>JARQOC010000010.1:45196200-45366200 GCA_033576535.1 Allobates femoralis | reverse complement strand
TGTCTCCGGACGGAACGTGCAAAAGAATAAAAGATTTATTTATCTGAACAGTTGAGCGGATGGACAGTCTTTTGTTCCAGTTCTCAGTTAGTTTTGCCGTCGCTCAGAGGTAGAACATGAATGTTCCTCCATAGTCAGCGGTAAATAGACGTCTATTTTGTGACACAATCGTTATCATCCAGACCAAAAAAACTAAGATAGCAGAAAAAGAGCAATGCTGTGTGAGTGCCATTGAGGGAGCGCTGTGCACCGGACACACGCCGATGTGGAGGGAGCGATGTGCAGCGGACACATGCCGTTGTGGAGGAAGCGCCATGCACTGGACACACGCCGATGTGGAGGGAGCGTCGTGCACTGAACACACGCTGATGTGGAGGGAGTGCCATGAACCGGACACACGCCAATGTGGAGGGAGAGCCATGCACCAGAAACATGCCAATGTGGAGGGAGCGCTGTGCACTGGACACACACTGATGTGGAGGAGCACCATGCACTGGACACACGCCAATGTGGAGGGAGCGCCATGCACCAGACACACGATGATGTGGAGGGAGCTCCGTGCACCGGACACACTCTGATATGGAGGGAGCGCATTGCACTGGACACACGCCGATGTGGAGGCAGCGCCGTGCACTGGACACACGCTGATGTGGAGGGAGCGCCATGCACCGGACACACGCCAATGTGGAGGTAGCCCCATGCACCAGACACACGCCGAAGTGGAGGGAACGCCATGCACCGGACACACGCCGATGTGGAGGTAGCCCCATGCACCAGATACACACCGATATGGAGGGAGCGCCGTGCACGGAACTCACGCCGAAGTGGAGGGATCACCCTGGCTGTTCTTGTATTAACCATCAAACATATTTATTAACAACAGGAATGTTTAATGTTGTTTAGAAAACAACAAAAGTTACACAATTCCCCAAAATCAATTTCTACCAAAAGTCATAGATTATTATTTATTACTAGCTGTAGAGCCCAGCGTTGCCCGGGCATAGTAACTAACTGTTCTTAGTTATAAGCTAACCATATGTCTGTGTGTGTGTGTGTTGTATGTCCATTATACGTATCAATCCTGCTTTATCCACAAGCCACCCCATCCACCAACCCTCCCCCCCAAATCTACCCACAGCCCCACCCCAAAACTTCTACCCTCAAACCTGCCCCCCCACACTCTCCCCAAACCTGCACCCATCCCCCTAAAAATTCCCCCCCTCGCCCCCTTAACTAGCACCCCTCCAAACCCATCCCCATTGCACCTGCACCCCCCAAACCTGCCCCCCCAAATCCACACCCCCTACAAACCCTTAGTCAAATGGACTGTGCGTGCAACATTTTGTGATTATAGATGTAATGTTGCGAATTCCTTTAATGGACATACATACATACATACATACATTTCTGTAATTCTTTCCTCCCTTTCCTCCATGATCCTCGAGAAATCAGCGCTTACCTCCATTTCTTCCATTTCTGAACTCCTTTCTGTAATTCCTGCCTCCTTTTCTTCCATTTCTGTAAGTCTTGCTCATTAAAGCAAAATACAGCTTTCCTCTTAGTGTGTGACAACTATCATCCAGTCACATTCTTTTTCTTATGAGTCATAAGGTCAGAATGATCAGGCAGTGACATGACACGGAATTTCATAGGCTGGTCAGATTGATCAGGCAGTGACATGACATGGAATTTCAAAGGCTAACATTCTACATTCTATTGTAACATCACAATGGAGGGTCGTAGCTGTGTAGTGGGCATGGCAATGGGGAGTGGGCATGGCTATCTTGGGTCGGTGGGGCTTGCCAGATACATGGGTGTGGCTGTGGACTGGGGGTGGGGATATATGAAGTAAGTGTGGCTATGTGGAGTGGACATGATTATGTGTAGTGGTCGTGGCTTTGTGGCGTGGACATGACTATGTGTAGTGGTTGTGGCTAGGTGGAGTGGGCGTGGCCATTGTACAGTCACCCTGTGCTTCTGTGCTTCTGTACTGCTCTAGAGGTGGCACTGTCTCTTCTTGCAATAGGGAAGCTTGTACAGATCAGGCTGGCAGCTCATTCAGAACAGCCTACAGCCTGCAATGGTGTCACCTTACCATCACTGGACCCGGCGCTCCACCACCACTGGACCTGGCACTCCAAAATCACTGGACCTGGTGCTCCACCATCACCAGAGCAGACCCAACCCACGATCTCCCTCCCCATTGCCCTGTGTAATGTAAGCCTTCAAGAGCAGGGTCCTCTCTCTCCTCTGTATCAGTCTGTCACTGTTAGTTTGTTCGTTATATTTTTAACTTGTTTGTATGTATCCCTTTCTCATGTACAGCACCATGGAATCAATGTTGCTTTATAAATTAATAATAATAATAATAATAATAATAATAATAATAATAACAATAATCCAAACTCTCAAGAGATTTTCTGAGTTTTTTCCAGTTTTCATCTGTTTTTCTGATCTTTTTTTTTGTGTTTTTGTAATGTTTTTCAAATTTTTCTGAGTTTTTTTGCTCATTCTCAGTTTTTCCTACTTTAATTGAGGTTTTTAACTTTTTCTGCACATTCTTTTTGGTTTATGTTTACATTTTTATGAGGCTTTCTGCTCAGTTTTTCCTACTTTTTTTAGTTTCTGAGACTTTCCTAATGTTTCTGACTTTTTCGAGTTTTTGCTGAGCTTTTCTGAGGTATTTTTGGTTTTTCAAATTTTTCTGCTCATTTATTTTTCAAATTTCTTCTTTGCTCAGTTTTTCTGAGTTTTTCCCATTTATTTCTTATGTTTTTCTGAGTCTTTCCTAATGTTTCTGAGCTTTCTGCAGAGCCTTTCTGAGGTTTTTCAGATTTTTCTGTGATTTTCTGCTCAGTTTTTTTGCTTAGTTTTTCCTATATTTACCGTACATAGTTTTCCTAGTTTATTTTATTGTTATGAGTTTTTCTGGTGAGTTTTTCTGAGCTGATTTTGAGTTGTTTCTGATTTATTCTCATCTCTTATATATTTTTTTCTTCTTTTCCTCCATTTTATTATACTATATATTGATCATATCTGTTTTTCTTCACAGCATATAGTTCTCTCTCACTGCCCCTCCGCTTCACTTTACATTAGGATCACATTTTTGCCAGGTGTTTTTTGCCTGACACATTTGCTTTAGTCCTTTTAGGCTAGCAGGTGTGTTCATTTGTTCTGCTTGATCACCTTTTGGTTGTGGCTATTTATTCCCTCCTCTTGCTGATCTTTCCTGCTGGTGATATCCTGAAGTGGATCTTGATTGAAGTTCCAGCCATAGTGCCAGTCAGTAAGAGGCCAGCTTGTTTTTTTTTTCTCTTCTGTCTCTGCTCTCCACCCTGCTCTTTTCTCCTTCTTGTAGTTAGGGAGCGGGGGCATTCTCTTCCAGAAGTACCTCATCTTTGCACTTTGTATTTGTATAGTTGTTTTTACTCACTTTGGAATCTTTTCTATCTCATCACTCCTTCCCTATTTAGGTATATTGCTCAATTATCTCTGCTTCCTTAGGAGGTACGAGAAACACTCAACGACCTTTCAAGGAGCCAGGTCCGAGTAGTCTCCTCTTAGTTTGTGATTGGGGCCATTCCAGCTCATGCAGGGGCCACAAGGGACTGCGGAGTAAGGATACTTAGTCTGAACAGGAAGTGGCTGGATTTGCAACTGACATGCCCACCAAGACCATGAGGTACTCAGAACTGAGTTGGGAGTTCTTTGGGTAGATCACGGGGTTGTGATCCGGTTCAGTGGTACTGGTTGTGTCAATGAATAGGGGAATATTGTATGGGAATTAATGTGACGCCACCCGTGGGTTTCAGCAATTGGGATGGATGGCCGACGCTGCAGTACACATCCTCTGGGGTCGATGGTTATGCAGCTGAGATAGTTCTGCTCTCCATGGGTGGCGCGGAGGACCCCAGGGCAGTTTACATGGTCTGTGTGAAGGTATAGAATCGGTGGGGTGCAGGACAGAGGGCACGGTAAATAACTGCAGGACACAATGAAGGAACTTTACTTTACCTTTACTTGAGAGTTGCAGGTGCAGTCTGGGGCACTTCTTACAGATGGTAATGGATATCCAGGAAGCTGGGAAGCAATTGGAGATCCACCTAGCCAGGTCGTCGTTGAGGCCGCCAGAAGCTGTGCTGTGGCCCTCTTCCTGCGTGTCTAGTCCTTTACCTGTATGAAAGGCAGCTCGAGCCCTTTCCAGGTGTCGCTCCTCGGTGGCGGCTCCAGGCTCTGCTACGCTGCTATGCCTTTGGGTTTTGAATTGTGCCAGGGGATATGCAATCCTATGTCTTCCGCATTTGGCTGCCGGGACTTCAGTCCTGTTTTCAGCGCTTTCCTCTTGGGCGAGCTCGGTCACGGCTCCACTCCCCAGGTTCTCCTTGACTCCTCTCTGTCTCACTAGCTCTCCACTGTCCTGGGATGAGCTCCTCTGGCTCCAGTCCCCAGAACATCTGCACTGTTCTCTTTCCTGAGATGTTCTCTAAGACTTTCTGCCTAACCCTCCCCCAGGCCAGAATTTATAGGGAAGCTCCCCTGAATCCGGGTTCAGAGCTCCCCCTTCTATCCTGGAGTCAGGGCAAGTTTTGGATGCTGGTGTTACCTGACGACAAGGGGACCACTTCTTGCTTCCAGGCATGACATTACCCCCTGTGAGGGAGGCAATGCCACTGTGGCAACTGGACTCCTGGGGTGTGACATAACCATATCAGGTGGTGTCTACAGCGGCAACTAGAGGTGAAGAGTGGGATTACATTTAGTGTTTTTTAAAGGGAACCTGTCAGGTGGTTTATGCTCCCCCAGCTATCACTGTCTGTAGCTGCAGCTTTATAATGCCAGTCTAATCATCCCTGTCTGAAACCATAGTGTAATGTGAAAGGTGAAAGAAAAGCATTTATACACATACATTTCCTTATGTAATGAGGCAGTCAGTCTCCAGCTTGGAGGACAAAGACTGTTTGGCAGGTTAATAGTTAACATTTCATACTTATGTTAGAACATGTTGGGAGACCTGATGTGATGTCACAACCATGTGACTACAATAGGCGGAGCTAAGTCCCTATGACATAATATGAGTTTCCTCGCTTAGCTCTGCCCACTATGGTCACATGATCGTTACACCACACAGGTCCTTTAGCCATGCAAGTTAATAATGAGTTAACTATTATCCTGCCAAACAGTCTCCCTCCTCCAAGATGTAGACTGAAATGAAAGTGTATAAATGCTTTTTTTCAAGTTTAATATTACACTATGAGCTCAGACAGGGATGATTAGACTAGTATTATAAAGCTGCAGGGACAGATAGTGATAGCTGGGGGGACATAAACCACCTGACAGGTTCCCTTTAGTTCTGGTGCAACCTTAGTATGAGATCCCCATCCATGTTACCCATTAGCCAAAATATGGCATAGAGAAAGGAATTATCAGTATGAGAAAGTTATAGAGAGAACGGGTGGATGAAGTTGCTAAAGGGGACATCACACACATCAATGTCGCCAGCGATCTCATCGCTGGTGACATTGAAGGCTGATTACTGGTGAGCTGTCACACAGGCAGACTCACCAGCGATCAGTACCAGTGCGATCGCTGGTAACCATGTAAACAAGCGGGTAACTAAACGCCGTGCGGCACTTAGTTACCCTCTGTTTACCATGGATACCAGCTCCCAGGACTTGCTGAGAGGCCCTGGGAGCTGGCTTCTCGCTTTTCTTGCGTTGTCACACGCAGCATGTCCATCGGGCAACCATCGCCAGGTTTTAGAGCAGGTTCTAAAGCCTGGTGACCATCAACCAGCGATTTATCGCTGGGTGATGCACCCTGTCACACACGTCAATATCGCTGCAACGTCATGTGCAGCAGCGATATTGCAAGCAATATTGACGTGTGTGATGTCCCCATGAGAGTCCATGAGGTGAACAAGCAGGGAGGGAGAAGAATAAAGGATGACAGTGACCATTTCACGCCGACTGGCGTTTCTACAGGTCCACAATACTATAGCATTGTGGACCTGTAGAAGCGCCAGTCGGCGTGAAACGGTCACCGTCATCCTGCATTCTTCTCCCTCCCTGCTTGTTCACCTCATGGACTCTTAATTAATAAAGCTGCAACTGCACTGCATCCACCCGAGTGCCGCTCTCTCTATAACTTCTATGGATCTTCAACCTTAGCTGTGCACCAATGGAGGTCTTGACGACCAACAAGCGAGTGAATACCCCTATTACACAGAGCAAATTGTGACTGTGTCCTCAATTCATCAAGGTAGAGCAGGTAGTTTAATAGAATGGAGGTAATGCGTGAATATTTCAGATCAAAAAGGTAAAGATAGGAGTATGAGTAGGAAAATGAAAGAAATGAAAAAAAAAAAGTACATTATATTGTGTGCATATATGTTTTTTCGTTATTGCTACATTTGTTTTTCTTTCAATCATGCTATTGTAACTGCAATCTTTTCATTATATTTTTGTTCTACAATATTGCTATCTATTCATTTTATTTCTTGGATATTTCATAGGCCTTGAACAAGGTCTGTGTAGCGATACCTTGACCTCTTTACTTACACACAGTGCAGCCTTTGTTTCAATAAATCTTATATTTTCACTAGATGGTGGCCCGATTCTAATGCATCGGGTATTCTAGAGTATGTATGTAGTTTATTTATGAAGATTTAAGAATAATGCAAAGCGAAGTTGGGTTTACATCCTGCACCAATATCGCTGATTGCTGGCAACCGGCCGGGCGCAACCAATCAGCTAAGCATGGTTGAAATCGCGCACCAATATGTGGGCGGACTGTCCCTGTTGCTGATTGGTCGTGGGCGGCTGGCCTGACCAATCAGCAACACAGTATTTGCTTTACAGACAAACACATAGAAGTAGACAATTATATAGTAGATACCTACAGCAGTACCGGTGTGCAGCGGTGCCAGTGTGCAGCGGTGCCTGAGTCCAGGAGGGGGCCGAGGTACAGCGGCCAGGTGCGGGCAGGAGGGGTTGGGTAACAGCGGCCGGGTGCGGGCAGGAAGGGGCCGGGGAAGAACGGGCAGGTGCGGGCCGGAGAAGAATGGGCGGGTGCGGGCAGGAGGGGGCGAGGGGGCCGGGGAACAGTGGCCAGGTGCGGGCAGGAGGGGGCCGGGGAATAGCGATCGGGTGTGGGCAGGAAGGGGCTGGGGAAGAGCGGGCGGGAGCGGGCAGGTGGGGTCGGGGAGGAATGGGTGGATGCGGGCAGGAGGGGGCCGGGGAACAGCGACCAGGTGCGGGCAGGAGGGGGCCGAGGAACAGCGGCCGGGTGCGGGCAGGAGGGGGCGGGAGGGCCCTCCTGCCCGCACCCGGCCGCTGTTCCCCGGCCCCCTCCTGCCCACAGCAGAGTGGTTAGCAGAGTATATGGGGGCTCAGTGGTCAGCAGAGTATATGGGGGCTCAGTGGTTCGTACAGTATACGCTGGCTCAGTAGTTAGTACTGTATACGGAGCCTAAGTGGTTAGAACTCTTTAGTGGCTCAGTGGTTGGCACTGTAAATGGTAGCTCAATAATTAGAACAGTAATGTGGCTCAATGGTTACCACTATGGTGACTCAGTGGTTATCACTGTATACGGTGACTCAGTGATTAGCACTGTATGGTGGCTCAGTGATTGGCACTATAAATGGTGGCTCAGTGGTTAGCACTGTTTGGTGGCTCAGTGGTTAGCACAGTATGGTGGCTCAGTGGTTAGCACTGTATATTGTGGCTCAGTGGTTAGCACTATATATGGTGGCTCAGTGGTTAGCACAGTATGGTGGCTCAGTGGTTAGCACAGTATGGTGGCTCAGTGGCTACACAGTATGGTGGCTCAGTGGTTAACACTGTATATCGTGGCTCAGTGGTTAGCACAGTATGGTGGCTCAATGGTTAGTACTGCACGGTGGCTCAGTGCTTAGCACAGTATGATGGCTCAGTGATTAGCATTGCGCGGTGGTTCAGTGTTTAGAACAGTATGGTGGCTCAGTGATTAGCACTATATGGAGGCAGAGTGGTTAAGTCTGTATGGAGGCTCAATGGTTAGCACTGTATATGGTGGCTCAGTGGTTAGTACTGTAGATGGTGACTCAGTGATTAGCACTCTATGGTGGATGAGTGGTTAGCACTGTATACGGTGGCTCAGTGGTTAGCACAGTATACGCTGGCTCAGTAGTTAGCAATGTATATGGTGACTCAGTGGTTGGCAATGTATATGGTGGCTCAGTGGTTAACAAAATATGGTGGCTCAGTGGTTAGCAGTGTATATGGTGGCTCAGTGGTTAGCACTGTACGGTGGCTCAGTGGTTAGCACTGTACGGTGGCTCAGTGGTTAGCACAGTGCGGTGGCTCAGTGGTTAGCAGGATGGAGGCACAAGGGTCAGCGCAGGATGGAGGCACAGTGGTTAGCGTAGGATGGAGGCATGGTGGTCAGCGCAGGATTAAGGCTTGGTGGTCAGCGAAGCATGGAGGCTCGGTGGTCAGCGCAGGATGGAGTCTCGGTGGTCAGCACAGGATGGAGGCTCGGTGGTCAGCGCTGGATGGAGGCTCTGTGGTCAGCGCAGGATGGAGGCTCTGTGGTCAGTGCAGGATGGAGGCTCGGTGGTCAGCGCAGGATGGAGGCTCGGTGGTCAGCGCAGGATGGAGGCTCGGTGGTCAGCGCCGGATGGAGGCTCGGTGGTCAGCGCCAGATGGAGGTTCGGTTGTCAGTGCAGGATTGAGGCTCAGTGGTCAGCACAGGATGGAGGCTCAGTGGTCAGTGCAGGATGGAGTGGTCAGCGCAGGATGGAGGCGGAGTGGTCAGCGCAGGATGAAGGCAGAGTGGTCAGCGCAGGATGGAGGCAGACTGGTCAGCGCAGGATGGAGGCAGAGTGGTCAGCGCATGATGGAGGCAGAGTGGTCAGCGCAGGATGGAGGCAGAGTGGTCAGCGCAGGATGGAGGCACAGTGGTCAGTGCAGGATGGAGGTACAGTGGTCAGTGCTGGATGAAGGCACAGTGGTCAGTGCAGGATGGAGGCACGGTGGTCAGCGCAGGATGGAGGCAGAGTGGTCAGTGCAGGATGGAGGCAGAGTGGTCAGCGCAACATGGAAGCAAAGTGGTCAGCGCAGGATGGAGGCACAGTGGTCAGCGCAGGATAGAGGCATAGTGGTCAGTGCAGGATGGAGACACAGTGGTCAGCGCAGGATGGAGGCTCGGTGGTCAGCACAGGATGGAGGCAGAGTGGTCAGCGCAGGATGGAGGGCCAGTGGTCAGCGCAGGATGGAGGGCCAGTGGTAAGCACAGGATGGAGGGCCAGTGGTCAGAGCAGGATGGAGGGCCAGTGGTTAGCTCAGGATGGTGGGCCAGTGGTTAGCGCAGGATGGAGGGCCAGTGGTCAGCGCAGGATGGAGGGCCAGTGGTCAGCGCAGGATGAAGGGCCAGTGAGCAGTGCAGGATGGAGGCAGAGTGGTCAGCACAGGATGGAGGGCCAGTGGTCAGCGCAGGATGGAGGGCCAGTGGTTAGCTCAGGATGGTGGGCCAGTGGTTAGCGCAGGATGGAGGGCCAGTGGTCAGCGCAGGATGGATGGCAAGTGGTCAGCGCAGGATGAAGGGCCAGTGGTCAGCGCAGGATGGAGGCAAAGTGGCCAGCGCAGGATGGAGGGCTAGTGGTCAGCTCAGGATGGAGGGCCAGTGGTCAGCGCAGGATGGATCCTCACTCCCATCTGCTCTTGTCTCACCCGCATCCAGTGTTTACATCACAGCTACAGCAGGTACTGAGCGGTCATGTGACAAGCTCTGTGCACGTCACTTCAGCCTGCCTATCACATGACCGCTCATTACCTGCTGTAGCGGCGATGTAGACACTGGGTGCCGGTGAGACGGAGCGGGGGAGGAAATGGAGTGGGGGGGTAAAGGAGCGGGGGAGGAGCAATGGAGCGAGGGGGGGAAATGGAGCAGTGGGAGGGGGCGGGGAGGTGAATGGAGCAGCAAGGAGGTGAATGGAGCAGCGAGTGGCAGCGGTGGGCAAGAGGGGGCCTGAGGTGGGTGCACCCACTCCAGCAGGCGGGTGGAGCAGGAGAAGGCTGACACCTTGGTTTCTGTGTCTGAAGGAAATCACGCGCACAGCTGTTTTGCATACTCCTGGCTCATTGGTGGCCATCGGAGGCGGCCACCAATGAGCGGCCTCTGTATGGCGCGCGATTTCGACTTCAGACGCCTTGGACAATTATATAGTAGACTACACGGTGGTTCGATTCTAACGCATCGAGTATTCTAGAATATGTGGGTGTGCGGCACTGCAGGTATACGGCAGTGCAGGTGTACGGCGGTGCGGTTGTTCGAGTGTGTAGCGGTGGCCTCCTCAGTTCTCACCTGCTCCAGGCTTCTCTACAGCCACCTCTCACCCTAGCATGTCTTCTCTTTCTTCCTCCAGCATAGACGTCAACAATTCCAAGGCCTCAGGAGGCGGAGTTAACAGGGGCATCATAGTAGGCATGTCCAAGCGCATAGCCCTGATGTGGTGGGCGTGCCCTTGTTTACGGCCATTACAACGCCCCCCTTGGTAGCTCCACCCCCACCCCCTGTGGCCTTTGAATTTCTGGAGTCTATGCCACGAAAAGAAGAAGAAGATTGGCAGGGTGAGCGGCAGGCAGATGGAGCATGGAGCGGCGCCGGGAGGGAGCATGGAGCTGGTGAGCAGCGGGCAGGAGATCGAGCGGAGGGGGGCCTGGAGACCAGGCGGACTGTGGCTGTTTCGCTATAACGGAAATCCCGCGTCGCTGATTGGTCGCGCCCAGCCAACCGTGAACAATCAGTGACGCGGGTTTTGTGTTAGAGACAGTGTGACGTGAGTGCAAGGTGAGTGCAGGGCTAAGTGTGAGGTGAGTGCAAGGTGAGTGTAGGGCTAAGTGTGAGGTGAGTGCAAGGTGAATGTAGGGCTAATTGTGAGGTGAGTGCAAGGTGAGTGCAGGGCTAAGTGTGACGTGAGTGCAGGACAGAGTGAGACGTGAGTGCAGGGCAGAGTGTGATGTGAGTGCAAGGCAGAGTGTGACGTGAGTGCAGGGCAGAGTGTGACGTGAGTGCAGGGCAGAGTGTGACGTGAGTGCAGGGCAGAGTGTGACGTGAGTGCAGGACAGAGTGTGATATGAGTGCAGGACAGAGTGTGACGTGAGTGCAGGGCAGAGTGTGATGTGAGTGCAGGGTAAGTGTGAGTGGTGGGTGAGTGTGAGTGCAGGGTGAGTGTAGAGTGTGTGGGTTAAGTGGTGCTGTGGTGCTGGTGCTGTGTGCGTTTAGCTTAAGGACCTCTGGTAATGTCACAGCCATGTGATCTTGCTCCGACCATTATTGTGACATCATCAGAGGTCTTATAAGTATAGAGCCTCTGTCACACATAACGATGCACCAGCGATACCAATAACGATACAACCTGACTGGGATCGCTGGTGCGTCGTTTTCACATCGCTGTTCATTTCAAATAGCGGGACGGGAAAGCCGACAGTGAAGTTGCTGATGCGTCGCCAGTGCTTTTTTTTGTAAAAGACATATTTGCTGGTACGCATTTCAGATTAATTTCCCCTAGGCACAGGGGTGCAGAAAGGCTCTCTGCCGCCTGAGCCTAGGTGAGAACCGGGGAGGGTGGGGTTGCTGTTGGCGGCCGCTGATGAGGAGCTGGGGGGGATTGCTGTCAGCGTCTGCGGGTGGGGTTGCTGTCGGTGACCGCGGGTAGGTGGGGTGGGGTTGCTGTCGGCGGCAGTGGGTGAGGAGCGGGGAGGGGGGGTGCTGTCGGTAGCCGCCACTGGTGATTTTACCTTATGCAGCCAGCGCACGTCACACGGGGAGCTGGCTGCATGGTGCAGGCGCTGCCCCTTCTGCTCTGCGGCTCCCCCTGCCTCCTTGCCACCTGAGCCTAAAGGCTTATATTGACCATTGGACAGTGCGGCCCTGCCTATTCATGGCACACGTCCCCTATGCATGGCACACATCCCCTATGCGTTGCACACATCCCCTATGCATGGCACATGTCCCCTATGCGTTGCACACATCCTCTATGCATGGCACACTTCCCTTATGCGTGGCACACGTCCCCTATGCAGAGCACACGTCCCCTATGCAGAGCACACGTCCCCTATGCAAGGCACGCGTCCCCTATGCAGGGCACATGTCCCCTATGTGTGGCACATGCCCCCCTGTGTTAGATATTGCCCCCATGCTACTCTATTCTTGCCTCCTCCAGCGCTGATCTCCCGGTCTCCCTCCGTGCAGCTGTGATCAGGCAGAGATAATGCTGCAGAGCTCCTCCTATTCCTGGTTCTGTGCGGTCATGTGATCGGCACAGCAGAGAGTGACATCATCTCTGCGTGCGATCACAGCAGCAGCCGGGAGACCGGAGAGACACCGGGAGATCAGCGCTGGAAGCGGAGCCAGGAGGTAAGTATAGAGTTTATTATTTTACTATAACAGCAACATGGGGGCCATATCTAACATAGGGGGAAAATGTGCCATCACAGGGGGGTGCAGGATCATATAATATGTGCCCCTCCCCCAGCCAATAACTGTGGTGCGGTTTCAGCACCACGGTGATGGAGAGCGGCTATTATATGAGCGGGAGCAGGAGATCTCCCGCTCCCTCCACCAGCCTCCCCCAGCTCACATTTTCCGGTACACCATTGCTGCAGCTGAGCTCCGGTCAGCGGCTCGCCAGCCGGGAAATGACCGGCTGATGCCAGTCATCTCCCGGCTCGCTCATGCGCGCTACGGCCACCGTCGGCCGGACCCATGTATGCCGGCGACAGCAGTGCTACAGTGCCGCTGTTGCCGGGCTGCAAATTGGTGCGAAATTCGAACTTTGAATTTGCGCACCTATTTGCATAGTCCGCGCTCATTGGTGGCCGCCGTAATTAAAGGGGTTCCAAGGACACAATGACACAGGCTGCCATGGAGTATTAATGTGCAATACAGTCTACAAATCATTTTGCTTAACTCCCGAATACCAAAAGCCAGAAAGAAAAGGGGGTCTGAAGTTACATTATGCAATTCTTTTAGAGTTATTTTGGGTCTTTACATGCTTGATTTCTAATTTTTCCCATGACTTCATCTAACTGTCCATTATAAAGCACCCACAAGCTGTCACAATTCCTGTTTAGTGAGTCTTGGTCTTGGAAGCAATGAGTGACAGTTTACTGCCTTATGGAATCAGGACCAGGCTGAACTGTCAGTTTGGTAAGTGACAGCTCAGTTGTCCACTCTAGTGTTGGGACATCATAAGCTGTTGATGGACAACTCAGCTGTCCAATCTTTCACTGGGAGGTGCTTGGCTTCTCAGGTGTTCCCTGTTCTCTGTGATCGCTCAGCTACTTAGCTGAGCAGTTAGTACCAGATCCTTGCCAATTATAGCATATTGCTCTTTTGTACGGCATTGTAATCTATTGGTTTGTTTATTGACAGCTCAGTCATCTAGTCTTATACTGGTAGGTGCTGGGCTTCTTCAGGTGTGTACTGTTCTCTGTGATTGCCCAGCTACTTAGTTGAGCAGTTAGTCCCAGATCTCTTCCAGTCGTAGCATTTTGCTCATTGGTTAGGCATGGTGATCTGTTGGTGTGTTGATTGATAGCTCAGCTGTCTAATCTTATACTGGTAGGTGCGGGGCTTCTTCAGGTGTTCCTTGTTCTCTGTGATTGCCCAGCTATTTAGCTGAGCAGTTTGTCACAGATCTCTGCCAGTCGTAGCATCTTGCTCATTAGTGTATGTTGGCCTTACTACCTTAGTTTTGTGTTTTCATCTATTGCTGCCAGGCCCTGGATCTCCTCTGACTATCTGTTTTCCTTCTCCCTTTGCTTTAATCCGCTACCCTCCTGATATTCTGATGACAGACCGTGACTTGACTATGTCTTTGTCTTTCCCCTTAGTTTATGACATGCTCTCTTTGTGTCAGACCCTGCAAACATTTGACCATCTTGCCT
This sequence comes from Allobates femoralis, assembly GCA_033576535.1. NCBI lineage: Eukaryota > Metazoa > Chordata > Amphibia > Anura > Aromobatidae > Allobates > Allobates femoralis. Next base: position 45,352,271 of record JARQOC010000010.1, on the reverse strand, counting down.
CACGGCTTGTTCGCAAGTCATGACAAGGGTCACACAAGCCTTCTCCCATAGTGGCACAGCCTTCATCATCTTTAGGAATGGAATTTCATGTATTCTTTTTCTGTAGAGCGATGTCCCTTGACAATCTTCATTGTAAAGACTTTTTTTTATTTACAATATTGCATTCCACTCTTCGAGAATCAGCAGGATACCTCAGAACTAGCATTGCTTCCTGAGAGCCGGACCAGATGTCGCCTGTTGTAGTACTTTTTAGAATTGAGAGGATTTTCAGCTCATTGCTGACTGGCACAAGAAGACACAGCTGCGACAGCCAGAGAAGCAGCAGGACTTGGTGCAAGCACCGCGGCAGATTGTAACAAGTATTTTGTTTCATGAGATAACTCGCGCTTTAAAGACATTGATGCGTAAGTCTTATGGGAAAAAGGCAAGACTGTTTTGTGTATACAGTAAATCACACAATAGAGCTTGTAATGTAGTGGATGCAGATTAAACTGCAAGGTCTCATGGGGTGCGGAGCGCGTCTCAAGACCCACATTGATATGGATTTACATATCTTATTTTTTTTTTCTCATAATGAAGTGGGTCTTTTCATAGCTAATTTTTGGAAGCCCACTGAGTATAAATTAGGAATTGTTTTGTTACATTTTCTTTCATTTTTGGGCTTGTTTACATGAGTGTTTCCCTTTTGCTACTCAATTACATTCAGAATGGAAAGCTCATGAGAATAAAGACAAGGAATGAATTATTTCGAAACCCTGGAGACGGCTCATCCTTGTGGCAAGACAAGTTCTGCACTTGGAGCAAATCAGTGACAATTGCGTAACACAAGAATTATTTTATTTAAAAATTTTACTTTTTAAAAAGTTCAGTAGAATGGACAATAATATCAGTCAAGACTATTGGTTCCCAAAGCTACAATCTGCCTCCGATGCAATGGACTTCAGGGAAACGGCTCAATGTGCGCATTGCGCATGCGCCGATGTGTGCTTGATCATGTGATCAGGCCCACAATGCACCGGACCGATCACTTGATTAGGCCCAGAATGCACCAGGCTGGATATTACATCCTGACCCGGCGTTTTACATCACAAGGGAGGTGGGAATTTCAAAACTAAGGCGGAACAAGGCAAGAAGCGAGGATGCCCAGCGGGGCGTGCAGACTGCTGACGAGGAAGGGAGAATGGAGCCTGGAGCCCGCCTTTCCACTTTCCTAGATGGAGACCATACGTAAGTTAAAAGTTTAAAAGTCATTTTTCTAAACCATTATAGGGCCCCTTAAGGTCAGTGAGGGATGGTTAGGGTTCTGTTTACAAGATACAGGGACAGGTAGTGATAGGAGAGGGGGAAATGAGCTGACAGGTTTCCTTTAAACTAAAGCTGAAGGTACCATCACACGCCACCATATGGCTTCCATATCGCCCGCGATTTGGCATGAGTGCGCACGTTTTGGGCACTTTTTTCACATCACTGTGGAGCTGTCAGACATAGCTATCTAGCGTGTGATCTCGGCGATCCTGCGTCACGGAAATCGCCTGCAGGTGACAGAAAGCGATCTTCCCTTCACACATCACCGCATCACACACCATAATCGTAGCAGCGATGTGGCCATACTGTTTCTATAGGGACATACTTGAGTGTGTTTCACCGCGCCCCCATCACTGCGATTGGTGGATGAAACTGCGTTCCCATTGGACAGCCTTGCGTGAACGTACAGGTCATCAAATAAGGCGTCTCAGACACGGCCAACCAATCGGAACGCAGTATCACCCACCAATCGCCGCAGATGAGGTGCAAAAGCAACATCCAAGCACGCCTATGGGATTAACTTCAGGATCGCTGTGTACTTTGATATCACCCTGTGACACGGCACAATCCGCTGAAATCGCCTGGCGGATATCGCTTGATTTCCCTGCAGAGCAGAGCAAGCAGGCGACGCTTCTTGCCGTAGAATCGGCCAGTCACACGCCACTACGCACATGCAATGTGGTTTCCACATCGAATCGGGAATTGCCAGCGTTCTCGCCGGCGTTATGGAGGCATGTGACGGTACCTTGAGAGTCAGCACTATTAGCCCAGATTGATTAAAGAACTTGATCTTGCATATGTTCTGTTAAACAGCTAAAATCCTAAAACTTGTGTCCCTCCCCAAATATTTTTGGACTTGACTTTATATGGACAAATAGCAAGCATAAAAAAAAGCTCGAAAAACAATAGAGGAGCTGAGGGCCACTTTACACACACCAACTTATCTGTCCAACTTCTGACCAACTTGCTGGTTGCAGTGAAATCATGGACACATTGCTCCATTTTGTGGCTGTGTACAAATGGAACAATGTGTCCATGATTTCACTGCAACCAGCAAGTTGGTCAGAAGTTGGACAGATAAGTTGGTGTGTGTAAAGTGGCCTTTAGAGTGGAGTCACAATTCAGCAGTAATGACAGCAGAGGATCTAACATGCTTACTTGAGTGAAATCAATGAAATATAATTGCCCCTTGCTCCATCCGATTCTGTACAATTGAAGTGTTCTCCTCTAGAAGCTACAAAACATCAACTTACAGCTAAACATGGCACTGCTAAATGCAGGAGACCTAAATGGATTCTGTCTGCAGGTTTTCACTACCTCATTTGAAAGCAATATAATGTAGGCAAAGAGATTCTGAATCCAATGGTGTATCACATAGATTACTGGCTGCAGCCATTCTCACACAATCAAAGCATTCAGTTTTAGCAACTCAGCAGAGCTGGGAGAGCTGCCCCCACCCACATCAGGCTCCACAGAGATTGTGTATTCATATTGAGGTGTCCATCGCAGCAGTGGGCATGTCAGACTGCCTCGAGCGTGAAAATTTAGTCCTGTAATAGTAATCACCAGGTGTAAAAGCCTTTAGTTTATGTAAATAATAGCACACACTGATAAGAGAGGCACAGTTGCATTTTGCTTTCTAGCCCTTACAGCATGCTGTCCTCGGTTTAAGGAGAAGAAACCTGCTAACAGATTCTTTTTAACCTCTTCCCGACATATGACATACTGGGTACGTCATATGTCTGGTGCCCCCCTTTGATGTGAGCTCCAGCGAGGAGCTCACATCTTTTCTCCGACATCTCAGCTGATCTCATCAGCTGAGATGTGGGGTAACCACCATTGATCTGATCAGTAATCCGGTCGGCGGTATTAACCCTTTGAATCCCGCTGTCATTCACTGACAGCAGGATTCAAAGCTCTGCGCACAGTTCCCCGCCAAGATCAGAGATCCCATGAAAAAATTGCGGGATCTCCGTGTGTCGCCTGATAGCCTGGGGTCCTGCGGTGACCCAAGAAGCTATCATGGCTCACTTCTTGTGGATGGATGTCAAGCGGTGATATAGACAGAAAGTGATAATTTGTGATATTTGTACAAAAAGTTTGTAAAAATATGAAAAAAACACAAAAGTTCAAATCGCCCCCTTTTGCCCCATTCAAAATAAAAGTCATGAAAAAATGAAAAAAAATACTTATATTTTGTATCGCCGAGTTCAGAAATGTCTGATGTATCAAAATATAAAATCAACTAATCAGATATGTAAACTGCGGAACGGAAATTAAAGTCCAAACGCCAAAATTATTTTTTTTTGGGTCACCACAACGTTGCTATAAAATGCAATAACGGGCGATCAAAACATCGTATTTACCCACAAATCGTATCATTAGAAACATCAGCTCAAGCCACAAAACTGTCAATGTACAGTCTCTATAGAGAGTCTGGTGTGGGCGGGACAGTCAGACTCACCCCCTGATTTGATTGACACATCATTGTCAATGCTCAAGCTCTATAGAGATCCTAGTGTGGACAGGGCAGACACACACCCTACTGTAATTGACACTTTTCTGTCAATGTGCAGTCTCTATAGAGAGTCTGGTGTGAGCGGGAGCAAGTTAGACACGTCCTCTGCTGTGATTGACATCTCACTGTCAATGCACAATTTCTATAGTGATCTTGGTGTGGGCAGGGCAGTTAGACACGCCCCCTGGTGTGATTGACACATCATTGTCAATGCACCATCTCTATAGAGAGCCTTGTGTGGGCAGGGCAGTCAGACACGACCCCTGCTGTGATTGACATCTCACTGTCAATGCACAATTTCTATAGTGATCTTGGTGTGGGCAGGGCAGTCAGACACGCCCCCTGGTGTGATTGACACATCATTGTCAATGCACAATCTCTATAGAGAGCCTTGTGTGGGCAGGGCAGTCAGACACGACCCCTGCTATGATTGACACATCATTGTCAATGCATTATCTCTATGGAGAGTCTGGTGTGGGTGGGTGCAGCTCCCCCAGATCAGCTGTATCATTAAAACTAAATGCTTTGCTTGTGTCGGAACATCTGCAGCCAGTAACCTATGTGATACCTTAATTAATTCAGGATTTCTTTGCCTATATTATGTTGCTGTCAGATGAAGTAGCAAAAACCAGCCACCGACATATTCCCTTTAAACTCTAATTGAAAAACAAACACATATACAAATCCCTAAGCTTTAATTTCAAAAATTGATATTGGGCACGAATGTCGATTCTCCATGTCGACTGGGGTTAAATTAGAAATAACTGAAATACTATGCAAAGAAACAGGCCCAGACATACCTTATCTAGGGTTTATGCAATGCTGGTGTCACCCCCGGGTTGGCAGCCTCCTGGATTCATAGCAGGTTGGGAATCGGATCTAAACATCAAGTTCAACTTCTCAACTACACAGATAACACAAATATGCACCCTCGCGCATAACACAACCATAAACTCCAGACACCAAGAGGCGGGCTACAAACTCTTATCCCGATGGTATAGGGTGCCGGAGAAACTACATGCAATGTATCCCGAGGCTGATGACAAGTGTTGGAGATGTAGGAAGGAGAGAGGGTCCCTTATAGAGATGAGCGATGTTCGACTCGAATAGTTCGCCAATCTCAAATTCGAGTTGATTTTGGCCCTATTCGAGTCATTCGCCGAATTCGAACAATTTGGTTCAAATTCGGCGAATTTCGAACATGTTCGATTTTGGTTCGAAAATGCGGCAGATGCGGTCAGAAAACCGCATCTGCCGCATTTTGAGCCAAAATAAACATTACCTAAATGAAAGAAAGTGTTAAAAATAAAAAAATAATCTATGCTCACCTGTCCGCGGTCCACCGAAGCCTCCGGCAAGGTCCTGTGGCTTCTAGGACCTGTGGTGACGTCATGTTCTCGCGGGAACTCCGGTCACATGACCGGAGTTCCACGAGAAAATGACGTCACCACAGGTCCTAGAAGCACAGGACCTTGCCGGAAAGCTTAAAATAGATATTTTTATGATTCGGACCCTTTCTTTTACTTAAAGAAAGGGTCCGAATCATAAAAATATCTATTTTAAGCTTTCCGGCAAGGTCCTATTGGTAATAAGACCTGTGGTGACATCATGTTCTCGCGGGAACTCCGGTCACGTGACCGGAGTTCCCGCGAGAACATGATGTCACCACAGGTCCTAGAAGCCACAGGACCTTGCCGGAGGCTTCGGTGGACCGCGGACAGGTGAGCATTGATTATTTTTTTATTTTTAACACTTTCTTTCACTTTTTTTCACTTCCACAATGTATGTATATACATTGTGGAAGTGAAAAAGCCCCACAAGCCCGGTTTGTTCGTTTTCCAGGGTGTTCGACGGCGTTCGTCGAGCATTCGACGAACATTCGTCGAACACCCCGTCGATTCGACGAATCGAATTCGAACACCGGGGTGGTGGCTCATCTCTAGTCCCTTATCCATGTATTCTGGGACTGTCTACATCTCAGATCATTCTAGCAAGGAGTGGAGCAAATAGCACAACAGGTGACACACATCTCAGAACCACTGACCCCAGCGTTGACATTATTACATCTTACCGACCTACCTATAAAAACTTATAGGAACTCTTTGATAAGATTTCTTATAATTGCAGCCAGAGCCTACATACCTGAATCATGGGGTAAACCTACCAAACCGAAACTCTCACAATAGGTTCGCAAGGTCAACGAACTCGTGTACATGGAAGAGCTCCCTGCCTCAATATATGAGACACAAGAGAAATTTTGGGGCACATGGATGGAATGGATGAACTTCCAACAAACAACAAAATGCAAGCTTTTGCTTCGGGGTAGAGGGAGAACTGGATACTGACCACCGCTCCGCCGCATCATGACCTCACCTAATTTCCTCTTTTCCCGATTCAATTTCCCCCCCCCACTTTCTTTTTAATCCTTCTATTCTGCACTTGAGACTTTCTCAGTTCGTTCCTCAACTCATCTCTATCTCTTTTCTAAAACTATTTTACTTAAAAGGTTTTACGAGAGTCATTGATGAACGATGACATCTTCAAGAAAAGTTGGCCCCGAGACTTGGCCATTCTAGGTTTAACGACCGATGTCACATCTTTGATGTTGTACTGCATTTGTGTATTGTAGACATACTGCAAAAATAAGGTTGGAATATTTGAAATGTGTGTAACTAAAGCAAACACATTTATTCTTACCCGTGTGCATTTCATTTCATGTGAGATACATCTATTAACTTCAGTTGTTCTTGTTAAATAAAGAATTATAAAAAAAACAATGATAAATAACGACAATATCTGATGTATCCGGATAAAAGCAAAATAATCTCCCAAGGTTCCGAATCCAATATTTGCATTCGCTTTTTGAGGCTGAACGTGTAATCCGAAAAGAATTGCGTTATTAAGTGGTAAAGTAAAATCAAATAAAAAATAAAATGAGCAAATAACACAAAGCGCAACTCGATTTCATTGATATGTTTTTTATTCATAACTTTTAAATAAATCGCTAAAAAAAATTAAACCAGAAACAGAATGAATGGCTCGGCTTTTTGTGAGAAGGGAACAATAGAACGTTTACTCATCTCGAGTCGTTACCTTAATTGCTTGAAACCTGAACGTGTAACGAGAACACAATACCGGAGCCGGTGACATTAATCGCGTCGGTATTGAGGAATGCTCATTTACGTTTCGAGTGAACTTTGACGCTTTCCCAACCCCCCTGCGATGTACAAATTCCTTTATATGCAAATAGAGGGCGATGCGCTTAGTAAGTATGTCGCTTACAAGCTGGGGTTCTCCCTCTTAATACGCTGATTAATTTTAATAATGTGAAAACAGGCAGAGATAATGTGTTCTAAAGTAATTGGTATGTTAATCTGCAGCTGCCCTGAACCAGAATTTAATTACTTTGGGCTATGTATGTTTGTTTTGGCTTTTTTTTTATGAGGAATGAATAATCATTTCTATATCAATAAGAACTTTGATGTTCTCGTAAAGGAAAATGTTACACAAAGGGAAAACAAAAATATGAATGGGTCGTCTGGATCAGAAACACAGTTTTCAAATACGTTCTTTGGATGCAATGACACTTAAAGGGGATATTCGAGATTTTACCAATAAAAAAAAGGAGCCCAAGCACTAACAGGCGGGTAGTTACTACCTTCCTGCCTGTTGTGCTCAGCACCATTCACTTCCGGGACAGAGCAGTCACAGGCCCAATGGTTCATTAGCAAAGCAGTGGCTTCGTTTCCGCTCGGCTCTGCAGAAGGGGTGGGACAGATGACGTCATGCTGATTGACTCCCAATTAGGTAGCAGCTGTCAACAAGAATGACATTGCTCTGTTGACAGGCATCACAACCAAAGTCTGCTAACGCATCTGCGGAAGATGTACAATTGCTGACATAAGTGGTCTTGGACCACTCTGTGTCGGCAAAGAACAGCGTCGGGCACAACAGGCAGGAAGGTAGCAACCACTTGCATGTTAGTGCTTAGGCTCCTTGTTTCTGTTTGTAAAATCCTGGATATCCCCTTTAAGTGTCATTTTATCCTAAGAAGGAATTTGAAAACAAAGTCTTTGCCGACACGGAGCAGTCTGAGACTGCTTATGCTACTAGCCAGCCCAGGGCCATGGGGTACTCGGTTCCCGACATTGATTCACGGGAGAATGTCACGGGGCCTGTGCCCAGTCCCGTGGCCCTCATAGTTGCTAAAAGTCAGTAAAAATAATAAAAATAAAAGTAAGGTGATTCCCTGTAGGGTATATATAAAAAACAAACATGCGGCGCCAATCTCAGCGCGTTACCAATGTAACTCTCTGGTGCCCTTTTAATGAAGTTTTATGCACTCACCTCTTGCCATAAAACTTCAAGCATATGGTTTTTCCAAAGCCTCCTCACGCCTTGGATATTTTATCCGGGTCTGCTGCTCGCCTTGAATTGATCCTGTATTGGGTCCTGCCACGGATTCCCACAGGCATAAAGGTTCAATAGGAAGTGATCCAATTCTATAGTGGCCGCGCTCCCCGTGGTAATGATTTTAAGAACTTCTTGTCCACAAAAAATTTTATTCCTCAAAACATGCGAGAATATAAAAAACGGATACAACGCGTTTCGGCGGAGACAACCGCCTTCCTCAGGTATCTAAATAAAAATACATCTGACACTTTGCTTTATAGGTAAAAGATAATTACAGCTTGCTAGGTAATGACATGAGGGTGTGGGTATAACCACACCTGTCCAATCAGTCTCATTGTCCACTTCAGCTATAGTGCTTCATTACTTGGTAAAAACAAACACCCACAAACAGCAATCACTACGTTAAAAAACTACTAAGAACATTATTTATCAATAAAATTACTAGTCACAAAAATCTTAAATTACATAAAAGTTAACAAAAAACAAGAAAAAAAAATTTAAAATTGCAATGTTTTTAAAAATGCAATGTTTTTAAAAAGTGCCTTTTTTTTTTTTTTTTTTTTTTTTTTTTTTTTTTTTTTTTTCCTCTTTCCTTCTTTGTTCTGTTTTTTGTTTTAAAAGGGATCATATTCATATACTGAATACTAAATACTAAATTCTTTCCACAATATCATTGAGACCATTGGGATGCAATGTTTGAAGGCGGTAAATCCAATATGTCTCTTTGCGATTAAGCAGAGAATTTCTATTGATTGTTTCCACAGGTATTTGTTCTAGAGGTGTCACCATTATATTAAAATTCTTATTGTGCTTGAGTAATAAATGTCTCGACAGGCTATGTTTTAAAAACCCATTTTTTGCTCTATTTCTGTGCCCATTCATGCGAGCACGTAAAGTCTGCGTTGTACGCCCCACGTACTGTAACCCACAGCTACAATCAATAACGTAAACAATATAATCGCTATCGCATCTCAGATTCTGTTTTATTTCAATTAATTCACCTGTACTTTTGCTTGCAATCTGTTTCGCACCATGGTTCAGAATCCCACATGTATGACATTTCCTGGAACTGCATCTAAAAACTCCAATCTCATGATCTTTACTTTTTCCATTTTTTGCAGATCTTTTTTTATTGTCTCTTAACCTACTTGGGGCTATTTGACTTTTTATCGTTTTCCCTCTTCTAAATGTTATACCTGGTTCCTCAGGCAGACATTTTCCCAAAATCGGATCACGTTTTAAAATATACCAGTACTTTTTCAGAATCATGCGTATCGTTTTATTCCCCCTGTTATAAGTTGTGATAAAATTAAATTTCCACCTACCTCCTTCTCTATCCTTTGTTTTTTTACAAATCACCTCATTTCCTTCCCCATTCTTTTTACTCAAACAATCCTCCTGCTTTTTTTTTTTGCATGAAATTAGAAATAAGACATCAAATAGATGCTGATTTTTTGCAAATTTGTACTGATCAGGGCATTGTGCCAAATGGCTTGAAAATACATTTTAATAGCACTTTTCCAGATGATGAGATATTCTCTGATAAATGGAATAATCTGTTAGATGACTGTTCATATAGTTTGATGCGGCTTTTGATTGAGAAGCGCCATGGACTAGCGAGAGTAGCGGCGCAACTCTGTGAGGAGCAGCTAACAGAACTTGAAGAATATAAATCGTTTGATTTTTTTAATATTATTGATAGTGATATTACGAGGAGATTAAAAACTTATAAAAACTTACGAAAATGATTTGGTAGATATAAAAATAAAAAAATTCAGAAGGGATACATTTAAAACCAAACCACAAGAAAATGAGCCATTAGAAAAACCACCAGAGAGACTGAATGGGGAAAATGAGAAAGGAAAAAATAAGAACGAGGAGCAGATAATAATGGAAAAATCTGCAAAATTAAACACCATTTCCAAACCCCAAAAAAACATAGAATTGGCAGATAAATTCATTACAAAAAAAGGAAGTAATAAGGAAAAAGTTATACCAAAATTAAAAAACAAAATATTGCCTAATACTTCCACCCCGCAAGATCAGACAATAAGCAAGAAAATACAAAAAAAGAAAGCCAATGTATTGATAGAGAATCGCCCCCCTTTAGAACCAAATATTATCATTAAAAAAAACATTCCGTTACAACCATTACAAGGTCCAGATTTTTTCTCTGTGGAGATATCAGAATCTGCAGAGGAGCAAAATCAAACTGAAACAGATCTAAATACACTTGAACTAACAATACATGAGGAGACAGAACCATCATTAATATTCACCACAGTGCTACAGGCTCCTTCGCCATCACCATCATCAGTAATATCTAATATTTCTTTTTTAGAAATAGGTCCAACGAGACCCAGCACATCGGATATAGTTATTCTACCCCCTTTAATCAGCTGCTCCCAATTAGCTCAGAACCTGAGCCCAGTGCAAAAGAATCACATAACAAAATATTTTGCACCACTAGTAAATCAAAGAGCAAAAAAGAGAAAAATAGGCCAAGGGGATCAAGAGGGAGAGGGCACACAATAAGGAAAAGGAAAAATGGAAGGAATAAAAGTAATAAAAATAAAAAAATTGAACATGGAGAATCTGAAGGCATATCTATACCAACAGTGAAGATATTTAATTTATCCTCATATATTCTATCTGAATCAGAAATAGAGATTCTCAGTAAAGGTTTAAATTTTTGCCCAACACAGGACACAAATCCATTTGATCTGTTCCTGGATCTGAATGCTTTCACACGAAAATTAACCCTCAAACGACATTTTTTGTTGGAAGAAAAAAAGATACCAAATACTGATAACATTAAGCCTATGAGTGATATGGAATCTATTAAAATCATTAATAATTATGTACATAAAGAGGTACAGCCAAAATCTGGGTTTTATCCCATACAAAATAGAGGACATAATATAGAGACGTTTTTTGCATTGGTGCAGGAGGAATTCAGACTTCTGGAAGTAAATAAGCAAAATAATGGTGATAAATTAATGAAAGGTAAAACAAAAAATTGTAAAAGCATACATGGTTTTAAAAAAGGAAGAAGATTGAATAATATTTGTAAGCAGGAGAAAGAGGCTTTGGAGTCTTTAAAAAACAATACAAGCATTGTGATCCGCCAAGCAGATAAAGGGGGAGGGGTGGTGATCCAAAATAAAAAAGATTATATAGAAGAAGCGCAAAAGATCCTGTCAGATGCTAAATATTATTTGAGATTACAGAATGATCCAACACAAATATATATTAAAGAATATAGGACCCTTATCAATGAAGCTTTTATGGAAAATATTTTAAATAAAAAGGAAAAAAATTTTCTGATGATTCCTACACCAACAATGGCACTGTTTTACCATCTGCCAAAAATGCATAAAGATCCTGTTAACCCCCCAGGGAGACCAATAATATCTGGAATTGGCTCCCTGACTACAAATTTATCTCACTATATAGACCTTTTTTTACAGGACCCAGTTAAATCTTTATCGTCATATCTAAAAGATTCCACACAATTAATTAATGATCTCAAAAATATAGAATGGCAAAAACATTTTTATTTTATCACCATGGATGTCAACGCATTATATTCCAACATAGATCATGATTTAGGGATAAATGCGGTGGATTATTATCTCACAGAGATTGGTCTTGCAACAAAACAAAAGAATTTTCTGTTGAACGGTTTGGGATTTATTTTGAGGCATAATGTTTTCAGTTTTGAAGGTTCATTATACTTGCAGCTGCTCGGGACCGCGATGGGGACTCGGGTCGCCCCAAGTTTCGCAAATCTTTTTATGGGGCGATTCGAGTCCTCATCAATTTTACGGAAGCTGGAAATTGAAAAGAAAATAGTTTTTTATAGGCGTTTCATAGACGATCTGATAATTATTTGGAATGGTACAAAAGAAGAAGCAATGGAAATGATAAATACGTTGAATAAAAATGATTGGGGCATTTCATTTACCTCAGAAATAAGTAACGAAAAAATTGTGTATTTAGATCTAGAAATTAGCCACAAGGGGACATGTATCATCACAAAAACGCATTTTAAAAAAGTTGATTCCAACGGATTTTTGGATTTTAGAAGTGCCCATTACAAAAAGTGGAAAGAAAACATTCCATTCAGTCAGTTTTTTCGCATCAGGAAAAATTGTACTGAAGAGAAAGACTATGAAACCCAGGCTGATATTTTAAAGAAAAGATTTGAGGAAAAGAAATATCCAAAAAAATTGGTTCATGCTGCATATGAAAAAAACAGGGCAAAAAAGCAGGAGGATTGTTTGAGTAAAAAGAATGGGGAAGGAAATGAGGTGATTTGTAAAAAAACAAAGGATAGAGAAGGAGGTAGGTGGAAATTTAATTTTATCACAACTTATAACAGGGGGAATAAAACGATACGCATGATTCTGAAAAAGTACTGGTATATTTTAAAACGTGATCCGATTTTGGGAAAATGTCTGCCTGAGGAACCAGGTATAACATTTAGAAGAGGGAAAACGATAAAAAGTCAAATAGCCCCAAGTAGGTTAAGAGACAATAAAAAAAGATCTGCAAAAAATGGAAAAAGTAAAGATCATGAGATTGGAGTTTTTAGATGCAGTTCCAGGAAATGTCATACATGTGGGATTCTGAACCATGGTGCGAAACAGATTGCAAGCAAAAGTACAGGTGAATTAATTGAAATAAAACAGAATCTGAGATGCGATAGCGATTATATTGTTTACGTTATTGATTGTAGCTGTGGGTTACAGTACGTGGGGCGTACAACACAGACTTTACGTGCTCGCATGAATGGGCACAGAAATAGAGCAAAAAATGGGTTTTTAAAACATAGCCTGTCGAGACATTTATTACTCAAGCACAATAAGAATTTTAATATAATGGTGACACCTCTAGAACAAATACCTGTGGAAACAATCAATAGAAATTCTCTGCTTAATCGCAAAGAGACATATTGGATTTACCGCCTTCAAACATTGCATCCCAATGGTCTCAATGATATTGTGGAAAGAATTTAGTATTTAGTATTCAGTATATGAATATGATCCCTTTTAAAACAAAAAACAGAACAAAGAAGGAAAGAGGAAAAAAAAAAAAAAAAAAAAAAAAAAAAAAAAAAAAGGCACTTTTTAAAAACATTGCATTTTTAAAAACATTGCAATTTTAAATTTTTTTTTCTTGTTTTTTGTTAACTTTTATGTAATTTAAGATTTTTGTGACTAGTAATTTTATTGATAAATAATGTTCTTAGTAGTTTTTTAACGTAGTGATTGCTGTTTGTGGGTGTTTGTTTTTACCAAGTAATGAAGCACTATAGCTGAAGTGGACAATGAGACTGATTGGACAGGTGTGGTTATACCCACACCCTCATGTCATTACCTAGCAAGCTGTAATTATCTTTTACCTATAAAGCAAAGTGTCAGATGTATTTTTATTTAGATACCTGAGGAAGGCGGTTGTCTCCGCCGAAACGCGTTGTATCCGTTTTTTATATTCTCGCATGTTTTGAGGAATAAAATTTTTTGTGGACAAGAAGTTCTTAAAATCATTACCACGGGGAGCGCGGCCACTATAGAATTGGATCACTTCCTATTGAACCTTTATGCCTGTGGGAATCCGTGGCAGGACCCAATACAGGATCAATTCAAGGCGAGCAGCAGACCCGGATAAAATATCCAAGGCGTGAGGAGGCTTTGGAAAAACCATATGCTTGAAGTTTTATGGCAAGAGGTGAGTGCATAAAACTTCATTAAAAGGGCACCAGAGAGTTACATTGGTAACGCGCTGAGATTGGCGCCGCATGTTTGTTTTTTATATATACCCTACAGGGAATCACCTTACTTCATATTGTGACTGAGAGGATTCCTCCTCATCAGCTGAAAAACAAGCAACCAACACCAAGGAACGGTGAAGGAGCGAGCGGCCTTTCTTAAGATGGAATATTATACTAACAGGACAGTAAGGAGAAAGGAACTTTTAGCGTCCATTAAGAATGCAGCGGGTCCAGGGAGAGCAAACAGATCCTTGGAGCCCATAATAGACCTTGAAGTAAAAAAGACTATAACAGGTTTATTTTTCGAGTTTGAAAAACACATGAAATTAGAAATAAGACATCAAATAGATGCTGATTTTTTGCAAATTTGTACTGATCAGGGCATTGTGCCAAATGGCTTGAAAATACATTTTAATAGCACTTTTCCAGATGATGAGATATTCTCTGATAAATGGAATAATCTGTTAGATGACTGTTCATATAGTTTGATGCGGCTTTTGATTGAGAAGCGCCATGGACTAGCGAGAGTAGCGGCGCAACTCTGTGAGGAGCAGCTAACAGAACTTGAAGAATATAAATCGTTTGATTTTTTTAATATTATTGATAGTGATATTACGAGGAGATTAAAAACTTACGAAAATGATTTGGTAGATATAAAAATAAAAAAATTCAGAAGGGATACATTTAAAACCAAACCACAAGAAAATGAGCCATTAGAAAAACCACCAGAGAGACTGAATGGGGAAAATGAGAAAGGAAAAAATAAGAACGAGGAGCAGATAATAATGGAAAAATCTGCAAAATTAAACACCATTTCCAAACCCCAAAAAAACATAGAATTGGCAGATAAATTCATTACAAAAAAAGGAAGTAATAAGGAAAAAGTTATACCAAAATTAAAAAACAAAATATTGCCTAATACTTCCACCCCGCAAGATCAGACAATAAGCAAGAAAATACAAAAAAAGAAAGCCAATGTATTGATAGAGAATCGCCCCCCTTTAGAACCAAATATTATCATTAAAAAAAACATTCCGTTACAACCATTACAAGGTCCAGATTTTTTCTCTGTGGAGATATCAGAATCTGCAGAGGAGCAAAATCAAACTGAAACAGATCTAAATACACTTGAACTAACAATACATGAGGAGACAGAACCATCATTAATATTCACCACAGTGCTACAGGCTCCTTCGCCATCACCATCATCAGTAATATCTAATATTTCTTTTTTAGAAATAGGTCCAACGAGACCCAGCACATCGGATATAGTTATTCTACCCCCTTTAATCAGCTGCTCCCAATTAGCTCAGAACCTGAGCCCAGTGCAAAAGAATCACATAACAAAATATTTTGCACCACTAGTAAATCAAAGAGCAAAAAAGAGAAAAATAGGCCAAGGGGATCAAGAGGGAGAGGGCACACAATAAGGAAAAGGAAAAATGGAAGGAATAAAAGTAATAAAAATAAAAAAATTGAACATGGAGAATCTGAAGGCATATCTATACCAACAGTGAAGATATTTAATTTATCCTCATATATTCTATCTGAATCAGAAATAGAGATTCTCAGTAAAGGTTTAAATTTTTGCCCAACACAGGACACAAATCCATTTGATCTGTTCCTGGATCTGAATGCTTTCACACGAAAATTAACCCTCAAACGACATTTTTTGTTGGAAGAAAAAAAGATACCAAATACTGATAACATTAAGCCTATGAGTGATATGGAATCTATTAAAATCATTAATAATTATGTACATAAAGAGGTACAGCCAAAATCTGGGTTTTATCCCATACAAAATAGAGGACATAATATAGAGACGTTTTTTGCATTGGTGCAGGAGGAATTCAGACTTCTGGAAGTAAATAAGCAAAATAATGGTGATAAATTAATGAAAGGTAAAACAAAAAATTGTAAAAGCATACATGGTTTTAAAAAAGGAAGAAGATTGAATAATATTTGTAAGCAGGAGAAAGAGGCTTTGGAGTCTTTAAAAAACAATACAAGCATTGTGATCCGCCAAGCAGATAAAGGGGGAGGGGTGGTGATCCAAAATAAAAAAGATTATATAGAAGAAGCGCAAAAGATCCTGTCAGATGCTAAATATTATTTGAGATTACAGAATGATCCAACACAAATATATATTAAAGAATATAGGACCCTTATCAATGAAGCTTTTATGGAAAATATTTTAAATAAAAAGGAAAAAAATTTTCTGATGATTCCTACACCAACAATGGCACTGTTTTACCATCTGCCAAAAATGCATAAAGATCCTGTTAACCCCCCAGGGAGACCAATAATATCTGGAATTGGCTCCCTGACTACAAATTTATCTCACTATATAGACCTTTTTTTACAGGACCCAGTTAAATCTTTATCGTCATATCTAAAAGATTCCACACAATTAATTAATGATCTCAAAAATATAGAATGGCAAAAACATTTTTATTTTATCACCATGGATGTCAACGCATTATATTCCAACATAGATCATGATTTAGGGATAAATGCGGTGGATTATTATCTCACAGAGATTGGTCTTGCAACAAAACAAAAGAATTTTCTGTTGAACGGTTTGGGATTTATTTTGAGGCATAATGTTTTCAGTTTTGAAGGTTCATTATACTTGCAGCTGCTCGGGACCGCGATGGGGACTCGGGTCGCCCCAAGTTTCGCAAATCTTTTTATGGGGCGATTCGAGTCCTCATCAATTTTACGGAAGCTGGAAATTGAAAAGAAAATAGTTTTTTATAGGCGTTTCATAGACGATCTGATAATTATTTGGAATGGTACAAAAGAAGAAGCAATGGAAATGATAAATACGTTGAATAAAAATGATTGGGGCATTTCATTTACCTCAGAAATAAGTAACGAAAAAATTGTGTATTTAGATCTAGAAATTAGCCACAAGGGGACATGTATCATCACAAAAACGCATTTTAAAAAAGTTGATTCCAACGGATTTTTGGATTTTAGAAGTGCCCATTACAAAAAGTGGAAAGAAAACATTCCATTCAGTCAGTTTTTTCGCATCAGGAAAAATTGTACTGAAGAGAAAGACTATGAAACCCAGGCTGATATTTTAAAGAAAAGATTTGAGGAAAAGAAATATCCAAAAAAATTGGTTCATGCTGCATATGAAAAAAACAGGGCAAAAAAGCAGGAGGATTGTTTGAGTAAAAAGAATGGGGAAGGAAATGAGGTGATTTGTAAAAAAACAAAGGATAGAGAAGGAGGTAGGTGGAAATTTAATTTTATCACAACTTATAACAGGGGGAATAAAACGATACGCATGATTCTGAAAAAGTACTGGTATATTTTAAAACGTGATCCGATTTTGGGAAAATGTCTGCCTGAGGAACCAGGTATAACATTTAGAAGAGGGAAAACGATAAAAAGTCAAATAGCCCCAAGTAGGTTAAGAGACAATAAAAAAAGATCTGCAAAAAATGGAAAAAGTAAAGATCATGAGATTGGAGTTTTTAGATGCAGTTCCAGGAAATGTCATACATGTGGGATTCTGAACCATGGTGCGAAACAGATTGCAAGCAAAAGTACAGGTGAATTAATTGAAATAAAACAGAATCTGAGATGCGATAGCGATTATATTGTTTACGTTATTGATTGTAGCTGTGGGTTACAGTACGTGGGGCGTACAACGCAGACTTTACGTGCTCGCATGAATGGGCACAGAAATAGAGCAAAAAATGGGTTTTTAAAACATAGCCTGTCGAGACATTTATTACTCAAGCACAATAAGAATTTTAATATAATGGTGACACCTCTAGAACAAATACCTGTGGAAACAATCAATAGAAATTCTCTGCTTAATCGCAAAGAGACATATTGGATTTACCGCCTTCAAACATTGCATCCCAATGGTCTCAATGATATTGTGGAAAGAATTTAGTATTTAGTATTCAGTATATGAATATGATCCCTTTTAAAACAAAAAACAGAACAAAGAAGGAAAGAGGGAAAAAAAAAAAAAAAAAAAAAAAAAAAAAAAAAAAAAAAGGCACTTTTTAAAAACATTGCATTTTTAAAAACATTGCAATTTTAAATTTTTTTTTCTTGTTTTTTGTTAACTTTTATGTAATTTAAGATTTTTGTGACTAGTAATTTTATTGATAAATAATGTTCTTAGTAGTTTTTTAACGTAGTGATTGCTGTTTGTGGGTGTTTGTTTTTACCAAGTAATGAAGCACTATAGCTGAAGTGGACAATGAGACTGATTGGACAGGTGTGGTTATACCCACACCCTCATGTCATTACCTAGCAAGCTGTAATTATCTTTTACCTATAAAGCAAAGTGTCAGATGTATTTTTATTTAGATACCTGAGGAAGGCGGTTGTCTCCGCCGAAACGCGTTGTATCCGTTTTTTATATTCTCGCATGTTTTGAGGAATAACATTTTTTGTGGACAAGAAGTTCTTAAAATCATTACCACGGGGAGCGCGGCCACTATAGAATTGGATCACTTCCTATTGAAAAATAAAAGTAGTTTGTGACGCCACCTACAGTTCAGGTATGGTTATCGGAGCTGCGGATCAGGCCTGCGGGGTGATGGTAGGGCAGAGAGATGGTTACGCTCCCTGTAAGTGGAGCCGGATTCCCGGGGCAGTAATAGTAGTTTTTACACAGGGAGGCAGCTTACTACACAGCCTTTTTTTTACTTGTCTCTTCAATGCAGCAGTGTACGGCTGGCTCATCAGGGGAGGGAAATAAAGTATGCCACACCAGTCATTAACTCTGATCATGTTTTACTTGTAGCTCTTTACGTAAGAAGACAGGTTACGCAGTCCTTTGGGTCTTTCTGGCCTGGGTAGTCACCAGGGAACCGGGATGATTTCCTCAGGACTCTTGGTGGTGTGCCTGTTGTTCCCCACCCATCCTTTCACTGTGCTCAACTTCTCACAAGCTTGCAGAGCCTCAAGCCTGCTCCCCATGGTCATTGGTGGGCAACTTTCCTTTAGGTCCCCTGACCCTAGTTTGGTGTGCCTTTTCGAGGTATACGCTGGGACTTTGGCCACAGCTTCCTGCAGAAGCTCGGGGCCTCCGGTTTACCGGTTTGGGGTTAAACTCCCGCACTGTGTCCAGCAGAGCCGGTTCTCTGTAGGGGACCAGACCCTTCTGGTCGGTAGTACCGCGTCCAGATTCGGGAGCACTGTAACTCATGGTGCCCCTAGGATCTCTTTCAGTCATGACATCCTTCCCTGCTTCATCCTCCGCTCGTCTTTCTCTCTCTTACTAACTGTCATCCCACCCATACACTTTTTCTACCCACGTTACTCCTCCCCAGCACTGGGTCCTCCCGCAGCAGGTTCACCCACGGTCCTTTACTCTAGGGTGTGCATGAATGGGTGTTGTGAGTGTCCCTTGTTGACCATCCCAGTACCCTTAGTCACAGGAATACCACACACTCTTATTTGGGTGCAGTACCCCTCTATGGCATCCTGACCAGTGGGGTGTCACACCAGCAATTCTACATCTTCTCTGATGCGTCAGCAGATCGGCAGCTTTTCAGCTCTGTTGACGAGCATCACAACTGGCATCATGCTTGTTGACAGCAGGCTCCCCGCTACTTAACTGGGGGTCAATCAGCATGACATCATCTGTCTTACCCTTCTACAGAGCTGAGCGAAAAAGAAGCCACCCTTTGCCGATGAACCATCGTGCTTCCAGCAGAAGTGATGTGACACCATTGTGTCTGGGACTGCTCTGTTCAGGCGGTGAATGGTGCCAAGCCTAACAGGATGGTTGGTAGCAAATACCTGCCTATAGTGCTTGAGCACATTTCTTTTCATTTTTTTTTTAAATCCTAGATATAACCCTTAAAGAGGTTGTCCACTACTTTAACATTGATGGCCCATCATAAGGAGAGATCATCAGTGTTTTATTGGCTGGAGTCCAACACCTGGAACCCCTGTCAGCTGTTCCCGATGCCGGCAGCAGCAGTTGGCCAAAAATACTCAGTTCTGGAGCTGCTCTGCCTTTTGATAGTGGCTGTGGCATCTGCCCCTAATGATTTGAATAGTACATAGTACCAATCTGAGACCACTAGCAGAAGACAGAGTAACTTCAAAACTGTGCATTTCCGGCCACCTGTTGCTCCTCGTCAATGCAAAGATGTTATTTAGCTAGGTGAGAGGCTTAGACTTAGATCTAAGGGGTAAGTTTTTTTCTTGTGGAGAGTTACATGCCAGTATAAGGAGATTTGGATGATTTTATCCTAATTTATATGACAAAACTCAATAATGGGTCGATATTGGCTTCTAAGATTGGTACGTCCAATAGGTGGCACTAAAGTTCAAGTCCTCATTCTCTCTAAAGAAGCAATTTGCATATTTTATTTCCAAGAGGAGCATTGCAAAGTGTTTTAGTCTTCTCATACTGGCATGTTACTCTCCATAGGGAGAAACCTGACCTCTTAGATCCCCGTCTGAGCCTCTCACCTAGATAAATCAGATCTCATACATTGCACCGGTAACCCAAAATGCCGTGTCTGCAAATTGAGATTCTGGTTTGGCTTTTATCCTAAGTCAAATAACAAGGCTCATTGAAGGGTTTTATATTGACTTTTAGGATTGCTACTAACATAGGTGGCACTAAAGTTCAAGTTCTCTTCCTCCCCGAAGAAACAAACCTTAACCCTTAAATCCCTGAATCTCGAAAACAAAGCGATAGCTCAATATCTGGGAGAAACTTTGGAAATGAAAAGGAATAAATGACCTATTTTCCCCTTGAAATTAATTTAGATTGTCACATTGTTTCCTTAAAGAGACTTTTTGTGCAATATAGCCATTGTTCACGACAAATAAGCTCATTCCCCCTGTTGTGCGGACTTTACATTATGGCATAAGTCTATGATTTTGAAGCTAGAAAGACAAAGACTGTTTTATATGAAAGGTCTTTATTTCTTTCTTACAAGCCAGTTTGAAATTAGAACATTTGCTTTGGTGGAAAGACATATGAGGTTGGATGGTGGAGGAACTGGTTACGGTTCCTCAATAACCTCCTGAAAGGTCTTCACTTTGTCCGATAACGCAGAAAATCTCCCAGGGGGAATCTTTTTAATTGGCAATCTAGTATACATAAGTTAGAAATAGAATAAAAAAAAAAGAAAAAAAGATCTCACCATTAAATCTGCAATGTGCTGAAAAGGGCAACATATATAATAAATATTACCGCGCACGTGAGCGGCGGTGGAAATTTGCAGACAAAGCTGTTTGTGATATATTGCTTATGGGTCAACATATACAATGGATGTGACAGTAAAATGGAGCACTTTATTTTCCTAATTTGTTCATTAAAGCACACAGTGTTGAGTGTGTCGCGTTATGTAAATGTTCCTCGAAGGAAACTTGTTGATTTACGGCCGGAGAACGAGAAAAAGTGTGATTGAAGGTAGAACCGGGAGATTGAAAGCAAAAGAACAATAAAAACGGTTGTAAAACGATAATAAATTCCGACTGGAGCTGTGTGTAGGAGAATGTAAGAAACATGACGGGAAAGGAATAACAATATTGCGCATAATGAAAAATGAAGGGGGGGGGAAAAATCAACAATGCAGATTAAAAACTCTCGGTATATCCTCCGAGGCGGGCATAGCCAAAGCTCTGATTTCTTTCCACTTAAAGGGGGTTTCCCCGACTAATATGACCCCCTTTCTGTTGTCCTAATTATTCCTAACTATCACTTTCCTAATATACTTCTGCTACCTACCCTGCTCCTGTAAGCTGATCTCTAAGGCGCTTATGAATACCTTTATTGTTTTTATAGCTTTGATCTTCTCATCTGCAGACTTGATTCGGACCAACTGAGCTGAGAACAGGTAAAAACATCTAAGATGGAGCACATTATACTTGAAGTCAAAGTTAGGGCGCTTTCACGTATGCGTTTTTTTAATTAGGCAGAGATTCGGCTCTTTTTTAAAAACTCGAGTGCAAACTGAATCCGGTTTGGGCACTCCATCACTTTCATTTGTATCCGGTTGCATACGGTTGCTGCCAGTTGAAGCCGAAACGTTTTTTTAGTGTAGCCCAAAAACGTTGATCTGGTAAAACTAGATTTGGCATACCTACTGAGCATGCGCAGTATCATCACACAATGTAAAATTTAGAGTCCGTACCGAACATCTGAGTGTTCAGGCACAGACCCCGGACAGGGACTTCACTGAAAAGTCAGTGATTAAAGAATTATACTCACCTGTCTGGTTGCTGTGCTCACTTCCAGGTCTTGCTCATCAGCCTCATGTAATATTCACTACATTGGCTGCTGAATAACCAATTACAGAAGACCATTGTGTGTAATATCGTCTATGATTGGCTGTTGCGCCACACCCTCTGTGCCAGCAGTCAATCACAGACGCAGTGGGTGGGGTACAACAGCCAATCACAGACGCTGTCACAGAGACTGGGCATCTGTGATTGGCTGTTCAGCAGAGTGAGCCCAGAAGTGACTGCAGCAGTGAGACAGGAGAGTATAATTCTTTAATTACAGACTTCTCAGTAAAGTCCATGTTGGAGGTCTGTGCCAAACACTGAGGTATTCAGTACGGTCCCAAAACAGGCAAACTGATCCAAACAATACCATATGGTACAGAATGTAGCCGGATGGAACCATACCGGTATAATAACGGAGCCAGTATATTGATCCGGTATAATATTGGTAGGGTTTCATCCAGGTTTAGGGCAAAAACCATATTCGGTCAGATGTGGTTTTTGCCTGATCTTGCTAGATACATAAAAAGACACGTAAGTGTAGGTGCCCTTATATAAAACAGTCTTAAAATGCAGCAAGCTTATCAGTGGGTCATACTGTTTGACTAAGACTAACTAGTTTGCAATTAAACTACTATCAGTCATTTTAATTCAGTCAAATAGGTTATGCCAATTTTTGGCATAAGAGTTCATCATTTGCGCCAAACCCTTTCTCTGAACACTTTCTGATAGGCTGTACCTTCTTATTCGGTATGTCAAAAATCATGTCTAAACACAACATACATTTTACCTAATGCATGAAAAACATTTGTTTATGCATGTACCTTCGTAAATCAGCCCCACGGTGTGTATACCATGTTGAGGATCTAAATTCAAACAAACGTCAATGGTCTTCATTTTTCAAAAACAATCTAGACAAATTTGGGCAAAGCTCGGCTCAAAAAGGGGCAGGGTTCTGTGCAAACCCTTCCCAAAAGTAGGTGTTCTTGCCCAGTTTTGTGTATAACTAGGCTGAAACTTGGTTGTCAATAATCCAGAGTTTTAGGAAACAATGTTGGCAAATTTAGAAACTGGCCCAAAAAAGGGGTGGGGCTGGTGTAAATCCTGCCCAAACCTAGGGGCTCTTATTGAGTGTGGCCATTTCTGGGACAAGGATTGTAGGACGTTAAAGCCAATGTGTCACATAGTTGCCAGAAGTTCTTTTACTTCAATATTTTAATGGCCTTCAGCTTGATTTCGAGCCATGGCGAATTGATTGATGAATGCTCTGTGGGAATATGGATCTTGTGCAGTTTATAAAAGGTCCATCGGTGTCTTCTCCAAACCAAGATAGGTCCACCAAGGTCTCCAAGCCTAGATAGGTCCACTAGAATCTTCTCCAAACCTAGATAGGTCCACTAGAGTCTCCTCCAAACCTAGATAGCTCCATCAGGGTCTTCACCAAGCCTAGATAAGTCCACTAGGGTCTTCCGCAAGCCTAGAATTAGAATAGTTCACCAGATTCTTCCCCAAGCCTACATAGGTCCACTAGGGTTTTCTCCAACACAAGATAGATCCACCAGGGTCTTCTCCAAGCCAAGGTAGGTCTACCAGGTACTTCTCCAAGCCTAGATAGGTCCACCAAGGTCTCCAAGCCTATACAGGTCTACCAGGGTCTTCTCCAAGCCTAGATAGGTCCATTAGGGTCTGCTCCAAGCATAGATAGGTCCATCAGGGTCTTCTTCAAGCCTAGAATGGTCCATCAGATTCTTCTCCAAGTCTAGATAGGTCCACTAGGATCATCTCCAAGCCTAGATAGGTGTACCAGGCTCTTCTCTAAGCCTAGATTGGTTGAACAGGGCCTTTTCCAAGCCTAGACAGGTCCACCAGGGTCTTCTCCAAGCCAAAATAGGTCCACCAGGTTCTTCACCAAGCCTAAATAGGCCCACCAAGATCTTCTCCACCATTCTCTTGATTGTATCAAGCCATTGGGTTGCTGGTCTTCCTCTTTGCCTTTTTCCTTCTATTCTTCTGACCACGATGTCCTTCTCCAGTGATTACTCTCTTCGTATGATGTGTAGACAAGTCGTAGGTTCGTGATTATTGCTTCCAGTGACATGTCTGGCTTGATTTGTTCCAGAATTGATGTGTTTGTTCTTCATGCCATCCATGTTATTGATGGCATCTTTCGCCATCTCCACATTTCAAAGGCGTTAATTCTTCTTCTGAAAGTTCTAAAGAAAAAAGTTAAAAGTTCTATATGTAAGAAAGATAAAACAATTCTGTCAAATTTTGGTAAGGCCTGTCCTGGAAATAGGTGAGTTTTAAACCCTGCTTTAACTATGGGTGTTCCATACCCATTTAGAGCATTGCTGGGGTGCGATTTAACAGTTATTATTTTAGCAATGGATTTGTTGGTAAATATGGTGTTGGGATGGGAGGAGATCAAGTCTAAAAGAATTCTGCCCGAAATGATGGATAAATGGTAAATAAAATGACAGTAAAAAATGTAAAACAAAAAAACACATAATTGTAAAATTGACATAAAAAATCTAAAAAAAAGACAAAGTACCCTAAAATTAAAAAATAGCACAAAAGGTGTAATTCAATAAAATACAAGAAACACAGCAAATAGTCACTAAAGGTCAAAGAAAAAGAGAAAAGACAATAAAGAATGAGAAAGACAATAAGGTAGAGAGCTGGAATCTATAAGCCTAGGCTGCTTCATCTTAGGATTCCATTACCATGGAAACCGAAGAATTCCCTAATAGTTCTAAGGGTCCAGAGTTTATAGAAAAAGGGCACAAACAAATTAAAATCCTGGCTTTTCTGGAACAGGCAATATTTCTAATCCCTCATGAGTATTCCCTTCATTTAATTCCTTCTTGTTTAGTATAATTTCATTATTCCCCATGTAGTAACCTCTATAAACTTGCGGGGCATCGGCTTCATCTTTACCCAGTTCCATAAATTACTTCATCATATCAAAAACTTATTTCAAGGTACATTAGGCCGTGCCGGCTGGAATAATCACAGCTATAATAGGATAGTTCTTTACTTGAGCAAACATTAGTTTATTTGCTAGGGGAGTCGCAGCCCCACATTTCCGGAGCCGATTGGAGTCAGCGTCGCCCGAGTCCGGTGACGGCTTGTCATGTATTTTCATTAGCTATATCTTTATTTGGGCTGATGGGGACGCAAAGCCTTTCTCTTCTCTAAGAATACGAGAATGAGATAGCAAAAGGTAGATGGTCCTCATTGATCTGCGGCATCGAAACGAGGTTTCTTTGGTTTTCGCTAAAAACAAGAAAAGAAGCCAGGCTTCATTGAATTGTTACATTTGTTTCAACTGTAACCAAAAGTTTACATACTTTTTGATGAGTTATACTTTTGTCATAAAATGTAATGTTGAGACATAGCCACTGATTCCCGTGATGTGTCACTTATTGGGTTGTTTGGTGTAGTTTTGATAAAATCAATTTATCAGCAGGAGATTATCAGTAGAGGACTAGTATACCTGCTGCCAGATAGTCCTAAATATTTGTCACACACAGACTAGAGCAGTGGTCCTCAACTCAAGGCGTTGAGGGCCGTACACATTGCAGGTTTTCAGAATTTCCTTAGCATTTGACTGTTGGAATCATTACCTGTGCAAGAGATTAAATTACCCTCGAGGCCTGGAGTTTGAGACCCTTGGACTAGACAAAGTCCAGCGCATTGCAACGTGAATGAAAGAGAGAGGAACACTCTAACGATAGAGAGCAGGGAATGGAACACCTCCTGAAAAAATCTGTCTGGCCCATGAGCTCCCCTAATGTCCCTATGCGGATCCTTCCCTCTGCCACAGCTACATGCTTAGTCCCTTAAGTGACCTTCCACTCACTTTGAAATACACTAGACGTCACCTCTACAGTAATATAACACAAGGGAAAGATGACAGACCAGTAACATAGACAAATAGGATATAAAACTAAGTTGATTGCTGCAGTCAAATACTAGGGCTGCAGATGATAATTAATATATAATAATCTGACATTTCTACATGATTCAGATATCCAGTGGTATTGAGGTTTTTATTAATGAAGAATGGCCCCACTATCTGTGTACCCCATACACCACACCATACCATCAATGTTTGTGTTCCAGCAGTCTTGGAGGGATCTATCCACTGTGGGTTAGTGTCAGACCAACAGCGGGGGTTTTGTTTGTTAACTTCACCATTCACAAAGCAGTTTGCCTCATCACTAATCTGAAGGCAATTGTCTATGCTGTGAAGATACGAGATGTGCAGCATCTGAAACAACGGATCCTGGAAGCCTGTGCTGCATTTCTTCTGCTATCAGTGTGTCAAGAGTGGGAGAAGACAATCCAACACAATGGGCAGCACTTTGAACACATTTTATAAGTGGTCATAAACTTGTAAATAACTCAAGATAGAATAAAATTATTTTAAAACCAAGCACACACATTGTTTTTCTTATGAAATTCTCAATATGTTTGACGTGTCACATGACCCTCTTCCATTGAAAAAAATAAAGTTGGATTCAAAATGGCCGACTTCAAAATGGTCGCCATGGGCAGCACCCACCTGGAAAGGTTTTCCCCCTCCGATATACTAATGTGCCACAAACAGGAAGATGCTATCACCAACGATTCCCATTTTATTTAGGTGTGTCCATAGAAATGGCCCACCCTGTACATTATATTATATTGATCTAGAACTAGTGGCTAACTTGCTGAAGGATATAGGGGTCTATCTGAGGACATAAGAGAAAAAAGAAATCAGTTTTCCCTATTAAAAACCAGTAAACTTTATTCCGAAAACACTAAAATAAGATCACCATGACGGGACAGCGACACATGTTGATCTGTTTAGTCAAGGCGGTGTTAATCGTAAATTGATTGTAACGATGAAGATAGACTGATCGAAACACAACATTGTGTGTAGCTGTCCCGTGATGGAATAAAGTTTATTTATTTTAAATCGAGAAACCAGATTTCTTTAGTTCTATCTGGCGTTTTTATTGCCCAACTGTGACCGATGGGCTATCCGGGATCTTCTGATATATAGGTGGTAGTGTGGACATCAGACTGGTGAGTTCTGCTTACTTTTGCACCACCCAATCAATCCCAGTACTTTCTATGTAGAAAGATAACAGTTAAGCTGCTTTCACATCAGCATTTTGCTGATGTTTGTGGCCAATCCGGCAGATGTGCCGGATCTGTCGCCGAACGGCTGACTTGCGGCCCAGATCTGGCAAGTCCCATGCATTGTCTAGGGGCATTGTGTTCGGGTGCGGCAAGTGCAGTTCTGCCGGATCTGGCAGATTTGGCACTTGTGGTGTTGGCAAAAAAATGCTGCTAGGAGCGTTATTTTCCTGCGCCGCAAGTGCCAGATATGCTGGATCTGTCAAACCGCACTTGCCGCACCCAACTGCAACCCCCTAAAGAATGTATAGGGCTTGCAGATCTATGCCGCAAGTCGGCCGTTAGGCTGCAGATCCGACAGATGTGGCACCATCTGCCGGATCGGCCATAAACATCAGCAAAACGCTGATGTGAAAGCAGGCTTACAAGGAATGGGCTCAAGAGAAGTCGAATAATAGTCTGGATCATATAACAGAGATAAAGCTACACACAGGAGAGTTGGCTACACAGCACTTCAGATTAATGTATGACTGGCAGAAATTTGAGGAAAGCTGCTGAGTTAGGTAACAGAACAATCACAGGAAGTAGAGACAACTGAGTAATCCAGGGGTCGTTCCCTGCAGAATATTCCAAGTCAATTAAATTCTGACTGTTGAAGAGACTGAAGGAAAAAACTGGGATTGAAATAAATTGTTAATAACTAGGACAAAACCAGATACAAATACTTAGTCATGATCCAGAGGGAAACTAAGAGACAGAGAGTTGTAAGGTGTTCTATTTCCAGAGATTCATGAGGAACGATGGCCAAAAAGAAGGAACTTGGTCAACTCAGTTGCTGTTGGGTGAGAACGTGACCAACCCACTCGCCATCAAAAATTAATTTTATGTTCATAACGATGTGTGGCCAAAGTTTGCATTGAATAAAGTTGATGTCAACCAAGCTGAAACATTAAAACAAAACCCCAGAAGTGCATTTGTGAGGCAGATAACGCTGAGTGACGCTGCAATGTATCTACAGACACAGTAAAATACTAGACTGTTCGTTAAGTTTAATAGCAATGTGATTTCTTACTTTCTCCCAAAAAAACATTGATTATATAATCTCATAAACGTAGTATTTAGAGATGTAAAAAAGACGTATAAAAGATAAGTGGCTACGGCGTAGCGATCTGTAAAGAGAGCGTAAATCATTCATGTTTCATTCAATAAAGAAGATATAAAAGGAAATACTGCATTGTGATTAGATGAGAGGAAAGTGTCTCTTCACTTAATGCTTGTATATAAAAGCTGGAGGGATCAGAAAGGCAAAAAGTCAAGAGATCGCACATTCTGAAAATTCACTTTTCACAAGCTCCGTCCATACCGGTGATGAGGGCATATGGACATCAAACAAGGGGTCACCGCTTATGAGTCACACAATACAAGGACCCGTGGCACCATGTATTTGAATGATATTCTCTTGATGGCGCATACAGCACTACATTTTCTATCAAAATCGTGTTTTGAAGTACAAATATCCGGTAACTGAGTTAAATAAGCCGTTTGCGCATGAGATTTCCAAGAAGGTAATCAAGCCTATCTCTTAGCACCCAACTGGTTCCTGTACAGACTAATATCCCTAGCTGCACAGTCCTGATGGTTCCTGCACCAGTTGGATTATCCTTGCAGCAACACTTGAAAACCACAACTCGGACCTGGCTGCCTAAAGGCCGTCGAGTTGTCCTCCAACCTCCTTAAGAACCAGGGGATATAGGTGAACACATAACCCAGGATAGTAGAATGTGCAGAGAAAGGCAAGGATCCAAGGTTTGGAAACAAGAAACATGTGCTCAATTGGAAAAAAGGTGATGTAGCTTCAGCACAAAAAAAATTGCCTCCTACAAACTAACTATCAACAGAAGAAAGAGTAGTAGATAAATAGAAGAAAGAGATAATACCAAGCTGGTTTCTGTCTGACAGGTAAAAATACATGGTGGAAGTAACAGGATGCAAATAGGAATATGGCCAGCAAAGAAGGCCAGTATAGGGAGGGTAGAAATAGCCACTGCTGAAATGTGATAGGACAGAGTAAATGAACAAATGAAAACACCTGCTTACCAAATGGATAGAAGCAAACAGGATAGACAGAGGTGGAATGTGCTGTGACTCAGTGGAGAAGGAAACAACCACAAAGCACAAGGTCACTTGATTAAATCCAGCAAAAACTTCCTTTCATGGCAGTAAAAAAAATGTTTCAAGACAGCAGGTGTTGCTGCATTTTTTTTGGCTGTGTTTTTGATGTGTCATTTGTACATGTTTAATAAAGTTAGCTTCATTAAACACAAAAGCAGTAGAAATACTACTAATGTTGGAGTTCCCATTGATATCAATGATGAAAAAACGTTACAAAAGCACTGAAAGAATTGACACGCTGCTTCTTCACATATACACATTTCCAATATTTCAGATAAAAAAATGTATAATTAGAAGATTTCTGAAATAAGCTTTTGCCGTGCTGTAAAAACAGCTTAAATGTGCATTTAACCCCATTAAATGTGCAAAAAACACAATGTGTGAACATAGCCTAATTCATCCAGGGGTCTTTGGAACCACTATTCTTGGAACTTATTCTTGGAATTCATTGCAGTTTTTGCAACATTCTTTAGGCTACATACTTCAGATATATCATTTTGTTTTAGTTAACTACATGGTGAGGTTTAAGTTATCAAGATGTTTCAGCTAACTCATTGTTGTCAACTTCTTGAAATGTTGAAAATCACTGTGTGACATTTTATGCTTCTTGAAAGGATTGTGCAACATCTGTCACTATAGTCTCTCTTACTTAAGAGACTTATGACTGGTTTGAGACCTCTGTCTCTTTGTCTCTTCTGTATTTGAGACTTCATATTAAATGTCTTTCTTTCTTTGGCAGTGTTGGAATTAATTCAGTTCTATTGGTAACAAATTCCCTAGTTCTTTTCCAGGTGTGGCTACTTTGTGATCACTCCCATCTCCTTTAAATCATCACATGATCCAGCATACCTTGCTGGTGATTGAACTTTATTCCTGGGCAATTACCTGTGGTGAAGGAGGTTCTCTAGTGAAGATGACCGTTGCCAAGCTGTCTGTTGCATAGGAGAGTGGCAGTAGTTGTAAAGTTGCTTTTATCTTTTCCCTGTCTGTTTTTCCTTCCTCTTTTCTTGTAGTCTGGGAACTTGCTATCTACCTTGAGAGATTTTCCTGCACTAGTAGACAGTTAAGTAGGTGAGGAGATGAGATAGTCCAGACCTTGTCTAGCCCATCACTCTGCAGATCAGATATCCCACACACTACACTGATGAGGGGCAGTTACCCTGAAATGCAGCGTCTTATTTGGGTTCTGATCTGGCACAATCCTTTAGTCATATTTAAAAGCTTGTTGGAAAGCGATTATGACTTTGAGGAGCTACTTAAAGGTGGCACTGGAGTTATTCCACTTCCTTACTGAAGTGCAAATTTTCTTTTGTTGTAGTTAGTGCAGCAGTTGCAACTAGTGCTCCCGCCTGTCATTTCTGTATTTGTGGTTACCATCAGGGCCAGCAAGGGACTAGGCATCCTGCTCAGCGACGGGGTGAAAGCACCCATATAGGGACGGTAGGGAGATCAGAGCACAGCCGCAGGTGAGTGCAGTAGGTCTCATTTGCCCCATTCTCTATGAGCAGGACCCCCTGTTGTATTTCTTCCTCCCGGTGTCTCCCTGTGTGTTTTTTGGTGTAGTGTGTCGGACACCATTGGTCCGTACGTCCCTGGCATGGACTGTTTCCGGACACTCCCTACACCCAGCAACATCATACTATAAGGAGCAGCAATAAAAAGCATGCACAAAGAAACATCATTAATTTGGCATTAACGTTTTGAGCACCGTTCTAACGAATTTGGTGCAAAGCTCCCAGCAAAATCACAAAGCCCCGATAGAAAACGAACATAAAATGAGCAGTGTAGAAAGTTATTGCACCTTCCAGCAACTTTTTCTGACTTTTCTATGTACACCATTGCTTTATCAGAGTTAATTATATGTTTATTTTTCCTTTAATCTATATTATTTCTTTTTCCGAGTTGATGTTTTGGGGGCTCTAAAACCAATTACTAGTTTTCCACCGAGTTATAGCCTTAAGTTGCAATGTTTTCAACATACATTGTTCTTTTCCCGTAAACTATTAATATTAAAACGCAAAAGGCCAACGTAAGGTTGAGAAGTTACCAAGTAATAAAAACATCTGATTTCATATGTCACAGGAAAGCAGCCATATAACACTGAATTAATCTGTTTTCTACATATTCCTCCTCTGTACCACTGGCAAGAGCTGAGGGTACAGAGAGAAATGGTGCAATATGTTGTTTGAAGCAATTTGTGGCATAGATTTTGATATTACCATTCAGGAGTGTGGGAATGAGAAACTTATTATTTTCCATAATTCAGAGTTGTTTTCATGCGCTGATTCCATTTGCACAGTTGTAGCAGCAGAAAGATGCCTTTGTCATATACAGCAGAAGGTATGGCGGCCGGGTGAATTGGCAAAGCAGGAACTGCAGGTGTAGGGTTGTGTTCTGGCGTCAGGTCGGGGGGTTCAGAGAGGGATATAAGCAATTCCAGTTGCCCTGTTTGATGTGTTTGACCTTAGAAGGGGGTGTAGCACATAAACCAAAGCTGCATGTGAGTAAGAAGCACTTGAGAACCACAACATGCCCAAGAAGAAGAGCAAAACAAAACTCCTATAACATCATTTCCTGAGGAGCAACGTGCGTTGGGGTGTGTGGCAGGTGAGTGGGAAGTCGCCATTTAACATGACCACAGGTCTGGATTAATGGCTGTGTATCTTAAGGTACCATTACACGCTTCAATGTCGTTATGATATCACCAACGATCTCATGGGCGCGCGGTCATTAGGACATCCTTTCCTAGATATCGTGGGCGACGCACCAATGATGTAGCGAGCAGCTATCGTTCCCACAATCTAGTGAATGATGCTTGTTCACTGTTGTGAATAGGGGAAGTTGTTAATGACATCATTATCGTGGTGTCACACACAACGATGCAGCAGGTTGGCTGATCGAGGATTGTCTGATGTTCTCAAATCTGCGATCACCGATCTGACGATTTATCGTGTCGTATCTCGGAGTTACACGTAACGACGTCCTAATGATGTAGTTTCAACGACTCCAAACCTGTGACGTTTGAGCGATATCGTTCACGATCTCGTACCGTGTAACGGGGCCTTTAGATTAGACCCATATATTATCTTTGAGATTCCCTTTATATTTATTCTGATCTCCAAATACATATATTTTGATCTATATCATGTATACCTGGGATTGGACGTTTTCTTTTACAATGGTGGATTTTCCACTTGCACTTTAGTTTTTGCCTTGAAATCAGGGCTGTGGAGTCGGTAAGCCAAACCTACAACTCCTCAATTTACGTGAATTCAACTCCGACTCCAACTCCACTAAAACGGACAATGACTCCACAACTCTGACTCCCCAGCCATGACTGTGAAGTTAGGAATCCAAACCTCCGACTCCTCAATTACCCTGACTCCACCAAAATGGACACCGACTTCGACTCCACGACTCCGACTCCCCAGCCCTGCTTGAAATATATACTTCATTATTGTATATTAAATTTGTGTGCAACCATAATATTTGCAAGGTCCTTATCATCACTTTCCTGATATTGTTGAATATTTAATTTATTTAGATTTTTTTCTTAATTTATTCATTGTAATTTTTTCAGCATTTTTATGCTTTGACGTTTTTGCAAACTTTTATCTCCTCTATCCTACTTCCATTTTTATGTCTGTGTCATACAGTATGTTGTTTTTAATTGTGCTTGTTTATGTATCAATGAAGACATATAATTGATGATTAACTGAAATATGTTTGTGTTGTGTCTCATAACATCCTATTACCAGACTGGCGCACCCAGTAATGCAAGTAAGGCCAGAGACAGACTCTGCGAGATGCATGCAAGAAGCTCGCATGTCTCACCCGGGACGGCCTCTGCCTCTATGAATGCGAGCGAGTAGCGGCTTGTGTTTCTATGGAGATCCACACTCCAGTCCAGAGAGGCTGAGGCCGTTTCATGTGAGTCATGCAAGATACATGTG
Source organism: Allobates femoralis (assembly GCA_033576535.1). Taxonomy (NCBI): domain Eukaryota; kingdom Metazoa; phylum Chordata; class Amphibia; order Anura; family Aromobatidae; genus Allobates; species Allobates femoralis. The sequence continues at coordinate 45,318,778 of JARQOC010000010.1, read as the reverse complement.
AGTACCTCGCATGCATCTCGCAAAGTGTTTTGTTTCCACCTCAAGAGAGGATTACTGTCCTGAAAAGTTTAATTACCCCAGGCAAGTCACACTTCTTAAGAAGCACCTGGTGTACTGACTAGTTACAATTCTGTAAGGCAAAAAGTGAGGTAGAGACTACACACAGGGCTTTAAAGGGGTTTTCTGGAGATATACAACAAATCTGCAGTCTGGGGCTGCAGACTTGTGGGTCCTCACATTGCATTCACTGCGCACTTTGAGGATTCTCCGGTGTCAGAAGCGGGTAGTCATTTGACTGCTAGTATGCACTATACATACTTCCGGCCACATTCTGACAAGACTATATCCAGCTGTTCTCAATGCACTGGCATTGACTGAAACCGGATATAGTCTAGTTGGCACATGTATGCAAATGATATGCTTGGAGTCACATGTCCACCTCTCCTGGTGCAGACACTGGAGAATCCTCACACCACGTAGACTTCAAACTTGTAGCTTAAGGCTGGAAACACACTATCCTACTTACATGCGAGTCTCTCGGACGAGACTCGGATCAGTGACCCTGATCTCTGGACGGGAGTGTGATGCTGTACAAAAACACAAACAGCTGCCACTCCCGTCCAGAGAGGGAGAGGCCGTTCAGGGTCACTGATCCGAGTCTCGTCCGAGAGACTCGCATGTAAGTAGGATAGTGTGTTTCCACCCTAACACCAGAAAACCCTTTAAGCCATGGAGCAGCATACATTTCTTGGAGCTGCAAGCTCAGTGCATTGTGGGTTTTCCCCTTGTAGCTGTACTTCTACTCTTCTTCTTTACCTATGGAAAACCTTTATGTTTATGAATCCTGGACTTCTTTGCAGTCTGCAGCCATGAATAAGCAGAAGCCTCGGTCTGCTGCACATTGGTCTATATAGGAGCTGCATGGACAAAATGCACATTTTTTATTAGATTAATTGTGTAAAAGTTACCTTTATGACTCCTCACATCCTCTAAAGGTTCACTATTTTTCGTTTAATGACACCAGAAATAAGACCCTAATTGCATTTCTGTTTCACTATTTTTAGTATACATCTTTAATATTTCAGCATCTTAATCAGAGTCAATAAGAAATCTATTTTACGTGGCAAAAATGGATTCAGGTCAAGTAATAAAAAGTAGTTTTCATCAGAACATTTTTTAACAAGTGGCACCAAGTTATATTAAGAGTTTATATAGGTAATACTGTACATTTATCAGCCTGATAAAAACATAACCTCAGTTATGAAGTGCTGTTGGTGCCCTCTTAAGTGAATTAGGAGTTAAGAAGTTAGTGTTGCTTATATTGTTTCTATTGCTCTCACTTTTTTCTGCTTTTGAAGAGGGGAATGATTTATGCATGTAAAGGTGACTTCCTGTTTCTTCATATAGCTCAGAAAAGAGAAGAATTTACTGGGTAGAAAGACAAAATGAGAAATGTTAAGTACACAATACTATTTAGTATCATTGTAATATAGTAAGTGGATAAAATATTTGATGGGAATACTTTTGTGATCCTTTTTGCTATCTTCACTGAAAAGATCTGCCTTTAAACTCTTAACTCGATTTTGAAACACATGTACAGATTGCATGGGGACTTATTTTCAAAAGCTTTATTCTCACTTTTTTCTCTTTTTTTGAAGAGAGGAATGATTCATGCAGGGACAAGTGACTTTCTGTTTCTTCATAAAGAACAGAAAAGAGAAGTATTTACTGGGAAGCCAGACAAAAGAAGCAACTCTAAATACACGGTGCTAACTAATATGATTGCATTATAGTAAGAGGATAAAAACTTTGATGGGAGTGCTTCTTTAATATTTCAGGATCTTAATCAGTCAATAAGGAATCTATTTTTACGTGGATTCAGATCAAGTAATAAAAAGTAGTTTTCATCAGAACTTTTTGTACCAAGATGCACCAAGTTTTATTAAGAGTTTGCATAGGTAATACTGTACATTTATCAGCCAGTTTGACACTGAGATTCCTTATTACTTACCTGAAGAAGGTCATGAAGTGCTGGAGGTGCCCTATTAAGTGAATTAAGAGTTAAGCAAGAAGTTAGTGTTGGAAAAGTCAGCAATCTGCTGTAAACCCATCAGACCCAGTGGGAGGGATGCTTCAGTAATCTGCAATCCTTTTTGCTATGTTCAATGATAAGATCTGCCTTTCAACTCCTAACTCTATTTTCAAACACATGCACGGATTGCATGGGGACTTGTCTTCAAAAGCTTCCAGTTTTGTTCTCACTTTTTTCTCTCCTATTTTTTTTTATTCAATGGCTCAGCACAGTCTCTCTGCAAAACCTTCTCCTAATGGGCCGAAGTAATTGCCCTGCATTGATACCTTAACTTTGTACATCAGCATAATTTACAATGCTGGAGAGGGACAATAGAATTACTTTTGCAGATAATCCTTTTTCTATGGAAAAATACTCAAAGTTGTACAGAGCTGTCTTTTTTTTTGTTGTTCTGTCCTCAACAAGTTCCATAAAGCAGAAAAGAGTTAATGTATTAGCTAAAAGGTTTCGAATATACACAGCCCTAGAAAATGCATGCAGGTTAATTATAAAAGAAGCTTATACTCTACAGAAAAACTGATGACATGATTGTTTCACTTGAAAAAGTTTTTTTTTAAAGAATAAAAATTAACACTTTATTTATGCAGAATAGTAACCTATTATTTTATACTGATGAGGCGAGGCGCTTAGGGTACCGTTATATGTCGCAACATTGCATGCAATTTCACTGGCAATTTGCTGGTTGCAGTGAAATCATGGACACATTGTTCCATTTGTACACAGCAACAAAATAGAGCAATGTGTCCATGATTTCACTGCAACCAGTAAGTTGCAAGTGAAATTGCATGCAATGTTGCGACATGTAACGGTACCCTTAGATGAGCAGAGGCGCTTAGATGAGCAAATTGCAACCCATGGTGGGCCTGATCATTGCGGCGCGGCTATCTTCAGAAAGTCAAGCAGGGGGGTATGGACTTAAAGGGAACCTATGAGCTCGGTCATGCCCCCCAGCTATTACTATCTTTAACTGTAGATCCATAGTACTCTTCTAATCATCCCTGTCTGAGCTCATACTGTACTGATAAAGGTGAACAAAAAGATTTTATACGCTTACATTTTCTTATGTAAATGAGGCAGTGACTGCACCTTGGAGGATGTAGTCACATTTAACATTACAGTATGAGCTCAGACAGGGATGATTAGAAGAGTACTATGAAGCTACAGGTACAGACAGTGATAGCTGGGGGGTAGTCATAAACTACCTGACAGGTTCCCTTTAAATTGCTACGAACCTGAGTACCATTTGCTGCTAACTCTTTAGGAATTGGTTCAATCTTGATAAATGCTTCTAACCTGTTACAATGCCATAAGGACTACCATGGGCAACCAAAATGCATCAGTTTGGAACTGCCCTCCAGCAGATAGAGCAATATGATCCATCACTGCACAGAACACGTCTCTTCAAGAGTGGTGGCGGCTTTACACCACTCCTTCTGATGCTCAGCATTGTGCTATGGTGATGTATGGCTGCACAGAGCACGTTTCCTCCAGAGTCCAATAGTTGTGGCTTTACAGTGCTCCATTCAACGCTCGACATAGTGCTTTGTGGTGTACGGGTGTCGCTGCTCCACCATGAAGCTCCCGGTGGGTGCAGTGTTTTTGCTGATGTTACCGAGGAGGTCTAGTCTCTGCAGTTATGGGGTCAGCAGAGAAGTTAGTAATTAAGTGATTTGCCCCAATACTTTTGTCCATGTAATATAAATTAAGTGTTGATCATTGAGGATAATTTAGTACTAAGAAAGGAAATAACTTAATCATTGCCGTGAGTCAGACCGCCCAACCCAGTTGGCAGAGTGCATCATTTTTTAACTACATTAAAATGGAACAGCAAGTCAGCTACTCTACTGCCACTCCATTCATTTTTATGGAGCTGCCAAGCAATCTGAGCTCACTGCCAGCAGCCCACAGAGAATGGAGAAAGTGGGGTGAAAGAACCCATGTAGGGATAGTAGGGAGTTCAGGGCACAGCCGTAGGTTAGTACAGGAGTCCTCCATTCCCCCATTCTCTACGAGCCAGGTTCTCCATTGTATTTTTCCCTCTCCCGGTGTTTCCCCAGTCGATTGTGTGTAGTGCGCCTGACATCATTGCTCCATGCACCACCGTCTCGCATGGTAGCTGGACACCCCCTTGGTCCAGCGTACACAGCATATAATAGGTTAGGAGTAGTGATGAGTGAGTATTACAATGCTCGGGTGCTCAGTATTCATAATAAGCAGTTACGATTGGATGGGCGCGACTCGTGTTCTGAGTATAATGGAAGTCAATGAAAGGCTCAAGCATTTTTTTGGAAGACCCTTTTAAAAATGCTAGAGTTTCCAATTGACTTCCATTATACTCGATACACGAGTCGCGCCCATCCAACTGTCCGACTGCTCATTACGAGAACTGAGCACCGGCGCGTGGTAATGCTCGCTCATCACTGCTCCAGTTTTCTCTTTGAGTAACTGATACATGAGTCCTCTGGTAGAAAATCGTACAGATAATAAAAGGATCGGCCATTGCACATCCAAAAGGCTGGATTCTTATCTCTCTCCCAACATAATTTATTGAGGAAGACTTGGGAGGTCCCCATATATGCTTGGTTAATTGGAAGGATTGGAGGACTTTAGTCTAATGTGTTTGGGGACCTTTATTTTACTTAAATCCAGTTGTCAAATCTATATCTAGGTGTTTAAAATGTTGACTTTATTAGTTAAATTAAGGCAGTACATTGGAACAGTGATCAGCATAATCTTGTTCCTGAATGGAGCTCATAAGTAATAGGAGAGGATCTACCATGCTCGGATGCTTAGCACCTGTATTTAGGTCAGACACTCAGTAGTAGAGATGAGCGATGTTCGACTCGAATAGTTCGCCAATCTCAAATTCGAGTCGATTTTGGCGCTATTCGAGTCATTCGCCGAATTCAAACAATTTGGTTCCAATTCGGAGAATTTCGAACATGTTCGATTTTGGTTCGAAAATGCGGCAGATGCGGTCAGAAAACCTAAAAGTAAAAGTTACTTAAAGAAAGGGTCCAAAACATAAAAATATCTATTTTAAGCTTTCCGGCAAGGTCCTGTGCTTCCAGGACCTGTGGTGACGTCATGTTCTCTCGGAACTCCGGTCATGTGACCGGAGTTCCCGCGAGAACTGACGTCATCACAGCTCCTGTAAGACACAGGACCATACCGGAGGCTTCGGTGGACCGCGGACAGGTGAGCATACATTATTTTTTTATTTTTTACACTTTATTTGACTTTATTTCACTTCCACAATGTATGCATATACATTGTGGAAGTGAAACAGCCCCACAATCCTGGTTTTTTCGTGTTCCGGGATGTTCGACGGTGTTCGTCGAGCATTCGACGAACATTCGTCGAACACCCCGTCGATTCGGCGAATCGAATCGAACACGAACGGCAGGGTGGTGGCTCATCTCTACTCAGTAGGGCATGTCCCGTGTCACAAGTATAATGGGAATCAATGGGAAATTCTAGAATTTTTCCAGAAGATCTTCCCAAAAATGGTCAAGTTTCCCATTGACTTTGTAGAGTCGAGTCCGCCCGATCATATGACTGCTCGTTACGAGTACTGTGCACCCGCGCATGATAGTGCTTGCTCATCACTAGCGCTCATGTAAGTGCACCCGGCGATTTGCCGGTTCGTCTGTCGTTCAAACGCTGCTGTTGAATCCTCTGCATTAATGGAGCTTCAGAGAGAATTGGAAAAATTCATTTTGGCTGTAGTGCCACTTTAAGTCTTGTGAATGGCTGCTAATAGCCTTCGCTCATCCTGTATCAGGTAACCTTCAAGGCTGCAGAATCAACTCTTTGAAAAATGCTTTCTATACAAAGCGGCGCAAGTGTCTGACCGACCGCAGAGCTGACAGCATCCCAACGAGATAACATTTGTCATCAGTGTCACTGTTAATTTAAGCTGCGCGGTGTAAGGCCAGGCACACAAGTGGATTAAGGGTCACTGCCTTAAACAAATGCTCATCCAAACTTAACACGTGTCAGCAATCTCTTTCCTTCTCTCTCCCTGTCTGGTGAGCCGAGAGCTGAAGAATGGATGGGCAATCAATAAATTTCAATTGTCATATAAAGAGCCAATGTAATGGCCGTCTCTAACGCCTTTATCACTCAATTGTGTGGCCAATTTCTTGTTCTGAAACATGGTTTAATCTGCTTTTGTTAAGCAAAAAATTTACAAGTTTAAAATTGACTTGAGATAAAGGAATTGATGTGAAGCAAAGTTCATTTGCTTTCTACTATATAAAAAGTTGAGACTCTGAGACAATAGTGACTGCCAGTTACCATATTGCTGAATTTTAAAGGATCAGATTCTAAACGCCTGGATTGTAAAGTTCCTCTGTTGTCTTTTTGATGCCTCCAATAATCTTAAATCCTTTCATTTGGCCTCATATGTCATAGGGTGCGTTTTTAACATGTCACGAGGCGATAGCCATGGGCGAGTTCTTTTCCTTTAACACTCTGGCACACTACAGAGAATTGGGGAATCTAGATGTGTGTGATGGTATTGTTGGTACTGTGCACACCTTTATATTCAGGCCGGTCATACTCTGTATTACCTCAGACTAGGGATGGGCGAATCTACTCGCTAGGACTCGTTACTCGGCGAGTAGTAAGGGACTCGCAGGACTCGGTACTCTACGAGTTTCCCAGTGATTACTCGCACGAGTCCAATGCAAATCAATATCAATCCTAGTTTTGTCAGAAACGCTGACAAAACTAGGATTGCCATTGTTTGCATTAGACTCGGCTACTGTGCCAGTGATAGCAGGGAAACTCGCAAATAACTGCTGTTACATTGCGAGCCGAGTCCAGCTGTCTTCTCTGTGTGCAGGCTGCCAGCTCCAGGGTCCTAGAGCCCGCCTGCTCACAGACATGATGTAGCAGTGCTGAGATTGTTCTCAGTCTGCTCATTCCCTGTGCATAGACATCTATATTTATGCACAGGGGATGTAGCAGAGAGGACATCGCGTTTTGGACTACGTCGGACGGAAGAGGATTTTTTTAATCAAAGATGGAGTCCCTAATGGCTTTTTTTTTTTATTTCAAATAAAAAATTTTCTCTGTGTTGTGTTTTTTTAACCCTTTATTGGAGATTCTTAGTGGCTGGGTCAAACGTGGCCTGACATTAAGAATCTCGGGCTTAATACCAGCTTGTATAACAAAGCTGGTATTAACCCCTTTATTACCCAGCGTGCTACCGCCACCAGGGCCGCTGGAAGAGCGGGGTTCAGCGCCAGAGGATGGCGCTTCAAATAACGCGCCATCTTCTGGGGCGGCTGCGGGCTGCAATTTGCAGCGGGGGGTGCCCAGAAAGCTTGGGCATCCCTGCGCTGCGGATTCCAGCCCCCAGCTGCTTAGCTGTACCTGGCTAGACATAGAAATTGCGCGGAGCCCCACGCATTTTTTTTTTTATTATTTCATGAATTTCAGAGTCAGAGTCTCAGAGTCAGAATCTCAGAATTTCATGAAATAATAAAAAAAAAATGCGTGGGGCTCCGCGCAATTTCTATGTCTAGCCAGGTACAGCTAAGCAGCTGGGGGCTGGAATCCGCAGCGGAGGGATGCCCAAGCTTTCTGGGCACCCCCCGCTGCAAATTGCAGCCCGCAGCCGCCCCAGAAGATGGCGCGTTCATTGAAGCGCCATCCTCTGGCGCTGAACCCCTCTCTTCCAGCGGCCCTGGTGGCGGTGGCACGCTGGGTAATAAAGAGGTTAGGGCTAGCTTTGTATTATCAGCTGGCCCTAAGCCCGAAATTTATGGCGGTCACGCCAATATTAGACGTGACCGCCATGAATTTCTATTAAATTGTTTGAAAAAAAACACAACACAAAGAAAATGTTTTATTAGAAATAAAAAAAAAAGCCATTAGGGACTCCATCTTTAATTAGAAAAATCCTCTTTCGTCCGACGCAGTCCAAAACGCGATGTCCTCTCTGCTACATCCCCTGTGCATACATATAGATGTCTATGCACAAGGAATGAGCAGACTGAGAACAATCTCAGCTCTGCTACATCATCTCTGTGCACAGACATTCATGTCTGTACACAGGGAATGAGCAGACTGAGAACAATCTCAGCACTGCTACATCAGGCAGCAGGCAGGCTCTAGGACCCTGGAGCTGGCAGCCAGCACACTGAGAAGACAGGACTCTTATCTGTGCGAGTTTCCCAGCGATTACAGTTACAAAGTAAACGAGTCCAATGCAAATAAATGACAAAACTAGGATTGCTTCAGGCTGAAGCTTCCGAGATACATCTGCGATTTGTAAATCTCACACTACTCGCTATTACTCGCTTCCCCATTCATTAACATTGGACTCGCTAGACTCGCAACGAGTAGCGAGTCCTGTGCTCGGACTCGCTAGAGTCAAGCGATTCCGAGTAATTTAGGATTCGCCCATCACTACCTCAGACACCAGGATGACGAATTCAGAAAAGTTGACAAAAACTACTTCTGCGTAATACAGAGGCACATACAGAGTAGTTTTGGGCAATGGCACTTTTCTTGTGAATGTATCTGAGGCAGGAGACTTACAGAGGACCTTCAACTTCATGATACAGGGCCATAAAGGTCAATGTGTTACACTGTGAACCCTGCATCCAGACCACTTGAAATGATCCCTTGCAAGGGCAGCTCCTACAGCCGCTTCTCTCTTCTTGTGTTCCCAGCTGGGCAGATCCTTTTCCTTCCTTAAGTCCCCCTTACAGCTGGCCAAAGCTAGACTCCCACCCAAAGTTTTATTATAGCCTCTAAAGGTTTCCTTACTGAAAGTGCTCCCTTACTCAACACATACTTTCTCGTGGGTGTCCTGACTTCTTCTTTGCTCACCAACAACTACCTCTTGAACCAAGAACTGACACACTCTTCTCCATTACTACTACCACAGTGTTCTAGTCCCGACATTAACTACTTCTAATGCATATTGAGTTTCCTACCTGAATTAGCCTAAATTTGTCACATTTGAATTTGAACAGATTTGCTCATCGTAAAAATCGACCAAAAACAATAAAAAATTCATCAAATTGCCATCTAGCTTGCAACATTTCTCTTTATAGTAACATACTGCTTTTATCATAACAAAATATTTTGTCCTTTCCTTTCTTATTGTTAATTTTGTGTGCATAATCTGAACAGCACACCAAGTGGTCAGGCATGGTATTGCAGATAAATTGCATCTATTCTTAGAACGTGTCCAGGGTTAGGAAACATACCTGGTATTTTCAAAAAACTGTATCATACCTGTTCATGGGTTAACTGTAAAGATAATTGGTGCAGGCAAAATTTAAATTCGCTTGTTCGGGCATATTTTACAGGGGAATTTGATATGCGGAGAAGTCATTTTCCTTTAATTTAATGTCCTTAAAAGGAACCTGTCACCAGGTTTTTGCAACCTAATCTGAGAATAGCATAATATAGGACCCGAGATCCTGATTCCAGCGATGTGTCACTTGCTGGGCTGCTCAATGTAGTTTTGATACAATCACTGTTTATACATCTGGAGATTATCATTAGCAGTCTACTTGGCCTGCTGCCAGGTAGTCTGGCATATTCACAGACTGCTAAATCTGCAACAGAGAAACCACTCATTTTATCAAAATGACAGCAAGCAGCTCAGTAAGTGACACATCACTGGAATCAGGGTCTCTATTTCTACATTATGCTGCTCTCAGATGGAATGGCAAAAACCTGGTGACAGATTCCCTTTAATTATGCTTTGTGGCCTCTCCAGATCACAGAGAAGAATAAACATAAACTGTTAAGATTAAAGAATCCTAAAGCCTCTCACAGGGATTTCAGCACAGGTTACAGTGATCTGAGGACAGGTGAAAGATGTGGTGACTGTTTTTTTTTTTACTTTTTAACATTTTGTTGGCTTTTTATTGAATCCTTATGGAAGGGAATTGCAAAAAAAAACCAAAAAAACAGCATTTTGGTGAATCTGTATATTTACAAAATTTGAGAAAAATTCTATTTTTCTAGAATTTATTTGCTTATTTCTAGTTAGGCATACTGTCACAGTCTAAACCTATTTTCCTTCAATAGAAATGAGCTACAATATCTGATGTAACCTGTTATGGCGCTATTTCTAAAAAAAAAAGCAGACATGTTTTTCTTATACATGACAAATTAAACAATTAAAATTGTTTTCTACTGTGTTAATTTACATTTATAGAGCTGTGCAAAAAAATCACACTTGTCATGCTTGCTGGATGTAGATGTGATTGCACAGTTGGGCAATTTTTTTTAAAAAATGGCCACTGGGTCTTTTTTTTAGTTTCCTGCTTTTTGTTGAGAGATTAGAAAAGTTGGGCTTATTTGGCTTGCTTGTTGGACTTGTTTGGTTTGCTTATTGGGCTTGTTTGGCTTGCTTGTTGGGCTTGTTTGGCTTGCTTGTTGGGCTTATTTGGCTCGCTTATAGGAGACAAAAATTGGGGAAGCACCCTCTATTGAGAAGTACCTGGTGGTCTAGTGGGGATCAAGATTATAGGTGTGGGGGGTTCGCCTCACACCTCAGGAGGTTGTGCACCCTTGCACAACCTCATTATGTTGTACAACTGTACGGGAGACACTATTCCAGGTTATAGCTACTGCTCTGCTGTTCTTCCTGGTCACGTGAGATGCCAGCCGGTCATGTGACTCAAACATCAGAGGAAGCTGCATCACCACAGGTCCTTCACATAGCACTGTATGCAACACCCAGCAGCTCACTCCACAAACCTCATGGGTTGAGTAAAATTCAGAGAGAAATTGTGGTCAATGTTTAGGAGCGTTGGGGCACACACATTGATTAAACCACAATAGAAGGTAATAAAGCTCTTTATTATTATCACTACGTACACCACGACGCGTTTCCACAGGTAACAGCTGTCTTCACCAGGTGGATTTACTGATGAAGACAGCTGTTCGCTGTGGAAACGCGTCATGGTGTTCTTAATGATAATAAAAAGGTTTGTAACCTTCTATTTCCCTTTAATCAGTGTGTGTGTCCCAGCGCTCCTAATCATTGACCACAATTTTTCTCAGTTTGCCTCGCTTGGCTCACATATTGGACTTGTTTGGCTCACTTGTAGGGCTTTTTTGGCTCGCTTGTTGGCTTTGTTTGGCTCTCATGTTTGGATTATTTGGTTCGCTTATTGAGCTTGTTTGGCTCTCCTATTTGGCTTGTTTGGCTAAATTGTTGGGCTCGTTTGGCTCACGGATTGGGCTTGTTTGGCTCATTTGTTGGGATTATTTGGCTTGCTTGGCTCACATGTTGGGCTTGCTTGTCTCGCTTGCTTGGATTGTTTGACTCGCTTGTTGGGCTTGCTTGTCTCTCTTGCTTGGCCTGCTTGTTGTGCTTCTTTGGCTCGCTTAAATAAAATCTGACTCATTTCCATGTAGAAATACATGTGCGATCAATACAAAGAACTGGCACATGATTTAATCTTTGCAAGATCCCTAGAAGGGACCACAAGGCATTCATTACATCTGGAAAGCAGCAATACTATCTTTGAAATAGGAACGGGTTCTTTACAGTTCAAGCAGTCAGACTGTGGAGTGCCCGACCACGGACCTACAAAGTGTTGGAGAAATGTCTGACAGATATAGAAAACTCGATAGATCATTGGACAGCTGTATATGTCTGCATACTAACAGATGACCATAGACCAATCTGTTAGTCTTGGTGTATTTCTGTACATTTCTACAACTGAGTAGTCCACTGAGAAACTCAGTTCTGCTACACTTGGCAATATGTAAGTATCCAGTCTATATCATAATGGCAATAACATAATAGAATTTGCAAACATATCACTTATCTGCACTGAGTCTGCAAAGAAACAAAGTGAGTTAAAAGGGCTTTACTGGTTATCTCTGCAGAATATTCACTCATTGCCTTCAATCAGTCAAGTTCCAGTCTCTGTTGCATATTTTTATCTGCAGTTTGCCTGGTAAATTACCTTTTTTTCCCTGTTGATTGTACTCGGTTTGGACTTCACTTCTTATCTGTGTTTATAAATAAAAATATTCTTAGGAAATAAATTGAGGATATTTGAAGGTGAGGAGAACACTCACAGGGGTATTACTGCCCATCAAACACCGCATCGTCCTTCCAAATAAAATTTATATTTACAGCAGACCTAATTTGCACCTTACATTGCACGTAAAAATCCGTCATCGGTTCCATCAAGAATGACAATTGCTGTGCAAAAAGATAATAAAACAAACATTTTCATGTCCAGAAAGATAAAAAAAAGCAGCGTGATGTGACGGATTGGCAGAATTTTCTCTCTGTAGTTTACACAATGCACAACCACAGTTTGTTCTCGTCAAGCTGACAAACGTCAATTTAGTTTTTCACGTGCCGTCCTTGGGAAAACAATTGCAACGCATGCTCTCTGAAAAATGTTGCCCTGATTACTCTTAAAGGGGAACTCCTGGGAGAGAAAAAAAAATTATACTGTCCCTGCCCTCCTGCATGATGAAGCAGAGCTGGGCACTACAGTTCTAGGATCTATAGATCACTTACAGTATAAATCAATAAAATCATATCTGCTCCTCAGCTCTCACCCCTCCCTTTGGGGACAGAGAAACTCAGTTATGCCGTTACTGAGAGCAGGGGTGTGGTGGAGGCGTGGGCACTGGAGGCTCCTTGATCATCTTACATTCCTGCCCCCTCATACCTCTGTGTGAGCAGGTGGCATGGCAGGAGTGGGGCCGTCGGCCCCATGGTCACTGTACAATCCAGCCCCTGATATACATCCTATGTAATGTAAGAGCAGGTGTGTTCCCCCTTCAAATAGCAAATAGGTCACCAAGAATATATAAATACATGCTGTGATCCCTTGCTGTACAACTTATGATAGTACATAATGTGTGCTGCCATGTATCAGGCTAGGAGCAGAGACAGAGCACTGCATTAATCAGAACTGCCATTGTCTCCACTTCCCCATATCAACTTGGTAGGTTCCTGTCCCCTGCCATGCCCCTTGTTTATACAGAAGTATGAGGGAGCAGGAGTGTAAGATGATCCTGGAGCCCCCAGGGTCCATGCCCATGACAACTCATGCTCTCAGCAGCAGCATAACTGAATTTCTCTGTCCCCAAAAGGAGGGGTGATAGCTGAGGAGCAGATGTTTTTATTTATTTATAAGTGATCTATAGATCCTAAAACTGTACACTCACTGATAGAAGTTATGTTGCATATCCCTGTTGTTTAAATAAAAATTTATAAACTGACATTAAATTCATCCATTGGTTGTATAAATTACTTTTTTGAAAGTTGAAACCCACCGAAATGTGGTTTAGGTTAAGAAAATAATTTGGCATCAATGCTGAAATATTGATCATTTAATGAACACAGAATGGTCAGATTTTGGCAAGACAAAAGTTTTGTCGCCCACAGAAAGTAATGTGATATTCAAACAAATAATTAACTTAAAGTATAAATATATGTTGCATAACATTGGTGAATGAAGTTGTGGTGCTATTAGAGTCATATTTAATATTTTGTGTGACTTCCATGAGCTTGAAGGACTGCATCCATGCAATTCAGCAATGATTCATGCAATTTATTAATGAAGTCGTCAGGAATAGCAAAGAATGCAGTCGTACATGCCTCCCAGAGTTCATCTAGATTCTTTGGTTTTGTCTTCTAAGCTTCCTCTTTCATCCTACCTCAAACATGCTCAATGATGTTCATGTCTGGTGACTGGGCTGGCTAGTCCTTGACCACCTTGATCTTTTTTGCCTGGAGGAACTTTGTTGTAGAGATGGATGTATGAGATGGAGCACCATCCTGCTGCAGAATTTGACCCCTTTTATGATTTGGCATATAAGAGATAGTTAATACTTCTTGATATTTTAGGCTATTGATATTGCCTTCCTCCTTGCAAATGTTTCGCACACCCCCATACTGAATGTAACCCCAGACCATGATCTTTCCACCACCAAATTTAACTGTTTTCTGGGTGTATTTTGGATCCATACAGGCTCCAGTAGGTCTCCTGCAGAATTTGTGGCGGCTGTGGTGTAATTCTACTGAAGATTCATCAGAGAAATCCACCTTCTGTCACTTTTCCAGCGTCCATCTGTTTATGTTTAGCAGGCTGTGGGACTTTGCAAATGCCACCCATTTTTTTATTTGCCTTTTGTTTAATGCTGGCTTCTGGGCACTGATTCGACCATGGAGGCCATTTCAAGACAGAATCCTACAAACTGTTCTAGTTGACACAGGATCTTGAGATGACCAGGCCTGTTGGAGCTCTGCTGTAGTGGAAGAGGAGCTTGCTTTGGATTTTCTAACCAACAAACTTTCCTCCTGAGCAGTTGTCTTGCGGGGTCTGCCGGACCTGGGCTTGTCAAACACATCTCCAGTCTCTTCAAATCTTTTTTTAATTTTTTGTACTTGACGCTGAGACACATTAAATGTGCCAGCCACCTCTGCAGTGGATCTGGTCTTCAGCTTCTTGATAATTAAGGCTTTGGTTGCAGGGTGGATTTTTGGCATGTTGTCAGAGCTCAAGTTGAAGTTGAAGTGAAGGTCTGGGGTAGTGGGTTTCTTTTTAGACACACCCAATAATTAACCGATCATTTATTAAGCACAGGTGAGGATGTAAACTAGGATTGGGTGCATTACATGACCAGGCGACAAAACTTTTGTCTTGCCAAAATCTGACCATTCTGTGTTCATTAAATGATCAATATTTCAGCATTGATGCCAATTTATTTTCTTAACCTAAACCAAATTTCGGAAGGTTTCAGTTTTCAAAAGAATAATTTATAAAACCAATGGATGAATTTAACGTCAGGTTATAAGCTTTTATTACATAACATGGATAAGCGACATAACTTCTGTCAAATGAAAGAAAAAGGGGGAAGGGGAACAAGAGGCGCAATAGTGCCTTATCACTTAGACACTTATAGTACGGTGGTATAAAGGAACCACTCACCTATTTCAGTTGTGCGACCCACAACTGGTATGCAGACATGTAGTGTTTTATCCGGATGGCTGCTGCTGGACTCCCACCGACCACTTGCACGTGGAATCACACAGAAAAAATGGGAAAAGAAACCGTGTTCACCAGTCCGCGCTGCCAGGATCCACTTATTCCAGGGAAGAAACTCACGATCAGATGTGATGTGATCAAATTCTTTATTGCATCCAACGCGTTTCAACGCCTTTCCTGTCGTCTTCCTCAGGGATCCCTGAGGAAGACACCAGGAAAGGCGTTGAAACGCGTTGGATGCAATAAAGGATTTGATCACATCACATCTGATCGTGAGTTTCTTCCCTGGAATAAGTGGATCCTGGCAGCGCGGACTGGTGAACACCGTTTCTTTTCCCATTTTTTCTGTATAACTTTTGTCAGGGAGTGTAGTGGACAGCTCAGCTTCATCATTGGCAGGGACAGTACAAAAAATTGTTATCTCTCTGGAGTTTCCCTTAAAGAAAAAATATTTAGGTGACCTAGTCCCCAAAATATCATAGGGTGATATAGGACATAGGATCATACTTTCTACAAAGCATCAGATAAAGGTCTGGATTAAATAAAGACCCGGGTTCATCAATGGGTAATTTTTCTATTCTGGCATAAAACTATTTGAAACCTTTATTTTTGTAGTTGTGCAAAAAATAATATGTGACTTTTGACATTTTTACGCTAGATCCGACCAGATCTGCCAACTTCTTAAAAATTGGGCAAAACTTTCCATATTAAAAGTGGGGCTGCTGGTAAACTCATGAAAATTGTTTCCACAAAAGTAGCTTAGACGACAACAGAAATGTACTCAAGTCTTTGATTGCAGTAC
The DNA here is from genome assembly GCA_033576535.1 of Allobates femoralis. Classification (NCBI taxonomy): domain Eukaryota; kingdom Metazoa; phylum Chordata; class Amphibia; order Anura; family Aromobatidae; genus Allobates; species Allobates femoralis. The sequence goes on along the minus strand of JARQOC010000010.1, from coordinate 45,302,880 downwards.
CTGTTGTGCAGGGGCGCACACCTCTTATTGAAGGTAGCACATTTTATTCCGGAGCAACACTGGTATAGGAAAAGTAGGTGTACCCTTTCTATGTACCCATGTCTGTCTACCGTCCTCTGTGTTGGACTATTGTAGAGGTAACGTCTAGTGCACTCACTGGCCTACACACTAGACAGAGTGAGTGGAGAGACAGAGCAGGGATTAGGCACGTTATGGTAGTGGGGAGAAGACCGACTAAGGGACATTAGGGAGCACAGGGTATAGACACAGGTCAGTGTCCGGTGGTGACCCATCTCCTCTCTCCCTACCATTAGGTTCTTCCTATCCTTTTCCATCCCTCGTTCTAACCTCTGTATTCTGCCGTACATGACATTAATAACTGGACACAACCCGTAGACAATGATCAGAGTGAGGGATGAGCATGGGCACCTCCACTTCTTTCATGATGGATCTCAAGGTTTTCAGAACCCTGATGTCGGGATTGCAGGAAGTTCCAGGGTTAGGACCCAAAGCAATTGCCAAGATATCTCCTATCTTATTTACTTGCACTTAATTTTAAGACACATTGAGCCTTATACCCCCAGAAGTTCCCATCATAGACCCCTGCACAGGGGCCCCAGCTAAGACAAAACTCAGGGTTTGCACTAGTTCGGTTTTCCTAACTTTTCTTCCACGTTTTATATGATTTCTGTAACTGACAGATTTATACACTTGTTTCTTTTCTGGAGTCTGAACACTTTAGCAGATTGAGCAGGAGATTGACAGATGAAACAGGCTGAATAATTCCTAAAGTATTGCTTGGTCTTTGAGCGAAGAAAAGCAATCAATCCATCTAATATATGTGCGAGCGGCATCATGTGACCTTCCCGGATCACTCTGTGCCTATAAGATTATGTGGGTTTCATATAGGGCACGCTCCCATAAAGCTATAGACAATAACACTCAATGTCAGGCAGCAGCTGCAAAGGTTCATCAAATACTATTGGAAGTCTTAGAATTTGCACCGGCAATCATCAGAGATTTTGTTATGTTGCCGTTTTGAAGGTAACATACAATTTGCATAATTTTTAATGATTCAATTTTAGAACAGAATTTGTTCTCAAAGGGGTTTTGCCATAGATAGATAGAAAGATAGATAGATAGATAGATATTAGATATATAGAGATGGAAATATGATGGCTATATATATAATAGATGATAGATCGATCGATAAAAAAAGATAGATAATGGATAGAAAGATAGATAGATTGATAGATCAGAGGAAATAAGTATTGAACATGTCACCAATTTTCTAAGTAAATATATTTCTATAGGTGCTATTAACATGAATTTCTCAACAGATGTTCATGACAACTCATCCAATCCACAGAGGCAAAGAAATCAGACCATAGATGTCCATAAATTATGTGAAATAATGAGAAATAAAGATCACAATGCAGCAAACACACCCTACTGGTTCCTGTACAGACTAGAAGATCCCTAGTTGTACAACTGAAAACTCCTACTTGGACTTGGCTCTCTAAAAGGCCATTGAGCAGTTTCTTATTCCTCCTGAGGAACAGGGGGGACGCTGCTATACACAACTAACCAAAAGCAGAGTTTGACGAGGTAGCCTGGGACCCAAGGTGAGGAAACTTAAAGAACATGAAAGTAACGCAGGGTGATGGGATATGACTAGCTGCACACCAGCAAGTCAGTCACACTTGGTGCCAGGTATACCCTTCATCTGCTTCCCAGTCCTGGAGAGAGGGGAATTCAGCAGAGACTTTCCCAGGCAGCACGGTGGCTTGTGAACGGACACATGGCAGGAGGTAGGTCAGACACACCAAAGTAAAGCAAAATGCAATATAACAAAAAGAGAAAGCTGAACCACAGCAAAAAACTAGGGGCAAAGCTGAACTAAAGCAGAAAACTAGAGACAAAACTGAATCACAGCAGTAAACCTCAGAGCACAAGCACAATCCAACCACCCACCACCCAACACAACTGAAATAATCAGCAACTAAGAAAAGCATATGGCAGGTTTAAAACTGCCTAACAGCAGTCACATGACCCTCCGAGACAAAGCTCAATCCCCACCCTCTGCCCACAGAACCACAGGAGGAGAGTAGGAAAGAGAAATGTAGGGAATCTTCCACCATCTGACTTTCCCAGCAGATACAACATCCTATATCTGTTGGCAACAGCTAATGTTAGGGGACCCGGAGTTCCTGTGTGACAGCATCGCCGGGAGCAGCAGTGTCCCTGAAACCCTGAGTGGCATTATCGTTGGGAACAGCAGTGTCCCTGAAACCCTGAGTGACACTATCGTTGGGAACAGCAGTGTCCCTGAAACCCTGAGTGGCACTATCGTTGGGAACAGCAGTGTCCCTGAAACCCTGAGTGGCACTATCGTTGGGAACAGCAGTGTCCCTGAAACCCTGAGTGACACTATCGTTGGGAACAGCAGTGTCCCACCTCCTGGCAACACTCAAACTACATCTATTAGAACGATGTACACAGTCAGAGCAGGGAGTCACGCAAGCTCTGCTCCCGGAGGCAGCACCCTGCCCAATGAAAAGCAAAGGGCAACCCGAGGGGGAGCCAGAGCATTTCCAGGAGCGCAAAGGACCTGCTAGGGTGCAGAACCAACAGACTTGACAGTGCACAAAGGGAAGAAATGATAATAATAAACAAAAGCAAGAGTAACCTTCCATCAATCTAACTATCTATCAATCTATCAATCAATCTATCAATCTATCAATCTAAGTGTTGGGAAGGTAAATGAGCAAACACAGAGCAGTATCGCAACTGGTCTCTGCCTAGCAGGCAAAATCCCTTAGTTGTAGGGCTGGAACTCCTTAGATGTAATTCACCTAGAAATAAGGTCACTCAGCGGCATCAGACAGTAGGTGTCCAGTACGAACCCCGAATGTTACCATTCAAGTTTGCCCATATCAAATCGCTACGATCAATGCACCATTTTCAGGTGCGGCTGCGGGCTGCTATTCTTTAATGTGGGAGGCCCTAAAACAGTGGGCCCTCATCCCACTGAGAATACCAGCCCACAGCTGCCTAGATTTACCTTGACCGGAAATTAAAAAAAGGGCGGAGCCAATGCATTTTTTTTGCCAGCCAAGGTAAAATGAGGCAGCTGAAGGTGGCAGCTCGCAGCTGTCCGCTTTATCTGTGCTGAGACTGAAAACTACAGCGAATCCTTATGCTTGTTTTTAATCGATTTATTATTTAACACACTATTATGCCAGCTTGGTTGCCATACACTAATGTGTATGGCAACCAAGCAAAATCACCGGTGAGTAACATGTTAACATCCAGAGGTTCAGGCAGTACATTTAACCCATTACTGCCACTCATGTAGTTAGACTGCATATAATAATTAGGATTCGATGTATGCACACTGACCTGTACTCTCCATGACAATCCCCCTCCTCCAGTCATGCAGGATTTGTAAATTTTGCTCTGTAACCTTCAGCTGATATCTGATGTCATTTTAATTTGGTCTTAAAGCTCATAAAATAACTATTTGACCCCAATTTATTCAGTCAGTGTGTCAGTCATCCAGCTCGCGGTGCGGCACCTTCATATCTAATGCTGGGCACAGACACAAAGAGTTTTCTGAATAACAATCCCAGATTTTGTGTCTCTGGAAAAATTATTATAATCCCTTGTTCATTATAGAACCCTGGATATAGAGAAAAGTGTTACTGAAATATACGAGAGTTTGTGCAAAATTACTCAGATTTATGTCACCTACATTTAATTTAATTTTTCATTTGCTATTTACACTAAAACTTGTATATTAGAATTACCTGGACTGAAGATGACGCACATAGGGGGCAGTATTGTAGTAGTTATATCCTTGTACACCAGGGGCTTATAGTAGTTATATTCTTGTACATAGGGGCAGTGTTATAGTAGTTATATTCTTGTATATAGGAGCAGTATTATAGTAGATATATTCTTGTACATAGGAGCAGTATTATAGTAGTTATATTCTTGTATATAGGAGCAGTATTATAGTAGTTATATTCTTGTATATAGGGGCAGTATTGTAGTAGTTATATCCTTGTATAAAGGAGCAGTATTATATTAGTTATATTCTTGTATATAGGAGCAGTATTATAGTAGTTATATTCTTGTACATAGGGAGCAGTATTGTAGTAGTTATATTCTTGTACACCGGGGGCTTATAGTAGTTATATTCTTGTACATAGGGGCAGTATTATAGTAGATATATTCTTGTACACAGGGGCAGTATTATAGTAGTTATATTCTTGTACATAGGAGCAGTATTATATTAGTTATATTCTTGTACATAGGGAGCAGTATTGTAGTAGTTATATTCTTGTACACCGGGGCTTATAGTAGTTATATTCTTGTACATAGGGGCAGTATTATAGTAGATATATTCTTGTACACAGGGGCAGTATTATAGTAGTTATATTCTTGTACATAGGAGCAGTATTATAGTAGTTATATTCTTGTATATAGGAGCAGTGTTATAGTAGTTATATTCTTGTACATAGTGGGCAGTATTATAGTAGTTATATTCTTGTATATAGGAGCAGTGTTATAGTAGTTATATTCTTGTATATAGGAGCAGTATTATAGTAGTTATATTCTTGTACATAGGGGGCAGTATTATAGTAGTTATATTCTTGTACATAGGGGCAGTATTATAGTAGTTATATTCTTGTATATAGGAGCAGTATTATAGTAGATATATTCTTGTACATAGGAGCAGTATTATAGTAGTTATATTCTTGTATATAGGAGCAGTATTATAGTAGTTATATTCTTGTACATAGGGGGAAGTATTATAGTAGCTATATTCTTGTATATAGGAGCAGTATTACAGTAGTTATATTCTTGTATATAGGGGCAGTATTATAGTAGTTATATTCTTGTACATAGTGGCAGTATTATAGTAGTTATATTCTTGTACATAGGAGCAGTGTTATAGTAGTTATATTCTTGTACATAGGAGCAGTATTATAGTAGTTATATTCTTGTATATAGGGGCAGTATTATAGTAGTTATATTCTTGTACATAGGGGCAGTATTATAGTAGTTATATTCTTGTGGATAGCGGCAGTATTATAGTGTTATATTCTTGTACATAGGGGCAGTATTATAGTAGTTATATTCTTGTACATAGGAGCAGTATTATAGTAGTTATATTCTTGTATATAGGGGCAGTATTATAGTAGTTATATTCTTGTACATAGGAGCAGTATTATAGTAGTTATATTCTTGTATATAAGAGCAGTATTATAGTAGTTATATTCTTGTACATAGGGGCAGTATAATAGTAGTTATATTCTTGTACATAGGGGCAGTATTATAGTAGTTATATTCTTGTATATAAGAGCAGTATTATAGTAGTTATATTCTTGTACATAGGGGCAGTATAATAGTAGTTATATTCTTGTACATAGGGGCAGTATTATAGTAGTTTTATTCTTGTATATAGGAGCAGTATTATAGTAGTTATATTCTTGTATATAGGACCAGTATTATAGTAGTTATATTCTTGTATATAGGAGCAGTATTATAGTAGTTATATTCTTGTATTTAGGAGCAGTATTATAGTAGTTAGATTCTTGTACATAGGAGCAGTATTATAGTGTTATATTCTTGTACATAGGGGCAGTATTACAGTAGTTATATTCTTGTATATAGAAGCAGTATTATAGTAGTTAAATTCTTGTACATAGGGGCAGTATTATAGTAGTTATATTCTTGTATATAGAAGCAGTATTATAGTAGTTAAATTCTTGTACATAGGGGCAGTATTATAGTAGTTATATTCTTGTGCATAGGGACAGTATTATAGTAGTTATATTCTTGTATATAGGAGCAGTATTATAGTAGTTATATTCTTGTACATAGGGGCAGTATTATAGTAGTTATATTCTTGTACATAGGAGCAGTATTATAGTAGTTATCTTCTTGTATACAGGAGCAGTACTATAGTAGTTATATTCTTGTACATAAGGGCAGTATTATAGTAGTCATATTCGTGTATATAGAAACAGTATTTTAGTAGTTATATTCTTGTACATAGGAGCGGTATTATAGTAAATAAAGATGCCAAAAAGCCAGCGCTGCCTGTGGTTAGCACGTAATACAAAAGTGCCTGTGCAAATATTAATTTCTAACTGTACTTTAAAACTGAGACATTTGGCAAACAATTCATCAATTCTTTGAGCTACCCCGCCTCGTCACGGCATTCTCAGATGGAGCAGTCCTACTCTACGTTTTTTATATAAGCTTTGCCATTATGACCTCCTGAATACATTGAAAGACTATATTAAATGCACACTTACTTGAAGCATTTCTGAACTACTCCCAGGGCGCCAGTAGGGCAGCGCAGATAAAGGCAGACCAGGTCCGGACATGACATTCGGACATTATCAGATGTGAACCCCACACTGCTACACCAGCAACCATGGATGAGAGTGGAACAGGACCAGACACATGTGTAAAAATCAAGCAGACCGTATGATCAGGGTGTGGCTGCTGTGTGTGTGTGTACAGTGGCCTAGATCAATTGCAATAAAGACAGATAGAATGGCATACATAACCAAGCGCGTACAGCAAAAAGTGGTGGTCAACCACAAACCTATGACAAATAAAAAACCTGAATGTCATCTTTTGACCTGGTCTGCCTTTATCTGCGCTTGCCCATCTGGCGCTATGGGAGTGGTTCAGAAATGCTTCAGGTACGTGTGTATTTAATATAGTCTTGCTTTCAATGTATTCAGGAGGGCGTAATGGCACAGTTTATATAAAAAACATAGAGTAGAAATGCCTCATCTGAGTATATTGTGATGTGGCGGGGTAGCTCAAAGAATTCATCAATTGTTTGCCAAATGTCTCAGTGTTAAAATACAGTTAGAAATTAATATGTGCACTTTTCGTACTGCGTGCTAACCACGGGCAGGGCTGGCTTCTTGGCTTTTTTATTTATTATTATAGTAGTTATATTCTTGTACATAGTGGGCATTATTATAGTAGTTATATTCTTGTACATAGTGGACAGTATTATAGTAGTTATATTCTTGTACATAGGGGACAGTATTATAGTAGTTATATTCTTGTACATATGAGCAGTATTATAGTAGTTATATTCTTGTACATAGGGGACAGTATTATAGTAGTTATATTCTTGTACACAGGAGCTGTATTATAGTAGTTATATTCTTGTACACAGGAGCTGTATTATAGTAGTTATATTCTTGTACATAGAGGCAGTATTATAGTAGTTATATTCTTGTACATAGGAGCAGTATTATAGTAGTTATATTCTTGTTCATAGGGGACAGTATTATAGTAGTTATATTCTTGTACATATGAGCAGTATTATAGTAGTTATATTCTTGTACATAGGGGACTGTATTATAGTAGTTATATTCTTGTACATAGGGGCAGTATTATAGTAGTTATATTCTTGTACATATGAGCAGTATTATAGTAGTTATATTCTTGTACATAGGGGACAGTATTATAGTAGTTATATTCTTGTACACAGGAGCAGTATTATAGTAGTTATATTCTTGTACATAGGGGTAGTATTATAGGAGTTATATTCTTGTACATAGGGGCAGTATTATAGTAGTTATATTATTGTACATAGAGGCAGTATTATAGTAGTTATATTCTTGTACATAGGGGCAGTATTATAGTAGTTATATTCTTGTACATAGGGAGCAGTATAATAGTAGTTATATTCTTGTAAATAGGGGGCAGTATTATAGTAGTTATATTCTTGTACATAGGGGCAGTATTATAGTAGTTATATTCCTGTACATAGGAGTAGTATTATAGTAGTTATATTCTTGTACATAGGGGCAGTATTATAGTAGTTATATTCTTGTACATAGGAGCAGTGTTATAGTAGTTATATTCTTGTACATAGGGTCAGTATTATAGTAGTTATATTCTTGTACACAGGGGCAGTATTATAGCAGTTATATTCTTGTACATAGGGAGCAGTATAATAGTAGTTATATTCTTGTAAATAGGAGGAGTATTATAGTAGTTATATTCTTGTACACAGGGGCAGTATTATAGCAGTTATATTCTTGTACATAGGGAGCAGTATAATAATAGTTATATTCTTGTACATAGGGGCAGTATTATAGTAGTTATATTCTTGTACATATGAGCAGTATTATAGTAGTTATATTCTTGTACATAGGGGTAGTATTATAGGAGTTATATTCTTGTTCATAGGGGCAGTATTATAGTAGTTATATTATTGTACATAGAGGCAGTATTATAGTAGTTATATTCTTGTACATAGGGGCAGTATTATAGTAGTTATATTCTTGTACATAGGAGCAGTATTATAGTAGTTATATTCTTGTATATAGGAGCAGTATTATAGTAGTTATATTCTTGTATATAGGAGCAGTATTATAGTAGTTATATTCTTGTATATAGGAGCAGTATTATAGTAGTTATATTCTTGTATATAGGAGCAGTATTATAGTAGTTATATTCTTGTACATAGGAGCAGTATTATAGTAGTTATATTCTTGTACATAGGGGACAGTATTATGGTAGTTATATTCTTGTACATAGGGGCAGTATTATAGTAATTATGTTCCCCTTCATAGGAGCAGTTTTATGGTAGTTATTGTTTTATATTTAGTGAACAATGTTAGTACTGACTTATACATCATTCTGTAATTGATGATGGCGGACCTCCGGGCTCCCGATGTGTTTTGAGAATTTAGAGTATAGAGAACTTAGTTATTAGTGTTTCTGACATTTTGATTAATTTCAAATCTATATAAAAAGTGAACAAAGAAGAAACCTTAAAATGTAACAAGAAGATGTATGATGAGAACATGGAACAATGTTTTGATTGAAGAGAACAATGGCATAAAGTAAACACATATTTATCAATAGTGGATATCACCGCATCATGACACATTTGTCTTCGTATGTTGCCTGATTTTCCTGTACAATTATCTACATGATACCGAGAAGCTCTTGAATGTACAGTAACCCATGCAGAGCGTTTACCTAGCACAATGTGATCGTTTGTACATTTGCCCTTCGTTAGCTGTAATTATAATTGATCAAATTAGCGCTCACTTTTAGAATTATCTTCCAACAGTGACGACTAAATTGTTCTTCTTGACTCGATTATTGGCAGGAGGTCTGGATTGTAATTTTGGCCCAGGGCGCCATTTTGACTGTGTTTATAGAGAGTTTTCCCCAGTGAGAACAATCTTGCTAATTACATAAGTGTGGAATTGTGTTTTAAGGGTTCCAGATTTTGCAGATAAACTGTTTAGTTGCTCGGGTCCATTTTATGAGCAGGTATCGCTCGCTCGGAGCCTTGGCGGTCTGTAACATTTGTTTGCCAGTAAAATTGCATTGGGATGTTAAATATTTCGAAAAGTTTTTGAGAAAATATGCTGCATAATTTAACCAGTTATTTACCTGAATTTTCTGATGGCCACAAAATGGAAAGTAGAAGTTACTTTCTTTCTGGTATTGTTACGTTTCCAAATGTTACGTCTTAGAGGGAAGAGGTGTTTCTTACACCATGTGGTCTCTTCAGGTCCAAAAACATAATGACAGCTGATAAGGGGTAATAAATTATGAAATAATAAATAAATAAATGATAAAACACTAGACACTAGCCTGTGCCAAGCCCTTACCTATCTGTACTAGTGATGAGCAAGCACTACCATTCTCGGGTGCTCAGTATTTGTACCAAGAAGTTGACAGAGATAGCACCCAGACAAGCTCGGCTCATGTAGCAAGTATAATGGAAGTCAATGGAGAACCTGACAGTACAATATTACAAAATGATCTGGATAAGATGTCTGAATAGGCAAACCCTTAGCAAATGAGATTTGATGTTGATACATGAAGAGTAATGCACCTAGAATGGAGTAATCCTATTGCTGCATATACATTAAATGAAAGTGAACTCGGGACTACAGAACGGAAGAAGGACTTGGACTAAAGAATAGGAGGACTTGGACTAGAGAACAGGGGAAGGACTTGGACTACAGAACAGGGGAAGGACTTGGACTACAGAACAGGGGAAGGACTTGGACTAGAGAACAGGAGAAGAGCTTGGACTACAGAACAGGAGAAGGACTTGGACTACAGAACACGAGAAGGACTTGGACTACAGAACAGAAGAAGGACTTGGACTAAAGAACAGGAGGACTTGGACTACAGAACAGGAGAAGAGCTTGGACTACAAAACAGGAGGAGGACTTGGGCTACAGAACAGGAGAAGGACTTGGACTAAAGAACAGGAGAAGGACTTGGACTAAAGAACAGGAGAATGACTTGGACTAAAGAACAGGAGAAGGACTTGGACTAAAGAACAGGAGAAGGACTTGGACTAAAGAACAGGAGGAGGACTTGGACTAAAGAACAGGAGAAGGACTTGGACTAAAGAACAGGAAAAGGACTTGGACTACAGAACAGGAGAAGGACTTGGACTAAAGAACAGGAGAAGGACTTGGACTAAAGAACAGGATAAAGACTTGGGCTACAGAAAAGGAGAAGGACTTGGGCTTCAGAACAGGGGAAGGACTTGGACTACAGAACAGGAGAAAGACTTGGACTACAGAACAGGAGAAAGACTTGGACTAAAGAACAGGAGAAGGACTTGGACTAAAGAACAGGAGAAGGACTTGGACTAAAGAACAGGAGGAGGACTTGGAATAGAGAACAGGAGAAGGACTTGGACTAAAGAACAGGAGAAGGACTTGGACTAAAGAACAGGAAAAGGACTTGGACTAGAGAACAGGAGGACTATGACTACAGAACAGGAGAAAGACTTGGACTAAAGAACAGGAGAAGGACTTGGACTAAAGAACAGGAGAAGGACTTGGACTAAAGAACAGGAGAAGGACTTGGACTAAAGAACAGGAGGAGGACTTGGACTAAAGAACAGGAGAAGGACTTGGACTAAAGAACAGGAAAAGGACTTGGACTAGAGAACAGGAGAAGGACTTGGACTAAAGAACAGGATAAAGACTTGGGCTACAGAAAAGGAGAAGGACTTGGGCTTCAGAACAGGAGAAGGACTTGGACTTAAAAGCAGGAGAAGGACTTGGACTAGAGAACAGGGGAAGGACTTGGACTAAAGAACAGGAGAAGGACTTGGACTACAGAACAGGAGAAGGACTTGGACTACAGAAGAGGAGAAGGTCTTGGACTACAGAAAAATGACAGGACTGTGGTATTCTGGTTACAAGTAAGGTGAGCAGCATTACTCAATCTCAGCTGTAAAAGCAACAAGATTTTAGGGTGTATAAAAAAAGAAACAAAATCTTGGCATTCCAACATATTTTTACCCTTCCATAAATCACTTGTATAATCCCATCTAGAATATGGGATTTAGTTTTGGGTCCACATTTTAAAAGGGGTATTCAGAAGTTAGAGTCATTTCTAAGGCAGCAACTAGATTATTACAAGGGATGGAGATCTCCCATGTGGTGAGAGCTTGGAAAATTTGGGCTTGTTTAGTTTAGAAAAAAGACATCTCAGAGAAGATCTCATTACTACCATCTGTTGCCGAGGCTCCACAGGTAGACATATAATTCTATTGACAGACCTCCAGTGCATGGAGGGCCAGTAAGTAAAATTGGCTATGTACGACCATCAGTTCATTAGTTAGATTAGTTAACTCTACAGTGTATAAGTATTTATGTTATTTTTAATTAAGGGACAGCTCATTTAAGCACCACCTTTTCTAAGTAAACTGCAAATTTGGAAATAGACACAACACGTCTTCCTTTTTATGTTCTCAATAAAGTTTTATGAAAAACAGGCCATTTGGCATGTATGACATAGGTGCATATGGGTGGTGTAGCTATTGGGAACCAGTTAATAATCACCTGGCAGAGTAGAGTTGATCAAAGAGATGTGCAGGCCCATGGTTGGGTGCTGCATCAGAGTCCTGCAATCCTCGTCCTGACTGCCAGCCTCCCCAATTCCTCCTTGAGGTAAAACATCATGCTTGTGTAATGCCACAATGATGATGTTACCCTGGACCTACTAATCAGATGAGGAACCAGTGAAGAGTGAAGTTTGCAGTGGTCTGGATGGATGATCCTGTGGCGCCCCTCTGGCGGGATGCCACAGGGAGGTACTGCATGCCAAACAGAAGGTGTAGTGCCTTCATAGCTGCAGGCAGAGGGGGAGGCTACAGAGTCTGTATACAAAACAACAAGATCCCAATCACAGCCACCCTAGAACCAGGAACTGTATATTCAGTAAGTCCCAGGGGGGTGGAGCTTAGCAGAGTGGGAGATGTGACGTAAGTGACAGTGACAGTTTGACTCAAGTCAGTCAGACGGTGTGAAGAAAGCAGCAGAGATGGACGCAGGGGACCGGAGGGCACCTCTAAACTAAGAAGTGACCCAGACAACGAAGGGGACACTCCAGAACTGGTCGGAGCTGGCTGGAGAGTCCAGTTCAATACCAGTAAACCGGAACCGAGGCAGTTTGTTGAGGTTCATCCCAAACTGCTGACTGGCAGGTTTTGGGCCTTACCAAGAAGGTGCCACAGCACCCATAAAAGTGGTCCAACCTCTGTCCTATAGCTGGGTTCAAGACGCTGACAAGTAAGAGAGACTTTAAGCAACAGATCCGGGGGCCAGAAACCAGACTCAAGAGTGGGAGTGTATGGAGCCACAAGAGCCCATAAAGGAACAGGACCAAGAAAGTGTGGGAGAGGCACCTCTGACAGACTCTGTGGCAAACACCAAAGCCTGTGGCAACAAATTCCCTGGCAAACTAGACTGTACTGTATACCTATTGATCCATCTGGTACCAGTAAAGAACTGTTTAGGCTAACTTGGTGTCTCTGTATCAATTATTTGTCACCTGGGAGGCTCCTACAGCACCACAGAGCCAAGGACTACTACTTCCCTCATCTACCTCGTTGCCCTGAGGTAAAGCTCCACCTGTAGGGAGCTGTACTACCCAAAGCTGCATCACCATCACCTCAGCATCCAGCTGCAGCACTGGTAACTACATTACCAGGTACCACAGGTGGGTCACGTATAATAATTCCCCATCCCAAATAGTTTTCCCCTCAGTCACTGAGTGTCCAGGGCACTGGGACCGGGACCTGACCAGCCGTGATCCCCACTGAAGTAGTAACCTGTCCTGGTATCTGAGTACCCCCTATCCTGTCGACCGACTCAGTCGCACATTACCAACATGGCTGATATGCCAGGTTCCTGCAATTCTTTTTTATCAATTCTTCAGCTTAGGCATAGCTCTTTCATTGTGTGTAAATCTGTAATGTGGTGTGTCCTATACTATGTCCTTTCATTAATCCTCTGGGGCTTTGTTTGGAACCCCCTTACATAACCACCCTAGCTTGTGACCCACCCCAGGGCCCTTTTGGTATACCTGGTCCCGGACCGTTGCAATGGGGGGATGTTGTGAGTGGCTTTCCCGAGCCCATGTTCCTGGTCATCGCTGGAAAATGTTTTCTCACTGTTTTGGGTGTAGTACCCCTCCGTGGCGTCCCGACCAGTGGGGCACCACACATACGTTATTTCTATGTGTGGAAGGGAACAACCTCTTTGATCACTATCTTCATGTCTGAGGATAAGCATATATCGGCGTTCATCCAAGCCATCTGCTTCATGCTAAAGAGTTCATTATGACGTAGAAAAAGTGAATTCTGTTTTTTTCTTGTGTTTGACAGGCTCTCAAGGCCACTTTTACTATTTTATATGGTTGCAACAATATTTCAGCTCTTTACAAATACAATGTGGTTAACCTCGGAGCTAGAAAATATGATTGTGTATTGTCAGTGATTGTAAAGGAGCAATGCACTGAATAGGAACACTCACCGTTCATCCTTTCCTATAAGGGTATATGCGCATTTCTGTACAATTACTGTGAGTGGATGACTCTGTGTGATGTATGCTCTTGTGTATACACAGCGAAGATGTCATATATGTCATGCAAGATATTTTCCAAGAAAAGGAGTCGTACACAGGATGGCTGTCAATGGAGAAAAACATTATATAGAGCCAGACTCTACAATAAGCATAGGAGTGGTATACAATGGAAAACTAAAGTAGTTTGCTATTTACTATCTGTGGGTATCCATCTTGACTGATCAGAAAAGTGTGAGACTACACATTCATTGTGTGTAGCAGCTGATTAATACTGGGAAGCAGAGAGTTGACTGAGCTGATTTAAAGAAGATGTCCACTACTTTCATATTGATGACTTTTCCATAGGAGAAGTCATCAACATCTGATCGGCCAGGGACCGACACCCAGCGCCCCTTCTGATTAGCGCTGTTCGTCGGTGTCGGTGGAGGCAGCAGGTAACCGGAAATGCTTATAAATGCCACTGTCAGGTACTTTACATCTGCCTCCTATTGATTTGTATTATTCAGGGTCGGTGGAGGGATATTGAGGAATAAAGCATGTGATGGTGACGAGGGGAGGACCCATAAAGGGATGATAGGGAGCTCAGGGTACAGACACAGGAGAGTGTCAGGGGGTGACCTGCCTCCTTCTAAGCCTGACAGAAACAGAGCCAACCCAACTATTAATCTTCAGGAGCTCCTAAACAAGTAGGATGAGAGCACTTGCTGTGACCACCAGGGGATGTGAAGGAAACATCTGTGCATCTATTTTACATTTGGTGCATATGAGAATTAAGAAAATCACTGTATCAAAAAGGTGAGATGTTGCTAAGACCAATGAGGAAAGGAAGAAGGCATTTCTGTGAATTTTGCAGGAATAGGGAGTCCAGCTATGACTACATTGGAGAAGGCACAACTTTGATTAACCGTATAATTCAGTTGTTATGCATGTAACAACTCACACACGGGTACAGAGAGAAATAAAACCTAAATCACTGCAGTCACACCCACACCCCACTGGTTCCTGTACAGACTAGAATGTCACTAGTTGTACAAACCACTAACAAGGATAAGGAAAGTGTGCAGGGCTAGACATAAATTCAAGGTGAGCAAACATAAAGCACATGTAAAAGGGGAAATAGCAGAATAATAAATGCAAGTAAGGGAAATATACAGAGTAGAAACAACACTAGTCTCTGCCTAACATGAAAATTCCCTTAGTTTCAGGGCTGGAGCTCCTTAATAAAATCCACCTAGAAACATAGCCAGCAAAGAAGGCTGGTAAAGGGAGAGTTTAAATAGTCCCACCCAGGATGTGATAGGACAGAGGCAAAATAAGCATATGAGAATACCTGACTAACCTCAAACCAAAGGAAGAAGCAAAGATAAAAGAACCATCAGCATTTTGACAGATACTAACCAGGCTGTGGCTCAGCAGGTAAGGGAACCCACCCCAAAGCAAGACAACACCAGATTGAGTCGCAAAACCAAAGCATAAAATTACCAAGTAGCAGTTTCATATGCTACATGATGAGAAAGTGTCACTTATAATGGCAGAAAGATCCTACTCCCATCAAGTTGCATGTGGGCCTAATTGCATCTGACCCTTATTTGGAGTCAGCTGAAAGGATAAAAGATGGAATACTGCAATAATGTGAAAGGAGGAAACACTGGCAGTTACTGCTATAAGACATAGGGACGATACACTAACATTTTCAGGGAAACAGTTTTCTTTGTTTATTTTGGTTCCTTGTGACCATTTTTTTCTGTCTCCGAAAAATTATTTGTGGGACTTTGCTTCTAGTATTTAATCTTCTGATTGACATCGGATTTCCTTGCTCAGATTATACAACATCTATTTTCTCTCTGACAACAAACACTGGAATATCAAGAAAATTGCCCCATCGGGTAAAACCTTTGTACATTTACACTTCTTCAGCTGGCGCACTTGTAAATCGGTGGAACTAGATTTTTCTATTCAAAGAGAGGAAAAATTCTGCAAGCAGCAATAACGTATATTTCATCCAAAGTAATAAGAGCAATGGAAGTAACAGCTTGTGTCAGTCAAGCAAGCGGCAAGTGCATGTGCATCTATGGAAGGCGATCTGTCTGGCGCCCAGCTCATTCCAAGGCCACTTGACTCTGCTGTCTGCTTCTATTGCCCATTAGGGACTAGTCGGCCTCCAGTCCTTGGTAACACACTGAACCATAATGAATTATTTTCATCGCTTCCAAGGGAATTAGATTATTGGTTCCATCACTGGGTAATTGAGTTGATTCAGTTCAATCACTGGAGTTAAAATGACACAGGATGGACAAACTAAGTGGTACTTGAGGGATCTTGCAAGACCTTGGATAATATAATGTAAATTCGAGCTATAACTTGAAGGGAACAAGTAATATATCCCTGGAAGATTTAGCTTTGATTGTCCATGATTTTGTAAGTGCAGCAATAAGTGATACACAAGTGATACATTATGTCAATATTTATAAATAAATATCAAATAGTTTGTAGCAAAGTCCCTCAATTATTGGCTTTCTCACAAAATCGCAGCCTCGTGTATACCCCCCCAGGGGCGTAACTACAATAGGTGCAAGGGTTGCACACCAGGGCCCCAAAATTCCCTTCTGCGTATAGAAAAATACTAATGCTATTAAAGATTTGCAATAATTGGGGGCCCTGGTGGAGCTTTCGCATCGGAGCCCATGAGCTTCAAGTTATGCCACCGAACAAACCTATAAGCAGGATGTAAAGATGTATCCTGCAGCCACCATGATGGCACAACAAATGGAAATATTTATCTCCTTTTAACCCAATAGCAGATCAATATTTAATATGGTGGCTCTACCTAGAGGTGGCACTTTAAGGCATTGCTATTAGGTCTGGCGATTTGGAAGTTGGTTGCCATCCTGGCAGCAGTCCAGTGGTCAGGGGTGTTAATTATTTTCTTTTGCACCAGAGTGAGTTTCTTGCACTTCTCTGCATACTCCATATTCTTAGTCAGGTCATGTATCACCCCCCACTGGCCATGACCGGTGAGGAGTTGCCTCCGGAGGACGGCACTAGTGCAGTAGCTTGCATTGCTCGTGTATTGCACTCTGAAAGACTTACTTCAGGTTGTGGCATTGCTGGGAGGCAGGACGCCATTGCTTTCAGCAATGATGCTGTTGAGGGATCCAGGGATGCCAGGTCCCCTAGTATCAGTTATTGCCAACAGGAGATATTAGATGCTTTGTCTCCTGGCTCATCTATGTGGTAGGAGATTCTAATCCCCTCTACTTTCCCTCCTCCTTTGACTCTCTGAGCTGACAGTCTAGATTGGGCGTTATCTCAGTGGTGCTCCCTGATATTTCAACCCGCCATATCCTCTGATTCAGTACTTCAGTATTTTCAGTTGCGAGTTGGTGGAAAGGTTAGTATTTATTCTGTGTTGCTTCTGGTTTGCTCTTTTGCTATGGTTTTTTGGTCTTGCCTTGGCCTTCCTTATATATAACTAGGATCTGCACTGCTTTTCAAGTTTGTATTGGTGCCTTTATCCAATTGTGGCCTGTGTGCCCAGCCACCAGCCATCCCTGTATTGTCATCTACAGAAAGAAAAAGAAAAGGGCGCATGTGTAGACACAGGGCTATTTGTATAAATAAAGAGTGCCAGTGCACTCACCTATAATGGTTGTGTACGTCTACACAACCAAGATTAAACGTGTGGGTAATGGGGCTCCGGGTCGCCTCTCTCTAATAATGCTGCCGTCCTGCCGGTGTTTGCGTTCACAACTCCGTGCGCCGCGTAATTCACGTGATCCTATCGGATCGGATACCGCGTCACCGCAGGTCCTCAGTTGTTTATCCCGGTAATTAGGTAACTGCAGGTCCTCAACCCTCCAGATATGCCAGGCTGCTCCTGCCGCTTTGGCTCCGTAGTGATGTTTTACCCCACCTGATGAAGACGGCTTAGAACGTCAAAACGCGTTGTGGCAGTGGTATTGGAGGAAGAATAAAGGTCGGTTCTTATCCACTAATTTGTCCAGTATTCCTTTGGCGCTCCCTGAGACCGCTTTACCATTGTTTTTATGTATTGTCATCTAGGAAGGGCTCTGTCAAAATCCCCCCTTCCAGGACCGAAAGGTGGCTGAAAAGTACCCCGGCACTTAAGGGTGTGCATTATTGTGAGGGTTTGCGGAAAGTGTGTTTGGCATACTGCGTTTGCTGGCCCGCAGTCCGGTTATCTCATCACTAGTTAAACATTACAATTAACCCATGAAAAATATTTTTTTTACTTATACCAAATTGGAAATGTATATTTTTGGGAATCCCACTGGTCTGGAAGAGTTTCAATGATGCGATGACACACTGCACACTTCACTTAATGTCTTTGGAACTGACGGAGAGAGCCAAGTATACATTCTTTTAGTCCAGAGTTCATGCAAGAAGAACACCCAATTTATTGTATTTCACCAAAAAATCCACTGCATAAATTGACGTTTCAGCCAAATATTGGGTTCTTCATCAGAATAGATTGCAAAGAGAGAAGAGATTCAGGAGAGGAAATAGATAAATGGGAATCCCATTGGTCTGGAGGACTTTCAATGATGGGATGACATACTGCACAACTCATTCAATGTCTTTGAAACTAATGGAAAAAGCCAAGTATAGCCCTCCTCATGACCTCAGTTTTTGTAGTCCAGACTTGATGCAAGAAGAACACAAAAGTTATTGTTTTTCACAAAGCAATCGACTGCATAAATGACCATTTTGGGCAATTATTGATCCTTTATCAAAATAGATGCAAGGAGAGAAGAATTGCAGGAGAGGGAACAAAGATAGCAGTGCTTGGTTAAAAACACATCTGTGCTTGGAGTGCTTGGAGTGCTAGGTCTACAGGACGGTTGTACTTTTACCCAATTGCTGCTTTGCCTATTTTCTCGCCTGCGCCTCTTCTCTCCTTGCAACCTGTTCTGATGAAGGCACAATAATTGGCAAAAATATCAATTTGTGAAATATGATGATTTTTTTCTTTTTCTTGCTTCTAGAGTTGTCAAGTTTTAATATTTCTTTATATTTGGAGTGAAATACTTATTGAGCACCGACTTAAAAAAAAAAAAAAAGAAAGAAAAGTGGTGCTGCGTAGCACTTTTATAAATCAGTTCTAGTAGTGTTCATTGGACCTACCAGTAAAGCAAGGGAACCTCTTAATAACCTATTAGGAAAAAGAAGGAAGAAAGGCAAATGAGCAACACAGAGTAAGGGTGGAGGCACACTGTCATGCATCAAAAATGGAGCGTTTTTGATGCACGACAGTGATGCGAGTGTATTCTGTGTGGTAGAGCTAATATGGTGCGCGTGTGGTGCGAGTGTAATATGGGCTTTCTCACACAGGTGAAACAACCGACACAGAAAGCCTGATAACTATATATCTACAGATAAAGATTTGTAGATATAATAGCTATGTCGGGCTTTCTGCTGCTTTCACAGCAGCATTTTTTTTAATTTCCTGGGGATAACCGGCATATTAACCCCATCTGCAGCTCCTGTGCTGCATGACAGCCGGGAGCCGGCAGATGCGGTTAATGAACCAGTTATGTCAGCTTAACCCCATGCTTCTGTCCTGCCAGGTTGTGTCCAGTTTTGTCCAGACTCCCAGACTAAAATCACTGGCAGCTTGGAGTTCAGGACTCAGGAGCTCTCCATGGTCCTGAATGTTAAAGCTGGGTGCTGACCGTGGTGCTGAAGCTCTACAGCAAGCAATCTGAACAGCAGAAGGAAGGTTTAACAATGGCAAATAAGCAAACACAGAGTACAAGCAACACTGGTCTACGCCTAACAGGCAAAATTTCTTATCTACAGGGCTATATTTCTGGACCTCACGGGGCTGTATGGTCCTAGTAAAAGGGATGAGAGGGAGAGAGGCGCAGATCTTTCTATCGTCTTGTATGGCATATATCCTCAAGGTGCCTGAGCTGAAAACAATTCTTCCTGGTCTGCAGCTATGTTTTAAACATTTTTAGCCGAAACGCGTAGGTTTAATGTGAATAAAAATAATTTGGAAGCAAGAACAGAGGCTTCTATTTCTTCCTGGGTGCGCCTGTGATCTCCACCGGATGTCTTTTTCAATCTGAATTAGCTACAGGGCTGGAACCCATTAGCAGAAATCCACATATAAATAAAGCCATCAGAGAATGGTGATGTCAGGAGAGTATAAATAGCCCCACCCAGGATGTTATAGGACAGAGACAATAAGCATGTTAGAACACATGATAACCACAAACCAAAAGAAGGGAAACAGAAAGATAAAACAGCCATCAGCATTTGCACAGAGACTGACCAGGTTGTGGCTGAGCACGTCTTAAATGCTTAAATACTTAAGACATAGGAAAATGTCTTAAATACTTAGGTTTTCTCAGTCATAGACTGAAGGGTATTTCTGAGTAGTGGAGCGCTAGCCATTTAATAGCATTGAAGGAGTGTGGGTGCACGCCTTAAGTATACACACAGGGAAACAAGCCCTGGGACCAGGAGGTACAGAAGAGAATGTGGATGGCCATGGAGAGGGAAGAAAGCGTGTGGCCCGGCTGTGGTGGTAAGTTGGCGTCCCTTCGTTGTCTATCTCTCTCCTGAAGAAAGGGGCACCGGCATACCACCACGCCTTCTTCCCTCTCCATGGCTGCCCATGTGCTCTTCTGCTGCCTCCTGGTCCTGGGGCCTGTTTCCCTGGGAGTGTGGTTAAAGATACCGTCACACGCTAGGATATAAGTGAACGATATCGTTAGTTATGTCACGTGACCGCGATCCTTTCGACATCGTTAGTACGTTGTCACACGCAAGGATATCGTTAACAATCTTAAATTTGGCAACGCGCCAGCTACTTGGAGAAGAACGATTGAATCTAATATATAAAGCTGAATGTGTGTATGTGTGTGTGTGTGTGTATGTATATCCGGGAGTGGCATCTACACCGTCTTAACTACAGCCACAAAATTTTGCACAGTCACACGTCTGGACCATGGGAGCGTCATAGGCTATGTTGTGAGGCAAAATTTTAACCCCGCGCATTCCAATTCACCAAACAATTTTGCCCCTATCTACATAATGGGGAAAAAGTGACAGTTACCAGTTGACAGTTGTGAATGAGAGGGGCTTAATGATAGCGCCAAATAGGGATGGGCGAGTCTACTCGCTAGGACTCGGGACTCGGCGATTCTGAAGGTACTCGCAGGACTCGTTACTCGGCGAATCTCCCAGCTTGGACTCGCACAGTGACGAGTCCAATGGAATTCAATGTCAATAAGCTTGACTCTTCACAGATACCCGCTGTCAGCAGCGAGTCTGAGCGAGTCTACGATTCCGAGTCCTACGAGTCTACGATTCCGAGTCCTGTATACTGTATTCGGGAGTCGGACTCTCGAATACAGAATCTGTTATGTTCCGAGTCAGCACAGCGTGCGTGTTAGGTCAGAAAACTTGTGAAGATAGCCAATCATAGTCAGTAATGGCATAGCAAAGTTGGTTGTGTCAGGACTATGATTGGCTGCTGTCCATCGTGATGCCTATGTAATGTATGACAGGCAAGGCAGTATATAAGGCTTGTCCCCGCCATTTTGGCCACATTCCTGAGACGATCTGACCTAGTATAGGGAGAGAGAGATATATGCTGGAGCAGATCAGGGATTGTCAGTGTAGGGAAGATTCCTTATATTAACCCAAAAAGCTCTTCTGAGAGCTAGGAGGAGGACAGAGTAGTGCTGTGTAGGCAGGCAGGCAGGCAGGGAGGGAAGGAAGGAGAAGCCTTACAGTGCACACAGGACGGACCTCATAGCTTAGCTTACTCACTCAGCTTTTGCTAACAGCTGCAGTCAGAGGCTTAGCTGAGGTGCTGTTTCCTTTTTGTTTTTACACCAGATCGATTTTTGTTCCTAATAAGCCATAGAGCGTTATTTTTTCTGTGGCAGACCAGTGCGTTGCTGTTAGCACGTACACCACCTTAGGGAGTGTAGTGTGCGGCTTCACTGCCAAGTGTGAGTGCGCACACTTATCCCGCCAGCAAGTGACGCATACAGCAACACCAAACCACATCTCGGTGGCTGTGCGCACTTAAAACCAATTTTTTTAGGGAGTGTAGTGTGCGGCTTCACTGCCAAGTGTGAGCGCGCACACTTACCCCGCCAGCAAGTGACGCATACAGCAACACCAAACCACATCTGGGTGGCTGTGCGCACTTAAAACCAATTTTTTTAGGGAGTGTATTGTGCATCATCATCGGCTCCAAGCCTCCAAATAAGAGAAAAACCAGCGAGTTTGGACTCGCACACTTTCAGAGACACATCAGCGAGTTGTAAATGTCATTATTCGCTATTACTCGGTTCCCTATTCATTAACATTGGACTCGCTGGACTCGCAACGAGTCCCGAGTCCTTGACTCGGACTCGTTGGGGTCTTGCGATTCCGAGTCTTTTAGGACTCGCCCATCTCTAGCGCCAAAGACTACAGCACATACCAGCATATAGTCACTAAGGTGGGGCCCCAACATGAGATATTCACCATGCACGGGGACATGTATGCACACCACACGCACATAAAGAGTAACAGCAAGTGTATATGAACAAACACACACACCACAAAGAGACACACACAACACAGAGACACACACACACACACACCCAAGGGGACACACACACACTGTATAGCGACACATGCACTCACCCCACAGGGACACACACACACACCACAAAGAGACACACACAACACAGACACACACACCACACAGACCTCCCCCCACAGGGACACACACACACACACCCAAGGGGACACACACACACACCCTATAGGGACACATGCACTCACCCCACAGGGACACACACACCACAAAGAGGCACACACACACCACACAGACCCCCCCCACAGGGACACACACATACACACCCTATAGGGACACATGCAATCAACCCACAGGGACACACACACACCACAAAGAGACACACACAACACAGAGACACACACACCCCACACAGACACCCCCCACACAGGGACACACACATACACACCCTATAGGGACACACGCACTCACCCCACAGGGACACACACACACCACAACGAGACACACACAACAGAGACACACACCACACAGACCCCCCCCCCCCAGGGACACACACACATACACACCCTATAGGGACACATGCACTCACCCCACAGGGACACACACATACACACACCCCAGGGACACACACACCACACAGACAGACACATATGTGCACAAATCGCCTCACACAACTCGCCTCATACGTGTGCTATCTTTAATTTCCAAACATAAACATCTGATTAAAAACAGCCAATGTGCAACACATGTGCCATATATGGAATTAAGGCAGATGTCAGTCACATGAGCCGTCTATTATGTGTATGTGTGAGGTAACATATACTGCCCGGCCGGGGGGAGGGATTACTGTTGGCTGGAGATTTATTAGGCTGCCTATAGCAATCAATCACAGCTCAGCTTCTATTTTCCTACAGGTCATTAATATGACATATTCAAATTCTATTTTGTTATAGCTAACATCAGTTATTTATTAACCCGGGCGTAGCCGGGTACTACAGCTAGTAATGTTATAAAGCGGCAGGAATAGGAGAATTATGAACGACATTGTTCAAAAAGGTGTCCCACTGAACAATGTTGCTGCTTCTCAGAACGTTAATCGGATGACGATTTGAGGTCAGGATCACAAATGTTTGCTGAACGATCCAACGATTTCTCCTTCCAACATCGTTTGGTTACACGCAACGACGCATAAACGATCACAAATCCGTGAAGTCTCAACGATATCGTTAACGAGATCCTAGTGTGTGAAGTGGCCTTAATATGTGCACCCATGCTGGCATTACAGTAGATTTGTGCTACCTTGTGCTACTGCATTTTCCCACCGGTGGGACCTCCCAAGATCATATTGTCTTGATGAGACCCCGAATATGAACAGAGGCTAATGGAATGGGAATCATTTTTTAGGCTAGACGTTATATTTGGTCTTTTCTTAGGCTACTAAAAGTCAGAAATGGAAAGAAAATTCTCAAAAGAAACCTCAGAACTGACTAAAGAGGCTACGGAGAAGAAATCATAAAAGATCCCAGGCCATATTGTACGAAGGTTGTATGTATAATTGTAATAGCCTATAAAGGTGGCACGTACAGATCGTCCTCCCTTTCATAAGCCGCAGATCAAAGCTTGACAAGGAGATTTTACAAGAAGGCCCTCTTATTCAAGAAAAACCTTCTCTTTCACATAACACTTTAATGGAAGGAAGTGAGGAATAAAATAGACAATTAGTGGCCATGATTAAAATCATCAAAACGATGGCATTGTGTCAGCGCTTGCCTTTCTTCCTCTCTTTCTTCCATAAATGCATGCCATTTAAAACCATGATAGATGATTTCATTATAAAGAAAATCATATTCAAAGGAAGGATCCTTCTAAATACCATGGAGCGAAGATCAAATTAACATTTTCAATGAGAGCCAGGGCACAGGGACAGGCTCGCAGTTTATACAAAATGGGTGCAGTCCTCGGAAAAGTCTTTCATGGATTCAGATCTGGATTTATTTGCTGAAAAAAGGCCCAGATTGACCGGATTATTAAAAAAATAGGAAAAAAAAACACATTGATCCCAACTGGACCGGGGTCAGACAGCTGTATAACATGGACAGCAATCACATTGTAAAACAAGGAGTGACTGGAGGCTCCCCTGACCCGAGCATGAAAGCTGCACAGTGATTCAAGAATCAGTCATGCTTGGGTCAGGGGAGCCTCCGGCCACTCCTTGTTTTACAGTATGACTATAGTCCATGTTATATGGCCTTACGTGGGCATGTAAAATCACATAGTAAAGCTATAATAGTGGATGACAAAAAAATTTGTAAACAGTACCCCAACTTAAAGCACCTTTACGACACGGCTACTTTTTATTTTTCCTCCCCTTCTTCCAAGACCCATAACTTTTTTACTTTTCTGTCCATAGTAACATACGAGGGCTTCTTTTTGCGGAACGAGTTGTAGTTTTGAATGTCACCATTCATTTTATCACTTGGTTTACTGGAAAATGGGAAACAAAATTTAAGTGCAGTAAATTTTATGAAAAAAATGCAATTCTGACATTGGTTGTGTAAATTATTTTTAAGAGTGCTTTCACACTGGTGGTTTTGCCCAGATCTAAGGGGCTTGCGGTAAGTGTGCGGCAGACGCGGCAAGTGTGGTTTCGGCAGTTGTGGCAGATGCTTTGAACGCATTTTTTTTCACGCCCGCATCTGCCACAACTGCCGAAACCGCACTTGCTGCGTCTACCGCACACTTACCGAAGCACCATAGACACCATAGATCAGAGGTCCCTAACTCCAGGCCTCAAGGGCCGCCAACAGTGCAGGTTTTCAGGATTTCCTTAGTATTGCACAGAGGTTAATGTGATCAAATGCACAGGTAATGATTCCAAGCCCTGTGCAATACTAAGGAAATCCTGAAAACCTGCACTGTTGGCGGCCCTTGAGGCCTGGATTTGGGGACCTCTGCCATAGACAATGCAGATGCGTTTTTTTTGTCCGGATCCGCCATATTTGAGCAAAACCGCCAGTGTGAAAGCACCCTGAGCCGTACATTCCATCCTGTCAGAAGCAGTGCACGCGCAGTTTGAGATCTTGGCTCTCCGACATGACGGAGTTTAAGAGAATGGCTGTAGAGGTGGAACATGCATAGATTGAGATCTTGCCTGTCCAAGATCTCAATCTGTACTTACGCTGCCTCCACCGTCATTTTCAATTGCATACACTACCGGGAGATCAATGGTGCCTACCTTATGCCACGGCAGCATCTCCTCCTCCTTCCATCCTCATGTTCACAGCATTGCCCCACTTGTGCCACCACTGACTTCCTGCAATGACAATCCTGCCTCCTGTGACCCTGTAACACCGCCGTTGCACCCCTCCTAGTAAGCTACATCCAGATTATAAAATGCACTCCCGTATTCCCTACAATTTTGGGGGGAAAAAAGTGTGTCTTATAATATGAAAAATACAGTAAGTAACTCCAGAATTTTGTGCTAATCAATGTGCAAATAAATCTGATAGCGATCAAAGCTCCATTTCTCCAAAACAAATCTCCCCTACATAAAGGAAAATGAGCCATAAATGAAAGTGTAAATGTCATTTCATTAAAAAAAAAAAACAATAATGCCCTGGTTGTTAATGATGGATCATATAGCAGCTAAGATAATGCCTTTTGTGTCCTATATGACTTATTTTCTCATATTTTTCTGTGCTCTTTTAAAAACTGCATTTTATGGCTGTGTGGGCGTGGCCAGCAGTTGATAGGGAGCATGCAATGTGACAGCAGAGAAGGGGTTAACAGAGATCGTGACTGAGCTGTGTGGAGCCAGATGACAGTTCAAAAGCTTGTGTTATGGAAAGAAAAGTTTGCAGTGATCCTGATATTCTGACATTGCTTAGCAACTCTGCTGTAGACTGTGATAATTGATACATTGTTTCCTCACCAGCTGCTGTCAGCAGTGTAGGCCACGCCTCTTCCCTTATATGGTTTTGTGGCTGTATTCATTGTGAAGACATATCTGACTGATAATGAGCATATGTCTGCTTCATACACACACAGTCTAATGGGGAAACCTAGTGGAAGGTTTATGACGGTTTTCAACTAGATTTCATTAATAAAGTACCGTATATACTCGTGTATAAGCCGAGTTTTTCAGCCCAAAATTTGGGCTGAAAAGTCACCCCCTCGGCTTATACACGAGTCAATATGGTATGTGGTGTGTGGGGGCTGTGTCCGGGTGCTGGGGAGGCTGGAGGAGGCGGGGGGAGGCTGCTGACAGAGTGGCCCGTCACATGGGGCCGCTCATTAGATATGCACGGCTCCCCCCGCCCATCACAGCAGCAGGGGGAGCCGTGCAATACTGTGCAACCCCCAGATGTATTCAGGCCCCCAGTGGGGTATATAGCAGGCCCCCAGTGGGGTATATAGCAGGCCCCCAGTGGGGTATATAGCAGGCCCCAGTGGAGTATATAGCAGGCCCCCAGTGGGGTATATAGCAGGCCCCCAGTGGAGTATATAGCAGGCCCCCAGTGCAGAGCCCCCCCCTCCCGCTGCATTATCTTACCATCCAGCCGCGTCTTCATCACCGCCGGTCCTCCCGTCCATCCTCTCGCGCTGTGTTAGGGTCTCACGTGACCCGGCGCGATGACGTCATCCGACTGGGAACGCAGCGCGCGAGGATGGACGGGAGGACCGGTGGTGATGAAGACGCGGCTGGATGGTAAGATAATGCAGTGGGAGGGGGGGGGCTCTGCACTGGGGGCCTGCTATATACCCCACTGGGGGCCTGCTATATACCCCACTGGGGGCCTGCTATATACCCCACTGGGGGCCTGCTATATACCACACTGGGGGCCTGCTATATACCCCACTGGGGGCCTGTATATATCTGGGGGCTGCACAGTGTGGGGGGGCCTGCTATATACCCCACTGGGGGCCTGCTATATACCCCACTGGGGGCCTGATATATACCCCACTGGGGGCCTGTATATATCTGGGGGCCTGCTATATACCCCACTGGGGGCCTGCTATATACCACACTGGGGGCCTGCTATATACCCCACTGGGGGCCTGTATATATCCGGGGGCTGCACAGTGTGGGGGGGCCTGCTATATACCCCACTGGGGGCCTGCTATATACCCCACTGGGGGCCTGCTATATACCACACTGGGGGCCTGCTATATACCCCACTGGGGGCCTGTATATATCTGGGGGCTGCACAGTGTGGGGGGGCCTGCTATATACCCCACTGGGGGCCTGCTATATACCCCACTGGGGGCCTGATATATACCCCACTGGGGGCCTGTATATATCTGGGGGCCTGCTATATACCCCACTGGGGGCCTGCTATATACCACACTGGGGGCCTGCTATATACCCCACTGGGGGCCTGTATATATCTGGGGGCTGCACAGTGTGGGGGGGCCTGCTATATACCCCACTGGGGGCCTGCTATATACCCCACTGGGGGCCTGCTATATACCCCACTGGGGGCCTGATATATACCCCACTGGGGGCCTGTATATATCTGGGGGCTGCACAGTGTGGGGGGGCTCTGCACTGGGGGCCTGCTATATACCCCACTGGGGGCCTGCTATATACCCCACTGGGGGCCTGTATATATCTGGGGGCTGCACAGTGTGGGGGGCTCTGCACTGGGGGCCTGCTATATACCCCACTGGGGGCCTGTATACATCTGGGGGCTGCACAGTGTGGGGGGCCTGTATACCTCTGGGGGCCTGTATACCTCTGGGGGCCGCCTGTATACCTCTGTATACCTGCTGTATACCATACTGCTGGGGCCTGTATACCACTGGGGGGGGGCTGTATACTTCACTGCTGGGGGCTGTATACCACTGGGGGACCTGTATACCTTACTGCTGGTGGCTGTATACCTGTCCTGGTGGCTGTATACCATACTCCTGGTGGCTGTATACCTCACTGCTGGGGGTTGTATACCTGTGCTGGGGTCCACCCTTGGCTTATACGAGAGTCAATATGTTTTCCCAGTTTTTGGGGGCAAAAGTAGGGGGGTCGGCTTATACACGGGTCGGCTTATACACGAGTATATACGGTATATTTGAAAGTTTATTATAATCACTTTCTCTACATGAATTTTAAATTTTAAATTTAAATAGTGGTCACACTTTAAATTCTGCCTTCAGCCACCACTTTAGGGAGCTTAGAGGGCACCAACCAGCAGGACTTAGGGCTATGATGTGAAGGCAGTGTCTTACAGGCACTGGGATGCTGAATGTATTAATACCTTTACTTGAATTATTCCATGTTTGATTGCAAAGAAAAGTGTCATAAACACCTCGAAAACAGGGCAGCAGATGATTGATGTGTGCAGCACTGTGTCACTATTTGGGTTTTTTTTACCCTCCCCTGTAAGCCAAACCACCCTCTCTCCCTCTCATCTGTAATTTAAGCTTTGTCAGATACCCTGTGGCTGGAGTATAACGACAATGCGCAGGAGCCAGAAACTGAAAGTAAAGATGAGAGAGAAGGAGGGAGGGTTTGGATTACAGCTGAATGGCATGCCCACAGAGAGGGAAAAAAACCCACAACCCCAAATAGTGACGCCATACTGCACACATTAATCAACTGCTGCCCTATTTTCCAGGAGTTTTATGACACTTTTCTCTGCAATCAAACATGGAATCATTCAAGTAAATGTATGATTGCATTCAATATCCCAGAGCCTGTATGGCACTGGCTTCCCTTTTATAGCCCTAAATCCTGCTGGATGGTTCCCTGTGGAAGACTTCTGCAGACAGTTTTGACATTGAGCTTCATAGTATGCAGTTAGCTCCTCAGCTCCCTCTAGTGGTGGCTGCTGGTGTCCAATTTGTATTCTCTCTTTTTTTACTAGTTATTATTATTTGAAATATTTATTATTCCTTGGATTATTTTATACTTTAAATTATACATTTGTTTCGTATTTGGATTTCTGTATCAGAACAAAAACTGACTCGCATAAAGTTGTATTAGGAAATAAATCAATACAGAAAATAGTGATAAAAACAAATACAGTGCTTAATTTCACATCTAAGCAATAACGTACAGTCGAATCTGATATTGCGATTTCATGGCACAAAACTTTTCCTATTCCGCAATACAGAACGTTGAATCAATTTTTAGAAAAAAAAACTACGTTCTCCATTGTAATCTATACAGTATGACAATTTCATCTTTCTTTTCAGATTTAATAAAGGGAAGTGACTGCACGGCTTTCAATAACATCAGCAAATCTAATTATTTTGCTTCTAGAGCTGGATATATTACTAATGTGCTTCATTGTATTTCATTTGGAATCCCATTTAATTAATATTCTATTACAAATAAAGAAGGGGGAAAAAACAAGAGAAAGCAAGGAAAGGATTCCTTAGGAGACAAAGCCGCCGATTGATATTCATCCCATCACCTGGTTCTGATAATGTCATTACACAATTAAACATTTGTTACACAATGAACCATATTCAATTAAAGACATGGCCTGACACCGATCCGAATTGGCGCACGCGGCCACATCAGAGCTCGGCTACATTTTGGGATGTTATTTCTTCCGTAATTGATTTCGGCTTGACCTCACGCTTACATTTCTGCAGAGAAGAATTTGGAATGTTTCTAATGTTTTCCAGTTTGAACCTTAGACTATTATTGATTCATTATGTATTTATTTAGTTGACTATTACAGTTAGGGAATTTATTGCTATTTTTTTAACTAGGGGATCGTTGGAAGTCTGACCGCTGAGACCCAATGTCAACACAGAGGAAGCAGACGCCCAGTGTGTGGTGTTAAAGAACGGAAAATCAGGGAAAAGTCCTAACAATAGGGAGAGAGTTGACTCCTGAACACTAAACTGGGACTAAACCCTGCACTCCCTATGGTCCCTAGACAGGTCCTTCCCCCAATGTGAGAACACGCGCCTAGGCCTTGAGTGATCCTGGGCTAGCCCTGGCTAGAGAATAGGGCAGCAAGACACATATTAGTACTAGCATAAGACAACACTGGGAGAAACACAAACAATGTGGAATCAAACAACAAATCTAATTCCTCAACTTCTACAAGGACAACTTTTCTTGGGAGGTCAGCATAGGCGAACTATAACTGGGAGTAGGGAGTGAGTTTCAATAATGAAAGGGAGTGGCAGTAAAGAGCTGCAGCTGAGTTTAGAGCTATATGGAATCTTAGCAGGATCTGAAACGAACTCAACCCCTTCAACACCAAATGAAAATGAATCTGCTCAGCCCATGTTAATCGCCGAGCGGAATCCAAACAGGACCTGCGATCGGCCAATCACTGAGATCTTCTAATCCCAGAGCTCTTGACATCTGAAGAACTGGGGCTCTGAAGAATAAATGGAGAAGAGGTGATCAACCACCACTCTATTCACTGGGACTCCATCAATCAATAGGACACTACACAATGTATGGAGCTGTGCCATCCCGGCTCTGTAAAATACTCACCTTCACAGCTGCAACGAGTTGATCACTAGGGGTCTCAATAATCTGTGGTTTTCACTACCTCCCTACAGCCCTGGCTTTCTGACCAAAAACTTAATTTACAAAATATAATTAGATCTTTATTAATTTTTCTTCATGAAATTGGTCACAGTTGGTGATGGGGCTGACTTAGCTGAGCAATTACAACTCCACCAAGCCTATCAGTTGGCAATGTGCTATCATTGACTTGGCTCGAATATGAGTTTTAATCAATAAAGGACCAAACAAAAGGATCAAAATACATATGAGATCTTGTTAATTTTGGGACAAGTTATACTTTTGAATGACATAATTGATTTTACCATACGGTGTACAAGGAAAGGTGAAAAAAATTCAAGTCTGGTGAGATTGCAAAAAAAACGTACAATGGCTTCTTTATTTACCATGTTCACTATATTGTAAAACTGAGCTCTCCATAGGATTTACCAGGTCAGTATGAGTTCACAGATACCAATATTATTGAAATGGTGAAAAGAAATTCAGAAATTTGTCAAATGTGATGACTGTTTTTTGCATCTTGAGCTAACATTTTTGACAAATACCATTTTGGTGTATATTCAATGTTTTATTCGCCTGTTATTGCATTTTATTACAATGTTGTGGTGACCAAAAAAAGTCATTCTGGCGTTTTGAATTATTTTTACGTTACGCTATTAACCAATTTAGTTGATTTTGATATTTTGATAGATTGGACATTTCAGAACACAGCGATACCAAGCATGTATTTTTTTAATTAATCTTTTATTTTCAATGGGGCAAAAGGGAGGTGATTTTTACTTTTGTGTGTTTTTCATTTTTTTATATTTTTAAAAACATTTTCCCCCTCTTTTTATTGTTTTCATTAGTCCCCATAGGGGACTTGAAGGTGTGATTGTTTGATTGCTTGTGCTGTACACAGCAATGCGTTAGTATCAGTGTTAACATCAGCATTAACATCAGTGTCAGCATCAGCAGCAGCAGCATCAACATCTTCATCAGCACCAGAATCATCAGCATCAGTATCAGCATCAGTATCAACATCATCACCAATATCATCAGCATCCGTATTAGCATCAACACCAGTAGCAGAATCAGAACTAGCATCAACACCAGCATCACCAGCATCAACACCAGTGTCAGCATCAGTAACAACATCATCACCAACATCATCAGCATCAGTATCAGCATCAACACCAGCACCAGAATCAGCACTAGCATCAACACCAGCATCACCAGCATCAACACCAGTGTCAGCATCAGTATCAACATCATCACCAACATCATCAGCATCAGTATCAGCATCAACACCAGCACCAGAATCAGCACTAGCATCAACACCAGCATCACCAGCATCAACACCAGTATCAGCATCAAATTCAGCACCAGTATCGGTATTGGCATCAGTATCAGCATCAGTTCTTCTTCATACAACAGAAATAACAGCCTCCTTTGATGGCGGCTCGCAGCGTCATGGGAGGATCCAAAAGACAGACAGAGAGGACATTAGTTAACCCCTGGCTGTCATATGATGACCCATCTGTGCCCTGTGATCATGTCAAGCGGCCACCGATGGGGGCGAGAAATGACGCGCTCCTCACCGGTGCATGTTAAAGACGACTGTCAGAGATTGACAGTTGGATTGAACTAGTTAACAGGTGCGAGCAGATTTCCCATCCACCCTTGCTTGTCACCGGCACATGATGGCTGATGAGATCAGTCATCATGTGCAGGGAAAGATGCGGGCTCAGTGTGTGAACCTGCATCTATATGGAGGGCACAACTAATGATGTACATGTGCGTCATTGGTAAAGCACAGATTAATAAAATTTGTGGACAAGTGATGTAAGATCCTCCACGCTTTCCTTTTTTTGCTGAATGCTTTGTAATTCCGCATTTACCCTGCAGTGGCCGCTATTGAGCATCTGATTCCGTAGACAAGGAGAAAGGTGTGCGGAGAATGTCATAGAACATAACAGCGGCTTTTTCTCCACCAGGAATGTGCTATCATTATTCTAAGCCGCTACTTCAGCCTCTAGGATAAAAGAAGACAAGGATAAAAATATTAACACAATGAATAAATCCCATCTTTTTTTCTTGTGTGGCTTTTACATTGCACAAACATACAATGCAGACCTTTTAGTGACGGAGAAACCCGCGAAGAATAATTTAGCGAGCGGTCTCCATGACAGCGTGGGCATGCTTAACCCGGCGGAGTGCTGGGCTATTCTGCTCCGCATGTCAAGGCAATGCCGGCTGACAGACAGCGCCATCAAACAGGTGGCAGCTAAGAAAGGAGTTAATGGAGACTTAAGGAGTTTCTATTCTTCCCATTGTTTGTATAAGCCAGAGATAGAACTTCAGTTAATGAAACAACTAATTAGATTTCTGTAATCCGGTCATCATTGTGTTCGGGAGGTGACATTTCGGCTGGATTTTCTCGGATGCTCCTCCGGCACGCACAGTGGGACACCCTCCTTTGGCAATTTGCTTTGTGTCATTTTGCCAGAATGGCAGGTCCCTGTGTTGGTTTAATGAAATCGCTTCCTGGAATAATACGCCGGTGTCACTCAATGTTTTATTATGGATTGTGGAGACGCTGATCCGTAGAGGATCATGCCACATAGCACGAGTCGACTTTTTTTTTTTCTATCAACCTTATCAGTGAAAGCGAGTGAGCCGATTACCTAAATCGTAATTATAAGTTAATTCATATCCTTAAATGGGGATTTAGCTGAAGCTTCTGAAGCAACAAATAGAAGAGTCAACCAGGTCCGGAAATTAGAAAGCAACACTTGTTATCAAAGGTGTCAATAGAAAAATGCAGAAGGACGGTGTAGATATATGGAGGAATGGATGGAAAGAATAGATACATAGATAGATAGATAGATAGATAGATAGATAGATAGATAGATAGATGATCCAAATATAAAAATAAGATAGAAAAGACATAAATATGGATATATACACTACCGCTCAAAAGTTTGGGGTCACCCAGACAATTTAGTGGTTTCCATGAAAACTCATACTTTTATTTATCAAATGAGTTGCAAAATTAATAGAAAATATAGTCCAGACATTGACAAGGTTAACAATAGTGATTTTTGTTTGAAATAATAATTTTCTCCTTCAAACTTTGCTTTCGGCACAGAATGCTCCCTTTGCAGCAATGTATTTTATCTGTTAATTTGCTAAGGCAATCCCACCAGTTGGATTAGCGTGATGGGCACTTTTTGCGCACCACGCGGTCAAGCTGCTCCCACAACAGCTCAATGGGGTTGAGATCTGGTCACTGCGCTGGCCACTCCATTACAGATAGAATACCAGTCGCCTGCTTCTTCCCTAAATAGTTCATGCATAATTTGGAGGTGTACTTTGCTTTGGGTCATTGTCCTGTTGTAGGATGAAATTGGCTCCAATCAAGCGCTGTCCACAGGGTACGGCATGGCATTGTAATATAGAGTGATAGCCTTTCATATTCAAAATCCCTTTTACCTTGTACAAATCTCCCACTTTACCAGCACCAAAGCAACCCCAGACCATCACATTACCTCCACCATGCTTGACAGATGGCATCAGGCTTCTTCCAGCATCTTTTCAGTTGTTCTGCGTCTCACATGTGTTCTTCTGTGTGATCCAAACACCTCAAACTTTGATTCGTCTGTCCACAAAACATTTTTACAATCTTCCTCTGTCCAATGTCTGTGTTCTTTTGCCCATATTAATCTTTTCCTTTTATTAACCACTCTCAGATATGGATTTTTCTTTGCCACTCTGCCCTGAAGGCCAGCATCCCGGAGTCACCTATTCACCATAGACGTTGACACTGGCGTTTTGCGGATACTATATAATGAAGCTGCCAGGTGAGGAGCTGTGAGGCGTCGATTTCTCAAACTAGAGACTCTAATGTACTTGTCTTGTGGCTCAGTTGTGCAGCGGGGCCTCCCACTTCTCTTTCTTCTCTGGTTAGAGCCTGTTTGTGCTCTCCTCTGAAGGGAGTAGTACACACCGTTGTAGGAAACCTTCAGTTTCTTGGCAATCGCATGGAATACCCTTCATTTCTAAGAACAAGAATAGACTGTCGAGTTTCACATGAAAGTTCTCTTTTTCTTGCCATTTTAAGAGTTTCATAGAACAAACAAATGTAATGCTCCAGATTCTCAACTAGCTCAAAGGAAGGTCAATTTTATAGCTTCTCTAATCAGCCAAACTGTTTTCAGCTGTGCTAACAATTTTGTTCAAGGGTTCGCTAGGGTTTTCTAAACATCCATTAGCCTTCTTACACAGTTAGCTAAAACAATGTACCATTAAAACACTGCAGTGGTGGTTGTTGGAAATGGACCTCTATACACCTATGTAGATATTGCATTGAAAACCAGACGTTTGCAGCTAGAATAGTCATTTACCGCAATGAAAATGTATAGACTGTATTTATGATTCATTTAATGTTAGCTTCATCGAAAAAAAAATCTGTTTTTCTTTAAAAAAATAAGGACATCTCTAAATGACCCCAAACTTTTGAACGGTAGTATATATCAATTAATCAACAGTGCTGTTTCAAAGATTAATGGAGAGAAAGAAAAGAAAGAAAGAAAGAAAGAAAGAAAGAAAGAAAGAAAGAAAGAGAGAATGCTAAATAGTTTGATGGATAGATAATAGATAGATGGATTAATGAATAAAGAGTTGGACTGATAAATAGATGTAGTGGGAGATAAAGAAAATATACAAAAAAGACAGAATATAGATTAATAGATGTAAAGATTTTTCAATAGTGGAGTAGAAATGATAAATGGAGAACTAGAAAGAAAGAAATGAGACGATAGACAGCTACATAGCAATAGATAGACTGATAATATTAGAGACTTGTGACAGGTTTGGGACCTGTGTGATTCCTGTATTGAGACGTAATTTTAAATGTGTTTCTTTCATTTGGCATAGTAGGAGTTAATGTCAGTTTCTGTTGCTAGCAAGCTCCTTAGTTCTCTTCCTAGGTGTGGCTACTTGATGATCACTCTCATCTCCTTTATATAGTCACATGATCCAGCATTCCTTGCCGATGATTGAATTCCATTCCTGGCCAAGCTACCTGAGGTGAAGGAGGTGCTCTGGAGAAGCAGACCGTTGCCAAGCCACTGTTTTTGTATTTTCCCTCTCTGTCTCCCCTTCCCCTCTTGTTGATTTTTGTATTTACTGTGAAGCAGAAACCTTTTGTCACATGATCTGCCTTTTGCTTGTAGAACTATATTGCAGTAACGATTTGAACAACTTGTGCTTCAATTTCCATGTATCGCCAAAAGTGCCTACTGCTATTTTAAGAAAAGCAGAAGATTTCATCAGGCAGAGTAGTTCATATGATCTTGGGCACAACTGGACGGACTTCTCAAAAATACTTTAAAGATATCAAATCTATTATATCTTGTATAAAAGTCGAGGCAGGGAATACAGCTGCCATTTTATATTACATCTGCTCATTGAGTATCTGAGAATTACGGCAAATTGAATCACCACAAGTCACTTTTTGGCAAGCTAAAATTTAAAAGATTCAATCATTAAAAATCAAATAATATTTGGTTAATAAAAGATTATTGATACAGTTGTTCTGTTCAACGTAAATCCATTTGAAAATAGTTTCCTAGGGATTTCTTGTAATTCTTCATTCCCAGTCGGTGGTACTGTTGGATTATTGAACAGGACAAGTACCACTGCAAACTACAGATATTGCTTGCACGTGCCCCAACACAGGTAAATGGAAAGAAAAGTCTATCTCTAATTCCACACCTAACTAACTGGTTCCTGCACAGACTAAGTATTCCTTGCTACACAGCCCCTAATAGTACCTGCACAGACAGCAATATCCCTTGCCACACGACCTAGAACTGATATCCTGAATGGCCGTTGGGTTGTTTCACAAACCTCCTAAGGAACCAGAGGTGGAAGGTTCCTAACACTACAACCTAGATAGGGAAAGCGTGCAGACATAGACCAGGATCTAAAGTGAGCAAGCAAAAAATATGTGCAAAAGTGGAAATGGTAATTGCAAACGAGGATAAACTTCTACAATCCTAACAGTGAACAGAAGATAGGCGCATGTTACACCAAAGGAAAAAAGTGCAAATTTGAACTGGATTCTGTCAACAGGTAAATCCCTTAAGACAGGGCTGGTATTCCTTAGTAGAATCAACTTGGTAATAAATATAACCAGCAGCAAATGGCTGGAAAAGGAGAGCACAAACAACACCACCCAGGATGTGATTGGACAGATATAATGAGTAATTGAAAACAGGTGATGATTGCACACCATGTCATTAGAAACTAATGTAAAGATATAAGTAAATAGACCATAAGCACTTGGGTAGGGGCTTATGGTCCGCACAGCCCAATGTCGCCAGATCAAATTCCAAGGCATGACAATAGATCATAGGGATCCCAACAGAGGATTTCTCAGTCATCGCTTAGAGGGGACCTTTTGTAATAGAGATTGAGTAGAATGTGGCTCCATGAGGAAGGAAGCTGACCACACAGCATAAGGTCCCATGATCCAATCCCAAGGCATGAAAACAGATCATTGGGATCCCAACAGTAGATTTCTCAGTGATTATCTTGTCTACAGAGGACCCTGCTAATAGGGGCTGACCAAGCTGAGGCTCCATGTTGATGGAAACTGGTCACCAAAGCAAAAGGTCACTGGATCAAAGTCATGACAACACATCATTGGGATCCCAATAGAAGATTTCTCAGTGATTGCCTTGCTTACAGAGGACCCTTCTAATAGGGATTGAGCCGACTGTGGCTCCATGAGGAAGGAAGTCAACAACACAGCACAAGGTCACCAGATCAAATTCCGAGGAATGACAACAGATCATAGGGATCCCAACAGAGGAATTCTCAGTCATCGCTTAGAGGGACCTTTCTAATAGAGATTGAGTAGAATATGGCTCCATGAGGAAGAAAGCCAACCACACCGCATAAGGTCGCATGACCAATCCCAAGGCATGAAAACAGATCATTGGGATCCCAACAGAAGATTTCTCAGTGATTATCTTGTCTTCAGAGGACCCTGCTAATAGGGGGTGACCACGCTGTGGCTCCGTGAGGAAGGAAGCTGACCACAAAGCATAAGGTCACCGGATCAAATCCAAAGGCATGACAACACATCATTGGGATCCCAATAGAAGATTTCTCAGTGATTGCCTTGTTTACAGAGGACCCTTCTAATAGGGATTGAGCCGACTGTGGCTCCATGAGGGAGGAAGTCAACCACACAGCACAAGGTCACCAGATCAAATTCGGAGGAATTACAACAGATCATAGGGATCCCAACAGAGGATTTCTCAGTCATCGCTTAGAGGGGCCTTTCTAATAGAGATTGAGTAGAATATGGCTCCATGAGGAAGAAAGCCAACCACACCGCATAAGGTCGCATTACCAATCCCAAGGCATGAAAACAGATCATTGGGATCCCAACAGAAGATTTTTCAGTGATTATATTGTCTACAGAGGACCATTCTAAAAGGGATTGAGCAGATTGTGGCTCCATGAGGAAGGTAGTCATCCACACAGCATAAGGTCACCAGATCAAACTCGGAGGAATGACAACAGATCATAGGGATCCCAACAGAGGACCCTTCTAATAGGGATTGAGCCGACTGTGGCTCCATGAGGAAGGAAGTCAACCACAGAGCACAAGGTCACCAGATCAAATTCGGAGGAATGGCAACAGATCATTGGGACTTGTTTACAGAAGAACCTTCTAATAGGGATTAAGTAGACATCTCATATAAATTGGGTATTTAATTTTGCGGACTTTGGTCAGTTAGCTAAAGGACAGTGGGAATCTTCCATAAATGCTTCCTCCTTGTGTTGTGTTGCTGGACTTCTCTCTATCCATTTTCCATTCTTTGTTTTCCCGCTTACCCCGCTTGTTTTCTAGCGCACATTTTATGACTCCTCTCCTCGCACAAGGCTGATGTTTGCTCAATTCATTGAAAACAAATTTAAATCCCTTTTTAATTATCTTTATTCCATACCAGGTACAGAATCGCCGTGCTTTTATTGTTTAGAAAAATCCGTTTGCAGATTTTTCTTTTATTTTCTACAAAACAATATGTTATTAGTAAGTAGCAGCATAATACCATGAGAATAATGATGAGATTTCACTGCTCCTCATAAACCTGCAGGAGATCGGATGATTTACACTTAATTTATTTTGTGTTGTACCTAAATTAAAAAACATTAAAAGAAAATGGGGGTTTCAGAGCAAAAATAATAAACAACTTTATAATATTTTGTCCCCTACTTTCCCTCCTGCTGACAAGTGGGGAGCCATAATGTGTCACCTTAGGCTATGTTCACACTGGACATTTCTGAACCGCTTTTGGTGCTGCATTTTTTTTTTGGGAAACTGCACCAACATCAGATCAGTCACTGCGTCTACAGCAAAGTGAATGGGATTTTCAGTTTGCTGTTCAGATGCTGCATTTTTTGACAGCTGCGTTAGTGGGGCAAAAAGAGTATCCAGAAAATAATGAGCGTCAATCATTGCTCCATTTATCTGGATGCACTTTCTGTAGCACTAACATCTACTTACTTACCCTCCCCATGATCTTACGGTGAGCTCTAGTGATGTCTTCCTCCCGGGCACCGGCAGGTCCTGTCTGTGAGTAGTCTGTACAGTACTTCCAGGACCTAGTCATGTGACTCAGTCACATGGTGCATGGTCCTATATGTACTTGTATTACTCATAGACAGGACCTGCAGGGCCTGAGAGGAAGGCACTTCTGGAGCTCACTGTGGGATTGCCGGGGAGGGTAAGAAAAGGTCTGTGTGTCTGTATGTCTGTTTCCCCCGTAAGCAGAACCAAAACAGTAGCACAAATGGATAATTCCTTTGGTGTGACTTTCTTGCAAAAAGAGAATCCATACACCAAAAACAGATCAATAGAAAAAGGAGCACAAGCGCTCTGTGTGAACGTAGCCTTACTGTACAGCCACGTTTCATCATGAAGAATATAGACATATCTCCCAAATGTTCTATATCCAGTTGTCCCAAGAGGTCAGTGGTATGTCCTAAATTCAACTGTATCTGCATCCTCTGTCAGCCTTTCCCCCCCGCTAAGCCATTCAGACTGTATACCTGAATCTACTGTGTGGGATATTGTAGGGGAATCATAATGTGTGAGGGGACATTGTAGAAGTGTCATACTGTGTGGGGAGTGTAAGATGGTGACTGGTTATTCTGGTATCTGTAGTGCTACAAGACTGGTTAAAAGAATTACAAGGACCGGGTTTGTAGGTTGCTGGAGAGAGGGGTGTGTCTGGCTATACACATATCCCCACCCATGGGTGTGGCTCAAAGAATATAATGTGGGTGTTTGTTTGACACATGGTCTGACAAAGATGGGCTGAAAGAGTCTCGGGCAGATGACATGGTGGTGCTAGTTCGACGCCTGTGATAGAAAAACCAGTCCCGTGCGCACCCCTGATCGCGTCAGACAGAGGTAAAGCTGTATTAGTCAGTATGCAAGTGGACAAGTCTGTAATGTGTTATATAATGTATCATATGATGTAGATGTGATGTATTGTGTGGGATCCGAGTGGCTGGAAATAAAAGCCTTATGTTCTCGTTCTCTGTAAATGGACAATTTTGGGTCTGAGTCGCTACTATGCCACATTATAATGCTAGTGTGTTACATATGGGGAGAGAATCCCTACATTTGATGCTAGAATTTGGGCACAAGGCCTGGAAGGCTGGTTGCTAGGGGTAACGGCATGGCAAGATGGTATGGTAGAATGGTTGATAGAGGCAACGGCATGACACATGTGGACCAGTGTGCAGTTTGCTGTGGATTAGAGGGTTCATGAAGATTTATTTGCTCAAGGAGCTTTTCAGCTGGTTCACGAAGATGCCTGGGAAAATGAGAGCAGTTGTTGGGAAGATGTCACTGGATACTGAGTGGAGTGTTGATGTCCTGGACTAGAGACTGTGCATAACCTGTGTGGTCTGTGCAGGAGCCAGAAACTGTGTATACGAGGTGCAGGCAGCAAAACCTGAGTGGTGTGTACAGGAGCCAGAGCCTCTGTAAGTGAAGTGCAGGCTGTAGAGCCCATGTGTGAAATACAGGTGGCAGAGCCTGGATACATTAGGTTTAGATGGCAGCTAGGCACATGGAGTATGAAGTGCAGGCTTAGAGCCTGTGTGAATGAAGAAGCAGGAGGCAGAGCCTGGGTATGTTAGCTATGGGTTACAGCTTGGGACTTGGAGAATCCGGTGCAGGCGGTAAAGTCTGGGTATGTTAGGGCCCTTTCACATCAGCGTTTTTCGTAATTCGCGGCAGATGCGGTGAAAAAACCGCATCTGCCGCGTTTGCCGCATAACGGTTCCACTTGCGGCACGGTTGCGTTTTTTTCCATAGAAAGTATAGGGGGACTTGCGGCAGATGCGGCAAGTGCGGTATTGCACTTGCGGCAGGTGCGGCAGAGAAAAAAACCGCAGTAAGCCGCGGTTTTTTTCTCTGCCGCACCTGCCGCAAGTGCAATACCGCACTTGCCGCATCTGCCGCAAGTCCCCCTATACTTCCTATGGAAAAAAACGCAACCGTGCCGCAAGTGGAACCGTTATGCGGCAGTTGCGGCAGATGCGGTTTTTTCACCGCATCTGCCGCAAATTTAAAAAAACGCTGATGTGAAAGGGCCCTTAGCTGCGGGTGACAGCTGTGGACATGGAATGTCCAAGGCAAACACCAGAGTCCGGGTATGTTAGCTGTAGATGGCAGCTGAGGACATGAAGTGTCTGATGCAGGTGTAAGAGTCTGGGTACATTATCTGTGGGTGACAGCTTAGGACATGGAGTGTCTACTTCAGGCACCAAAGTCTGGGTATGTTATCTGCGGGTGACAGCTGGGGACATGGAGTGTCCG
Source organism: Allobates femoralis (assembly GCA_033576535.1). Lineage (NCBI taxonomy): Eukaryota > Metazoa > Chordata > Amphibia > Anura > Aromobatidae > Allobates > Allobates femoralis. The sequence goes on along the minus strand of JARQOC010000010.1, from coordinate 45,261,016 downwards.
GTGTAGGTACCAGAGTCTGGGTATGCTATCTGCATGTGACAGCTGGGGACATGGAATATCCAGTGCAGGCTGTAGACCCTGGGTATGTTAGCTGTAGGTGACAGCTTGGTACTTGGAATGTCTGATGTAGGAGCCATAGCCTGGGTTAATTAGCTGTGGGTGACAGCTAGGCACATGGAGTGTCCGATGCAGACGGTAGAGCCTGACTATGTTGGCTGTGGGTGACAGCTGGGGATATTGAGTTTCCGGTGTAGGTGCCAGAGCGTGGTTATAGTAGCTGCGGTGTAGATGGTTAACTTTTATATGGGTTAATCAGGAAAAATTACAATCACATTACTTTTTAGGACATTTACCAATCACTTTTTAAAAAGTATATTCAAATTTTATCATTGTAATTATTATTCCTTATTTTTTAGTCATTTTATTGGCAAAAAAATAACATAATCACTGATTTTCATTTCACTCCTAATTTACAGGTATCTTGAGATGTTGTGTTATGTGGAGATGTACGGTATCTCTATGTATCAGTACAGTATGAGTGTAAGAATGAAGAATAATGTGCAGTTAGATCTTTAGGCAGAGAAAATTCTCCTACATTTAGCAGTGAAGCCTGTCATGCTACAGGTTGTGAGTTTGACTCCTGGGAAATACCAAAATTCAAGAAAAGCTACCGGTAATTATTAACTGCTATTAAAAGCTATTTGCTAAATACAACAATGCCCTGAGTCAATGAAAGAGGATCTACATAGCAAAAAAAGAAACAAAATGAACACAGAGCATCGCGACTGGGATGTCTACAGTGTGACCGGATCTCCAGTCCGCTCAGGCCCCTGTTGTGCATCTGAACTGGCTGTACACGCTATGTATCCGCCCTCGACCTTTTGTGTCGCTACATTTTTCCTGATGACGTGACCTTTAAGGTTTTTGAATGGGTACAAAGGAATATCCTTGGGGAACCATAATTATAATTTTATTTGGAAATGACTCATACTCAAGATCAAAGTGTGTAGATTGAATTTTAATATGATAACTGTTTCATCTGTGATCATGGAGAATTTATACAAGTGCGCTCATCTACAATTAGGATTCCAATGACAAACCAGCGTTATATCTATAATACATGTGATTCATGGTAAATCTACCCTTTCTCCATGATTGGGTCTTAAAAGGTTGTTATAATTATCGGAAATTAGAGCAAATAAAAAGTTTAGCTCAATCGCTTGTTTGGCTTTTCGTAAAGGTCATTATTATATGAGGAAAGGATTGAGGACAAAGTTGAAGAGTTTAGTATTGTTATTGCAATAATATTTTTTTGACCAATGTAACAAGTGTAGATGAAATGAAGGATTTAATACAGAGAGTCAAGATGGAAAACTCCAACATGGGATCTACTCAACACAAGGAAGACAAAGATACTGACTACTGCCAGGTACGACCGGGACACATGAGATGGATGGCGACATACTGGAAGTGGTGACTTCACCCTACTCTGATCAACGATCACTCAAGATACATCGATGACACTGGAAGACAATAGAAGAAAAACTATGGGGAAATCAACAATGAAGTCACTGGACGAGGTCTTCACACCAAGGAACATTTCACTGGTGATGAAGACACGGCTCGTACATAGTCTGGTCTTTACTGTAGTAAGCTATGGAAAGTGTGCCAGCACCGGGGGAGGTGTGCCATCAGTAGGGGATGTGTGCCATCTCTGGGGGACGTGAGCCAGCACAAGGGGGTTATATCCCAGGATGAGGAACAATGTATCAAGATGAGGGTGCTATGAGGGACATGTGTCCTATATGATTTGTAAGACGGACACTTGCATTATAACACGGACCCCATTTAACATTAAAAAATATTTTTTTCTCTTTTTCTTCACCAAATTTGGGGGTGCGTCTTATAATCAGGTGCGTCTTATAAAGCGAAAAATACGGTATATACAGTGCCTTGTGAAAGTATTCGGCCCCCTTGAACTTTTCAACCTTTTGCCACATTTTAGGCTTCAAACATAAAGATATAAATTCTAATTTTTTTGTGCAGAATCAACAACAAGTGGGACACAATCGTGAAGTGGAACCAAATTTATTGGATATTTTGAACGTTTTTTGCAAATAAAAGGCTGAAAAGTGGGGCGTGCAATATTATTCGGCCCCTTGAGTTAATACTTTGTAGCACCACCTTTTGCTGCGATTACAGCTGCAGTCTCTTGGGGATGTCTCTATCAGTTTTGCACATCGAGAGACTGAAATTCTTGCCCATTCTTCCTTGCAGAACAGCTGGCGCTCAGTGAGGTTGGATGGAGGCGTTTGTGAACAGCAGTTTTCAGCTTTTTCCACAGATTCTCCATTGGATTCAGGTTTGGATGTGACTTGGCCATTCCAACACCTGGATACGTTTATTTTTGATCCATTCCATTGTAGATTTTGCTTTATGTTTGGGATCATTGTCTTGTTGGAAGATAAATCTCCGTCCCAGTCTCAGGTCTTTTGTAGACTCCAGCAGGTTTTCCTCCAGAATAGTCCTGTATTTGGCTCCGTCCATCTTCCCATCAATTTTAACCATCTTCCCTGTCCCTGCTGAAGAAAAGCAGGCCCAATCCATGATGCTGCCACCACCATGTTTGACAATGGGGATGGTGTTTTGAGGGTGATGAGCTGTGTTGCTTTTACACCAAACATATAATTTTGTATTGTGACCAAAAAGTTTGATTTTGGTTTCATCTGACCAGAGCCCCTTATTCCACATGTTTGGTGTCTCCCAGGTGGCTTGTGGCAAACTTCAAACAAGACTTTTTATGGATATCTATGAGTAATCGCTTTCTTCTTGTCACTGTTCCATAAAGGTCAGATTTGTGCAGTGTATGACTGATTGTTGTCCTATGGACAGACTCTCCCACCTCAGCTATAGATCTCTGCAGGTCATCCAGAGTGATCATGGGCCTTTTGGCTGCATCTCTGATCAGTCTTCTCCTTGTTTAAGATGAAAGTTTAGAGGGACGGCCGGGTTTTGGTAGATTTGCAGTGGTCTGATACTCCTTCCATTTCAGTATGATCGCTTGCACAGTGCTCCTGGAGATGTTTAAAACTTGGGAAATCTTTTTTTATCCAAATCCGGCTTTAAACTTCACCACAACAGTATCTCGGACCTGCCTGGTGTGCTCCTTGGTCTTCATGATGCTCTCTGCACTTGAAACAGAACCCTGAGCATATCACAGAGCAGGTGCATTTATACGGAGACTTGATTACACACAGGTGGATTCTATTTATTATTAACAGTCATTTAGGACAACATTGTATCATTCAGAGATCCTCACTGAACTTCTGGAGTGAGTTTGCTGCACTGAAAGTAAAGGGGCCGAATAACATTGCACGCCCCACTTTACAGTTTTTTATTTGTTAAAAAAGTTCAAAATAGGCAGTAAATTTCCTTCCACTTCACGATTGTGTCCCACTTGTTGTTGATTCTTTACAAAAATATTAGAATTTATATCTTTATGTTTGAAATGTGGCAAAAGTTCAAAATATGCAATAAATTTCGCTCCACTTCACGATTGTGTCCCACATTTTTGTGGATCATTCAGAAAAAAATTTGAATTCATATCTTTATGTTTGAAATGTGGCAAAAGTTTAAGAAGTTCATGGGGGCCAAATACTGTCACAAGGCACTATACATTATTGGTATTCAAGCCAAAGCAGGTGTCACCGGGGACTAGGAACTATAGTCTGTACAGGGACCGATGGGATAAGGTGTAGTAGTTTTGAGATAGGTCCTAAGTTATCACAACAGTTTCTCAAAGAGAACAAAGGAGCGCTCAGGAGAATGAACCTTCTTGTGTATGGTAAAAATGGCTGAGATGACTGGCGGCCGAATGATCAGTCAAAGAATTGTGCAGTAGTCTTCTAATGTCTATGGACAACTTAATACTCATCATAAAAAGTCACAATTTCCTCAAAATTCTACTCTGACACAGCATTTAACCGATTAGTCTCATTCTCTTAAGTAACATTGGGAATTTTATTGCTACATTGAAAAAGTAATAGATTCCATTTTAACACAAACCCGATTTTGTGCCACATAAAATCCTCCAGAGTTCCTCCTATCTACTACATTTGCAGAGTCCAGGGGTGGGCTGGGCTATGTGACAAAGAAGCAGGTGCCCTCCTTGCCAGTGCCCAAAAAGCAGTTTTGGCCCACTAGGCCATCTACCTCTGTTGGTCTGTGTGGCTGCTCCCTGTCTAGATGTAGTGACAGGCAATCGGCAGCAGTACACACTGAGCTATGAAACGTGATTACTTGGGGGCGGGGTCAGTACACAAAATCCTACTCCAAACAGGTTTGATGATCTTTACCTGTAACCTCTAGTCACTATATGAAGCAGATGAAGGTAAATATAATAAGGATGGGCCGACCACTGTTAATGGGCCACTGCTGTGTGCTTGCCCTCCAGGCGAAAATTTGCCAATAAATAGAAAGCAAACACCTTGTCGTGTCAGGTGCGCAACCATCAGTCACATCCAGTCTTCCAGTATTTAGTGCAAGACTGAATATAGACCACATATAGTGAAGTCCAACTGTTAATAAATGTCCAAGAAAGGATTTAAAAATATTCATAAGAACAAGGTTAGATTGCAAAACGAAAGTGATAAGAATAGAAATACGTAGCTTGCCAATCCTAGCCAGATCTCGCGTTTCACCTGACGGCTTCTTCAGGGGTAGACTTTAAATCCATCCTAGGAAAAAGGTATGCTGACTACTATTTAATTAGCTGTATTTTTTCTATATTAACAAAGTTTTTCTTGTATATATTGCACCAAGTGTTTCACTAAAACACAACATAGATAACTATGGAGTGACAATGTTGAATTTGGCACAAATTACTCTATTTTTTTTATCTATTTTGTTTCATACATTTTTCCTTGTACCGTATATACTTGCGTATAAGCCGAGTTTTTCAGCCCAAAAATTGGGCTGAAAAGTCCCCCCTCGGCTTATACGCGAGTATATACCCAGTGGGGTAGAATACAGCTGCCCGCCCGCCTCCCCCATCAGTATACAGTCCCCCCCACCAGGATCCAGGCCCCCCCCTCCTTGCTCCGCAAAACCTGCAAAGGAAAATCCTTATACTTATCACTCTCCAGTCGCCGCTGTCCCGCCGCTGCCATCACGATCCCCGTCTTCTTCCAGCATCTTCCGACTTCCTGTGGTCGCGGGCAATGACGTCATTGCCCGCGACCACAGGAAGTCGGAAGACACTGGACAAAGGATTTTCCTTTGCAGGTTTTGCGGAGCAAGGAGAGGGTGCCCTGGATCCTGATGGGGGGGCCTGTATACTGATGGGGGAGGCGGGCGGGCGGCTGTATTCTACCCACTGGGGCTGTATATACCTCTGGGGCTACTTTATACTAGCACTGGGGCTGTATATACCTCTGGGGCTACTGTATACTACCACTGGGGCTGTATATACCTCTGGGGCTACTGTATACTACCACTGGGGCTGTATATACCTCTGGGGCTACTGTATACTACCACTGGGGCTATATATACCTCTGGGGCTACTGTATACTACCACTGGGGCTGTATATACCTCTGGGGCTACTGTATACTACCACTGGGGCTCTATATACCTCTGGGACTGCTGGATACTACCACTGGGGCTGTATATACCTCTGGGGCTACTGTATACTACCACTGGGGCTGTATATACCACTGGGGAGGCTGCTGTATACCACACTGCTGGGGGCTGTATACCTGTGCTGGGTCCACCCTCGGCTTATACACGAGTCAATAGGTTTTCCCAGATTTTGGGGCAAAAGTAGGGGGGCCGGCTTATACACGGGTCGGCTTATACACGAGTATATGCGGTAATTGCTGAACTCTCACGATCCCGTGCCAATGACTACATTCCCTTATCTTTGCTCTGTGTGTCTTAAAGGGTTTAGGCTTCGTAGATTTTCTTAGACTTTGTATTAAATCGTCACATTAACATTTTCTTTTCAGCAAATCTTCTGCATCAACTCAATTTTTAATTGAGTTTGTTTTACAGACTACTGTTTAATTTCATTCCTGCTTGCATCAGACATTATACACATCCACATTTAATTGGATTGTACCTGAGGGATTAAAACCACTAAATGGGAAATCATGGAAATATTTTGGGCCAAGCTTGATTGGTTTCTTCAATTTTTTTTGATTGGTGGCCTTAGATTGATGCATTTGTAGTTGACAAAAAGCTATTAATTGTCAGGCTAATAGGTAATAATATTAATAAGTCTAATTTGATTAAATTAATGTGTCACCAAAAACCAGCTATTGTTTAAATTAGTTGTTATATTAAAATTATTTATAATTTTTTTGTAATGTATTTCAATTTCTCTTAACACTATTTAGATTAATAAGAAATCTTGTAATGTTCACATTGATATAGGGCTTAATAATAGAGTTTTCTGTCCGGGTCATTACAGTTTACTTTTCAGCAGTCTCATTATTGTCACAGATAGGATTGTAAAGAAAGTCTACACTCTTATATACAAAAGATAACAGCTCACCTCTTCCTCCTGTACAATGACTGATAACACCTCTATATACAGTAGATAACACAGGATCCACCATTCACAATAGGTGATCTCACACCTCACCTCCTCCTCCTGTATAATGACTGATAACACCTCTATATACAGTAGATAACACAGGATATCACAGCTCACCTCCTCCTCCTGTACAATGATTGATAACGCCTCTATATACAGTAGATAACACAGGATCCACCATTCACAATAGGTGATATCACAGCTCGCCTCCTTCTGTACAATGACTGATAACATCTCTATATACAGTAGATAACACAGGATCCACCATTCACAATAGGTGATATCACAGCTCACCTCCTCCTGTACAATGACTGATAACACCTCTATATACAGTAGATAATACAGGATCTACCATTCACAATAGGTGATATCACAGCTCACCTCCTCCTCCTGTACAATGACTGATAACACCTCTATATACAGTAGATAACATAAGATCCACCATTCACAATAGATGATATCACAGCTCACCTCCTCCTCCTGTACAATGACTGATAACACCTCTACATGCAGTAGATAACACAGGATCCACCATTCAAAATAGGTGATATCACAGCTCACCTCCTCCTCCTGTACAATGACTGATAACACCTCTATATACAGTAGATAACACAGGATCCACCATTCACAATAGATGATATCACAGCTCACCTCCTCCTCCTGTACAATCACTGATAACACCTCTATATACAGTAGATAACACAGGATCCACCATTCACAATAGATATCACACCTCACCTCCTCCTGTACAATGACTGATAACACTTCTATATACAGTAGATAACACAGGATCCACCATTCACAATAGATGATATCACAGCTCACCTTCTCCTCCTGTACAATGACTGATAACACCTCTATATACAGTAGATAGCACAGGATCCACCATTCACAATAGGTGATATCACAGCTCACCTCCTCCTGTACAATGACTGATTACACCTCTATATACAGTAGATAACACTGGATCCACCCTTCACAATAGGTGATATCACAGCTCACCTCTTCCTCCTGTACAATGACTGATAACACCTCTATATACAGTAGATAACACTGGATTCACCATTCACAATAGGTGAGGTCACAGCTCACCTCTCTCTTTGCATTTATCTTTGCAAGTTGCAATACTCAGCATGCAGATGTATATTTCCTTAGATTACTAATATTAATAATGTCCAATAGAGATGAGCAAGGCTTTTAAGTGTAAACATTTTAGTCACAAAAGACTATATCTGATGTTAGAGCTAAAAAGTACAACTAGATAGGGAATAGTCCTTAGCCCATCCAACACCAAAGTAAGTAGATCCACTCCAGTACAAGTGGTAGACCTGCGATCAGTAAGGCGTTAAGACCTTTTTATCCCACACCCATGACAGATTGATGCACTTAGGACCCTTTCACATCAACGTTTTTTTCAAATCGCGGCAGATGCGATGAAAAAAGCACATCTGCCGCGATTACCGCATACCGGCTGCACTTGCAGCGCGGTTGCGGTAAACGCCATACTATGTATAGGCGGACTTGCGGCAGGTGCGACAAGTGCGGTTTTGGCACTTGCGGCAGGTGCGGCCGCGAAAAAAACCGCGGCTGTCAGTATTTTTTTTCGCAGCCGCACCTGCCGCAAATGCCAAAACCGCACTTGCCGCACCTGCCGCAAGTCCACCTATACATAGTATGGCGTTTACTGCAACCGCGCCGCAAGTGCAGCCGGTATGCGGTAATCGCGGCAGATGCAGTTTTTTCACCACATCTGCCGCGATTTGAAAAAACCGCTGATGTGAAAGGGCCCTTATAATTGCCTTTTCTATACACTTGTATTCACAAAGAGTCCTATGAATAAATGGCTAGATGCATAATTTTTGACAAAAATGGTGTTTTAGTGGTTTATTTCTCTAAAAAGCCCTAAAGTGACACCTCATTGCTCTTCTTATCCTTTACAATGTCTTAGACTGACTCCATCGAAAGTGTCAGCATAGAAAGAGAATCAGTAATCAGCGTCAGATGGGAAGACACATAACTTTTTAGGCTATGTGCACACAGGAAGGTTTACTGCAGGTTTAGCAGCGGAAACCGCCGGTCGGTTTCCATGAGGTTTATGTAAATTTATGTTAATCCAAAAGCGGCTTTTGGGTTAACATATAAACCTATGGAAACCGACCCCCGGTGTGCACACACCGGCGGTTTCCACATGCTCATCCGTTGCTAACCCGCTGGGTTCCCAGCGGGTTAGCAAAGAATGAGCATGTTCTATAATCCGGCCGGTTCTGCAGCGGCTGCAAGCAGAATCATGTGCTGCTTCCAGCCGCTGCAGAATCGCCGCCGCTAACCCGCTGTGCACCCGCCGCACACCCGCCCGTCTCCCGCCGCACATACCCGACAGGAAGCCGGTGGACGGCTCCGGAGCTTCCTGTCGGGTCCGCCCAGCCGCCGCCGACACTAAGCCGACGTAAGTGTGCACATACCCTTATAGCGGAGGGGAGTGGTCACCAAAGCCTTCACCTGAGATCAAGGTTACATAGAACAGCCATGTTGGAAAGAGTCTTTAACTCATTCAGCACCAAAAGAAAGTAGATTCACTCCAATACAAGTTGTAGACCTGCGATTAAAAAGGCAGTGAGACCTTCTTATCCTAGATTTGCCAGAGGTCTCAACAGGAAGAGACACACCCGTGATGCACTTCTAATTGCCTTTTCTATACACTTGCGTTCTCAAGGAGACTTATGAATAAATGACTGGATGTATACTTTTTGACTAAAAACGATGTATTAGTGGTTTATTTCTCTAAAAAAGACCTAAAGTGACACACGGTATTACAGTAAATCTCCTGGGTCTACAAATCCTTGAAAAATCTCCAATTTCCAGCACATTGAATGTATTCCATCACAATCCTGCATTCAGGTGAGGAGACCTAATCCACTTTAAACCACTTGAAAGATTTGTGTCTATCCAGTCGAAGAAAGGACTTGATTAAGGTTTGACGGACAGGTGGTTTTTCTCCCCCGCGGGAATCGTCTTCCCTTGTACCATTTCCTAGATGACTATCAAGTCTAGCAATGTCATGGATTCCTGGAAAGATGGGAATATAAATCACAAATTATTGACATTAGATTCATCTTAATGACGGGCCTGATCATTACCTTGCACGGGAGTCGAGAGGAAGAAAAAAAGTTCCGACGCTTCGAAGCAGTTCTGAAAATCAAGGAAAGCCAATTATTTATATAAACACAGAACAACTGGCAGGAATGGAAGGCACGGCGGCGGGCACCTGGGTATGCTGCACAGTGACAGTTCCTCCGCTTTACTGTTGATGTACTGTGAAAACTGAAATTGCTGCTGACAAGTTGGCAGAAATGTAGAAGACAAACAGGTTTGGGCACAGAAGAACTCGGCTTAAGTCTTTGCTTTAAGCTGCATTAAAGCTCCTTGTTACTCATGAATCTTGGACACAAATATCTCCAGGTAACTCATATAATGATTCCTGAGTGGGATATACTTTACCAACAAAGTAAGGAAAGTTGTGTTTGTTGATCGACTACCAAAAAGGAGATGACTGCGAGAAGGTTCACATGGGGACGTTTGGGGCTACGGAGAATTATATTTTTCCATTGTAAAAAGTTTAGAGGACAGGTGACAGCGGAATAATTTCCTTTGGCACATTCAGAGTTAACGACTTTAGCTGCTTGTAGCTCTGTAGGTGAGGGTGTGTGTCAGGTGATGCACTTCTCCATGCCCCTGGTCTTTAAATAGTTCCCTTTCCCACAAGCTGGTGTCGCTGTTAGAGTTTAATCTCTTCTTTGACCTCGAGCTGTGAAGACATGTGCTGCGCTTCAGAAGCCTTCCAGAAGCATACTGCTCTGTGAGGGTCATCTTCGGGGTGTTTACCTGGGTGGTGGTGAGGAGGTGTGAGCCCTGGGCTGGATAAGAGCAAGGACAAGGTTGGCGGCCAAGACATTAAGGGGTAACTCAGAGATCAGGTGTCAGCTGGGAAACCCCAGTCTACAGGATCAGAATAGCTCCCCTGATTCCCTCACCCATCTCTGCCTTCCTGCTTCTACCCCGCTCATGGACTATTAGCACCCCATGACATTTAGCCAGTATAAATAATAAGCACTGATCCACCTGAGTATATGACAGCTCTGAATGAGATTTAAATTGTGCAGAATAGCGATGAGTTAGCACTACTATGCTTGTGTACCCCATAATCGAAATGAGCAGGTTGGACAGTTGGACGAGCGCAACTCGTGTACAAGTATAATAGAAACTCGAGCATTTTTTTGGCAGAGTCTTCTGGAAAAATGCTTGCGTATCCCATTGACTTCCATTATACTTAGGTACTTGAGTTGAGCCTACCCGAGCATACGACATGCTCATTTCAAGTACTGAGCACTTGAGCATTGAAGTACAGACCCAAGATACAGCACCCAATATGTGTATGTTGCCTTACTGTATCCCTTTCCAGCAGAGGTGCAGAGATTTGTTTTGTTCAGTTCAAGTAAAACCCAGATTATAGAGTTCATTTTCGGAGACTGAAAAAAGATGAAGATATCTACTTAAATTAATTTGGGGTCAATTGGATCATCAGATTAGGTTTGGTCCACATGAAATCAATCTGACTCAAAAGTACTCTAATTGCCGGTTATACTTGACCACAAAATCCTAATAGATGGAAGGGAAGGAATGGGTTAAAAAAAATAAAAGAAATCAAATTAAACTCCATTGCCATGATGCAGCGCCACTATCACCACAACTCCAATTCCCCGGTGTGGTCTTGCTGTCTTTCTCTGGCGTGACAAGGGTTTAGTGCTCCTTTATTGTGAACATACAGTAAATGGACTAGCTCCTTTTTGTTACATAGGTCCTGTGATGACAATCTGAGGTCCAGGCTCAAACGCCTATTTCGGAAAGACATGGAACAAGCCCCTCCTTTTGGCCGAATCCCAACAAACACTTTAACCCTTATATCGGGAGCTAGATTTACAATGGAGTGTGGAAGATTGCTGCTTACGGATGGGCTGCAAGTCAAAGGAGCGAACCAGAGGCAGGAATGGTCGCCAAGCAGGGTCAAACCCAGGAGGCCACGAAAAGGACAAAATCAGGATCCGTTAGATTAGTCTGGGTCAAAACCAAGATGACAGTGAAGTACAAAATTGTCAGGCAGGAGAAGCGTATAAAATGTAACCGAGTTAAAACAGAATAAACGCCAAAATAGAGCAGGAGACATAACTAGGGAAGCCAAGCTATATCTGGCAGTTTCCAGCAGAAAGCTGAAGGCTTTAGTAGGGAGTGGTGCCTTCTAATAGGATGAAGCCAGGAGCTGATGATTTCAGCTGAACAGCACACACACCTCCACTCTCTCTGACTGTGAAGCATAGCAGGTCCCAGCCACTCTAACCTTCGTGGTTGGGGAAAACTTGTTCTCTCCATAGTTTCTGGCTGTGATTTATGCTCTATCACCAGAACCATCTACAGGGTGAGTACTGCAGCTCCTGATGACAGAAGCAGATGTCGCCGGGACAGGCTCTGGTGGGGATATGACAGGTCCCTAAAATATAGAACTTTTCAGATGACCACAGGTTGTGATTCCAGATCACAATATTATTAAACATTTCGAGGGAAATCAAGTGTCTGATTTGTCTACAGTGCCACCACAGGGCCAAGAAGGCATTACATATTTATTATTTGAGATGTCAAAGTAGTTTACAAATGAACTGGGTCTTCCAAAAAGAGATATTTCTAGCCAGGTGTTGTCACGTATAGACTGCTTATCAGTCTCTCGGAACTGCTGTGCAGTGTTTAAATGTGTCTACTCTTGATGGTACCTTTGGGGCTAAAGTTAGTAGCTGTATCAGTATTAGCTTTCCATGGTGTGGCTGTGACTCTCCAGTAGTAGGTAGCTGCTGGTGGTGTGTTAGGTGACGTGGTTGTCTACTCCCCCAGCCTTTCAATTATTCCATTACCTTTTAGGTGGTGTCATTGAAAGAGTTCAGTCTCTACTCTTACCTTAGCTGTGTGGACGCTGCGCAGTTTGATGAAGTTTCCTGAAGCATTTACCTTCGTTTGAGTCATCTTGGTGGAAGTTCTGTTTCTATTCCATTTGCTTGGTGAAGGTGAGGGGGAGTTAGTCCAGGGCTGTTCACAAACAGGGCAAGGGTGGTAATAGATATAATTCTGAGAACAGGGTCAACTAGGGAACCCTAGTCTAAAGGGTCCAACAAGCTTCCCTCTTTCCCTTCGGCCATCACCGCCATCCTGCTCCAACTCCATCCTTCTGCTATTGCCACCCATGACAGATGTTGGATGAAGCCTTTAAAGGGTGCCCTTGGTGCAAAGAGCTTGGTACAAAACCATCTTGGATTTGATGTCCACATTGAGAACATGAATTTAGTGAACATATAATCTGCGTCTTCAGATTCATTATTAATGTTTACATCCAAATAATTCAAAGTATTTTCTTCGTCTATAAGAATCTATACTGAGGCAGAAACGGCAGATGTTCTCACTCAGTTGCCATCAAGCTTGAGAGGTTTATTGGAACGCGAAACACTTGAATAAAGATAGAGAGCCAGGAGCAAACTTTTCAATTTTTTTTCCGCTTCCATAAAAGTGCATTTTTTTTTGCCTACACAACAATTTGTGTATGTGTGTTTTCTTAAGTGTTTCTTTTATTTATGTCAGAAAGAAAAGATAATAGTAGACAATTAGGGCCTGCTGGGAGACAGTTTATATTTGCACATCTGCTGTGTAGTCAATTCAGAGCGAGATTTCTCTGTGTCACATTCTCTCAGACTATTTATTTGCACATGGCTCAAAAAATAAGTCAAAGCTCTGCACCGTTATCGGAGGACCTGGAGAGCGTCTAGATGAAGCCGAGAAGGCTCTGAATATATCACGAAAACTGCATTAAACTAAGAAAGTCCAAAAGCGTGCCCTTACTACCTATGTCTGGCAGGTACTGTATACATTGAGATACCTTTTTCGCAGATGCTTTCCCAAAAAAAATCTTATACCATAGGGCAGTTTTCCCGAATAGAGAAGAACAAACCTTTTGAAGTTCAGGTTTGGTTTGATTCTCCGAATGGCCAATGTTCACCGAATAGATAGATGAAAATATCTGAATACCATTCAATAAGGGGCAAAATCAAGGGCCTAGAAAACACCTTCAAAGGGGCAAAAAGCTGCCAAACAGCTCAAACTGTTTTACAGATGAGCCCTGCTGCTTTGGCACAGACATTATCTTCCTACATTATTACTTATATTACTTGGCAAGCTTCAGCGCCGCCGTCACCATGCTTCCAGGCCCACTCATGAATCTCATTGACTGCTGCCCTCCCCCCTGATTGGTTAAAGACAGACTTGGCACCAGTGGCGTAACTTGAAGTTCATGGGCCCTCATGCGAAAACTCCTACGGGGCCCCCAATTATTGCAAATCTTTAATAGCAATAGTCTTTTTCTATAGGCCACAGGGACTTTTGGGGCCTCCCCAGACACCAGAGCCCGGGTGCAATTGCAACCCCTGCACCTGTTATAGTTATGCCCCTGCTGGCACCCATTCACTTTCTCTGCCGGCATCTGTGAACCAAACTGATGTCAGATTACTGTTAAAATAAATAATTGAAAAAATTGTTATGTCCCCTTCCCCCCCAATTTTGATAAGCCAAGTTAAAGCCATCAGCTGTGGTGTGCAGGCTGCAGCTGTCTGCTGTATCCTAGCTGGCGAAAAAAATAGGGAGCACCATACGGCTTTTTATTTATTTTTTTAAATTAATTAGTTTTCTTAAATAAATACAAGGCTAAAACACCTTTTAGTGCAACATGAAAGGCACTAAAGAGTGCAAGCTTACAAAATATAGGAAGTTGGACATTATATACGGTAGCTGTTTGACATCTGTATATAAATCTATTTTTTCCATCAATTTATAAATCAATCTGTACTTTACATCCATCTTTCCATCCATCCACCCTTTTAAACAGCTGAAAAGTTGAGTAAAGGCATTTTCACATCACATTTTTGCTGCATTTTGAACGCATTGCGTTTTTTTACTGCATTTTTTGCATAAGACGTGGTAAAAACGCATGCATTAATGCACCCATAGGCTTGTATAGGAAAACGCATGCAAACTTGGTAAAAACGCATTGCAAAACGCAGCTGCATTTAAACACATGCGTTTTTACCCAGCGTACTGGAAACGTTGCTTGCAACTAGCTGTATGCATTTTTATAATACAAGTGTATGAGAGAAAAAACGCATGCGTTCAAAATGGCTCTGATGTGCACTTAGCCTATGAGTGTTCAGAAGTGCTATGCCAACATGAATTTTTTTCCTTTCAGATTTGGTGCAGATTTGGGAGCAGAAAGAAAGAAATTTGAACCATATGTGCAAGGTTAAAAAAAGGCAACGTTATACCTAGGGTCACACCAGCGTTTACCACTGTGCTCAGGGGGGTTCACACGCGTCATGTGATGCGCTTGGAAATAGAGTAAGATTTCAAACACCGGCACTTAGATGCTGGCGTTTGAACTCTGCTCGGGGTTCCGTCAGCCATAGCAATGAATTGGCAGCGTTAACGCAGGCTTACCTTTCCGGTAACACTGTGCTAATGCTGACAAATTCTATGTTTTAAACAGAACCCCCCTGAACGGAGTGGTAAATGCTGACGTGACCCTAACCTTACACAGCACTTCTGACCTGTCATAGCTTTTGCTGGCCTCAGGATAAACATGCAGATTTTGATGCAGATTCTCAAAATCTGTGTAAAAAAGCATCCAACAATGCACCACGGGCACAGGATCTAAGATGGTCTAAGGAGAGCCGCAGTTGTGGTGAAAGGTCTCAAAGATTCCTCTTGCCCCTTGGCTACTTCCATAGAGACACCTAGGGTAGGGGTGGCCAAATACAGTTCTCAAGGTCGAATCAGTGTACATTTTCAGGATTTCCTTAGCTTTGCACAGGTGCTAATTTCATCACCTGCAAGGGTGATGATTCCAGCACCTTGTGCAAAATTAAGAAAGTCCTGAAAACATGCACTGTTTGCAACCCTTGAGAACTGCACTTGTCCAGCTCTATTCTACAGGAGTGTGTGTAGTGTCTTGCTTTTTCATACCTCAGAACATCAAGTCAGAGGCCTGCAGCTTGTCTTCCAATCTCTGTGGGGCAGTATTAAATCACCTGTTTGCAGAAACAGTCCAGCACACAAGGAGTGAACTAAAAAAAAACTTTACTTTAGCAACTTTTGAAAAAAGGCCATGGTGGTGCATGATGTACTTTGTAATATTTATCAGACCCAAACAGTAAAAAATTTTCATAGCCACTTAGCACAGACTATAATGTCTCAAAGAAACATATATCAATATACATAGTATATATAGGGAAAGTCTAACGGGGATCAGCAGACTCCATTGCAATGGTGCAAAGTCCATTAAGGGCAGAGTCAATTAAGGGCTTTGAGGTGTAGCCACAAGTATCCAAAGATGGTGTATTTCAATGTATACTGCTGACACAGTCATGTAACTGGCAAACCAGATTTATAAATCAGTAGTAAATTGATAACAGACTAATTTTGCAACTTGTGACATTGGGGGTAGGGAATTTGACTGCACCGCCAAGCACAGCCATAAAGGAAGTATATAGCATTCCAGACTTTAATAGGCTTTTTTTACCAAGGATTGGACCTCTATGACAGAAAAAAGCCTCAGTGGGGGTGCTACCATTTCAATTTCTTAGTCGAGACCTCCTTTATTATTATTTGTTTCTGGTACCCGGTTTTGCACTTGTCATTTGCTGTAGATTTGCAGCAATTGTGATGGAGGGTGAAGTACTCTATTGTATTGAGGATCATAATTGAATATTTCCATTTCACATATTGATATGCAAGTCTTGTGCCAGCAGCCCTGTGCAAAATATTCTTCTGAAGTACAGTAATATGTTTCTTTTGAAGTTACATTGTTAAAAGGATTTTTAGAAAGTTATGTAATGAGCTGTGTAATGAGTAAGCAATAGCCCCGCGCTCTTAATGAAAGACTGGACTGTGATTGCTTATAACTTGGCTTGTTCCTGTTTTGTCCTACACGGATCATTAAGCTCAGAGGTCACTGCTGTTTTCATTACATTTCATAGAACGATTAAGTATCTCAGTTGTGGTTGGTGAAAGACTTACCACTGGTACTAGATAGTGCGTGCTCAATCAACCGTCCACGCTCATAATTTCTGAGAACCTTCTTTGCGATGTGTCTGAATTTAAAGGTTTCTTCCATGAAGTAAAGAACAGTTCCAGTAAGGAAATCGATGAATCAGCACCAGTAAACTCCTCACTGTAGTCTCTAGAATTAATGATATGGCTACCGATGCACCCCATGCGCCATATATCCAACCACTTAAAAAGTCTACGTAACTTGAGACAAGTCATCTAATAGATAATGTAATGATGAGAAAATCTGCAAGTCACTTTATTTAAAGAGGACCCAGGGTCACGGGTCCGGGCAGCGGCCACCGAGACATCACTCTCCAGCACTAACCCCCGGGTACTGAGTTCCCAAAGACTCCTGGGTGGGTCATAGAGTAGGCATGGCTACATGGAATGGGTATGGCTATGTGGAGTGGCCATGGATAAGTGTAGCGGGCAAGGATATGATACATACACACCCACCCATATACATACACTCAGCTATATATACAGTGCCTACAAGTAGTATTCAACCCCCTGCAGATTTAGCTGGTTTGATAAGATGCCAATACGTTAGAGCCTTCAAACTGCAAACGAGAGTAGGATTTATTAACAGAAGCATAAATCTTACAAACCAAAAAGTTATGTCGCTCAGTTGAATTTTTATAAATTTTAAACATAAAAGTGTGGGTCAATTATTATTCAACCCCTATGTTTAATATTTTGTGGAATAACCCTTGTTTGCAATTACAGCTAATAATCGTCTTTTATAAGACCTGATCAGCCGGCACAGGTCTCTGGAGTTATCTTTGCCCACTCCTCCATGCAGATCTTCTCCAAGTTATCTAGGTTCTTTGGGTGTCTCATGTGGACTTTAATCTTGAGCTCCTTCCACAAGTTTTCAATTTGGTTAAGGTCAGGAGACTGACTAGGCCACTCCAACACCTTGATTTTTTCCCTCTTGAACCAGGCCTTGGTTTTCTTGGCTGTGTGCTTTGGGTCGTTGTCTTGTTGGAAGATGAAATTACGACCCATCTTAAGATCCTTGATGGAGGAGCGGAAGTTCTTGGCCAAAATCTCCAGGTAGGCCGTGCTATCCATCTTCCATGGATGGGGACCAGATGGCCAGGCCCCTTGGCTGAGAAACAGCCCCACAGCATGATGCTGCCACCACCATGCTTGACTGTAGGGATGGTATTCTTGGGGTCGTATGCAGTGCCATCCAGTCTCCAAACGTCACGTGTGTGGTTGGCACCAAAGATCTCGATCTTGGTCTCATCAGACCATAGAACTTGAACCAGTCTGTCTCAGAGTCCTCCAAGTGATCATGAGCAAACTGTAGACAAGCCTTGACATGACGCTTTGAAAGTAAAGGAACCTTATGGGCTCGTCTGGAACAGAGACCATTGCGGTGGAGTACGTTACTTATGGTATTGACTGAAACCAATGTCCCCACTGCCATGAGATCTTCCCGGAGATCCTTCCTTGTTGTCCTTGGGTTAGCCTTGACTCTTCGGACAAGCCTGGCCTCGGCACGGGAGGAAACTTTCAAAGGCTGTCCAGGCCGTGGAAGGCTAACAGTAGTTTATAAGCCTTCCACTTCCGGATGATGCTCCCAACAGTGGAGACAGGTAGGCCAACTCCTTGGAAAGGGTTTTGTACCCTTGCCAGCCTTGTGATCCTCCACGATCTTGTCTCTGATGGGCCTTGGAATGCTCCTTTGTCTTTCCCATGTTGACCATGTATGAGTGCTGTTCACAAGTTTGGGAGGTCTTAAATAGTCAGAAAAGGCTGGCAAAAGAGATAATTAATCCACACATGTGAAGCTCATTGTTATTTGTGCCTGAACTACTTCTTAATACTTTAGGGGGACCAAACAGAATTCTGGTGGGTTGAGAGGTTGAATAATAAATGACCCTCTGAATTAACTTTTAACGCTTTAAAAAAAAAAAAATTTTTGTGGCTGCAGTGCATTTCCCACTTCCAGGCTGATCTACAGTCCAATGTCACAATGCCAAGTTAATTCCGCATGTGTCAACCAGCTAAACCTGCAGGGGGTTGAATACTACTTGTAGGCACTGTATATATATATTAAAGCTCACTATTTATTCAGAAATAATCTTAAATTGGCAACCAGAGGACAGAGGTAATAAATATTGCGTTGACAGGGAACCTGGCATTGATGGCACTGAGCAGCTTGCATTGAATTCTTATACCTGCAAGCTGCAGGAACGAGACAGTAAAAAATATTTAAACCAAATACATAAATGTTTTTTCCCACATAAAACATGTAGTATAATAAAAAGTTGCTAAGATGTTCATACAAGTGCGCTCATTTCTCATCTCTGCATTGCAATGTTTATACAATGCATGAAATATGAGACTATGATCTTAAAAATCCTAAACATTAGGAAAGGGAATCTAGCATGGAATTATATTTCCATGTTTATTGTTATATCTCGGCTCATTTGAGCACATATCATCTGGTAAGGTATTTGGCAGCCACATGTATGGGCTACAGCCATAAAAAATACCACTCTTGTTGAACTTTTCCCACCATGTCCAAATAACAACCTTATTTTTCATTCATTTGGGTGCACTCTCATCTTGGGAAAAACTTGGCGCGTGCAATCTGATAAAACATCGGTTGCACTCGTACCAATGTTAAATCATAGTAACATTTGCCCAACATTTTGAATCTCGTACTTAATACCAGCTGGCAATGTTTATCCAGTTTGTCACCGCCACCGGGCAACTGGAAGAGCCGGGTAAAGCGCCAGGAATTGGTGCTTCAAAAATGTGCCAATTTCTGTGGCAGCTGCGGGCTGCTATTCTATAGCATGGGGGGAAGCAATAACCATGGGCCGCCACCCTGCTGAGAATACCAGCCCTCAGCTGTTTTTATCACCTCCATACACTTGCATTGGCAGAATCATGGGGAAATCCGCAGACATATGGAGCATGCTGCGATTTTTTCCTCAACCTGAGGTAAAACTCGCAGATATGCTGTCGCTATACATTAACGATCGGTGAGAGTGCAATCTGATGTATTATCGGATTGCACTCGCCGAGTTTTTCTGCAGACGAGCGCGCACCCTTAGGCTATGTGCTCACGGTCCGGAGGAGCTGTGTGTTGGACTCTGCTCCTCCGTACCTGAGTGAAGCTGCAGGTGGCCACAGGGAGACCGCAGCTCCCTGAAATCACCATGTGCGGCGGGTGCAGGGCGGACTTCTCCCTGCAGTCACCCGATAGGAGCCACTTCCGATTCCGCAGCATGAAATAAACATGCGGAGGAGGAGGAGCGGACTCCCGGCAACCTGCACAGCAGCACCAAAGACACTGCGGGCGGGTTAAGCATAGTGAGGATGGGATTTCTTGAAATCCCATCCACTATGCTTGTACTATGCAGCGTTTTGGACGCAGCGCAAAGACGCTGCGTCCAAAACGCTGCGTATACTGATTGTGTGCACACTACCCTGACACGGGCAAATATTTTCCTTACAGAAATGACAGTCATGTATACAGTTTGGCTTCCCTCGGGGAAAAACTATAAGTAATATGTGATTGTTTGTGTTGTGCCTTAGTGCCACATCTAATTGAGGTACAGGTTCTACCTTTGAGATGTGATTGCTATGGATTATACAAGCTTTAGGCTTCTGATCCAGCGTTGGTTAAGACCGATGATCTTCTCTATATCAACCGAATGCATTTGTTGTGAACGTGCCATTTTGCTCGCCTGCTTGACATGACTTCTTTAGACAGACTACAGAGGCAGAAGGTTCTTGTCTCTCTGGGTCAGTGCAGCATAAAGTACATAGTAAGCAGACCTTTCCAGTAAGAACAGAAATGCACCTGCAAAAAAAACATTTCAAGTCATGAGACTTCTGATTTTTGGATCATTGCCATGGGGTTGCTTATTCATAATCCTTGGCAAAGGTAGGTAAGAGCCAATATGGCATGTGCTACATTCATGGTGTTACTGACTTCCTCTGGCTTTTCCTCATTGATGATGACACAGGGTGATACTGTGACATTTTTGCTTTATTTCCATGGATTGGGGTCTCTCCAAGCAGGAAGATTATGGGTTACTTCCTAATCTGTTTAGCATTAACTTGATGCTGTGAAAAAATGGGCTGATTTTATTTGCATTTGTGAATCTCCATCTTCCACTGACAGTTATAGGTACTTTTTCACCTGGTTCACTCGTCTCAATAGTTCTTGTGATTTATCGTGTTTCAAGCCTGCTTTCACATTTGCGCTTTGAAACGCAGCGTACCGAACGCAGCCAAACGCATGTGCAATGCATTCCTATGTTTAACATGGGAACGTATGGTACCTGCGTTTGGCTGCGTTCGGTTGAGGTTACATTCGGATGCGCATAATCTGAACGCAACATGTTGCATTTTTCGTGCATTCACGAGCACTTGTTTTATAAATGGAAGTCAATGGATCTGCAGTGTCGTCCGCATGACAGGCAAGAGAATGCTGCGGATCACATTGAAATCTTCCCACGGTAGTCGCTGCTGAGTCCCGGATGAGCTCTCTAGGGAGGGCACCGCTAATCTTACGCTGGTGTTGGCGGGGAGAGATTAAAGAAACAGCTAATCTGACAGCTGTTTAAATTTCCTGTGCCAACATCACACCTGTTTCCAAATAAGCGGATTGTAAGGCCGCTAGGGTAAAGGGGGCTGCTAATGAAAGCTCCCGAATCAGCCTACACAGGAAGGCTATGTAAAAGGCCCTGCAGTGGGGTGGAGAGGCGGTCACACGTCAGTGCGCGCTCATAGATATCACTTCATCCCGGTCATAGCGGCAGGGGGAGCAGTGCATTATTCTGCTGGCCTGTATACCTGTGTACCTCACTGCTGGCTGATACCACACTGGCTGGGCTGATACTGTGCTGGGGCCTGTATCGGTGCGTCTGCGCATTCTACCTGTATATGAGATATACGGTGTGTGTCGTGTATGTGAGTAGCTGGGCTCAATTAAGACCCCCCGAATAGACAGGGGCACTTTTGGCCCAAAAAAAATGTAGACGGTCTACTTTCGGGAACACGGTATTCGTGGCAGAATTTATCAATGTCAACAACTGTTTCTTAAATCTCTCGTGCAGACCAACGTCGGAGATCCGGCGAACCGAGACTCTCTGCGTGATTCCTCCTCCCAGCACACTGAGACCGTGATTGCTGGCCAGCTCATACTATGTAACATTTGGAAAATCTCGTAAGTTCACACCAGTAGCAGTGTGCACTGGTGTGTTCTGCATGCAGACTCATGCAGACACAAACTACTGTGAAATACCTAGACTCAACTTCTTTGTGATTTCTTTCGACTAGGATTTGTTTATTCTGACTGTGTCTCGTCCAAGCAGGAGATTATGGTCATTCATCATGTTTCTTGACTCAGTGTGTGTAAAAATTGGGCTGCTTTATACTTAAACCTGTAAATCTCCATCTTCCGCTGCCAGTTATAGGTACTTCCTATTCTGGTCCGCTCCTCTGTATGTTTCTAGGATTTTGTTCTGTTTCATATATCAGTCCCTTTACTAAATTATTTTTCTGACTGAGGATTTTTGTTTTATTTCCATGGCCTTGTGGTCTCGTCCAAGCAGGCAGATTATGGGTTAATTCCTAGCATGTTTGTAATGACTCGCTACTGTTAAAAAATTGGGCTGCTTTATAGTTAAACTTGTAAATTCTCCATCTTCCACTGCCAGTTAAAGTGCTTCATAGTCTGGTTCACTCCTCCCTATAGTTATGGTGGTTTACCATGTTTTAAACCTCATCCCTTTTGTGATTAAGGATTTTTGTTTATTTCCTTGACTTTTGGGAGATTATGGGTTAATTCCTAGCTTGTATAATATTGGTTCTCTGCTGTGAAAATTGGCTTCTTTGTTTAAATTTCCACTGCCGGTTATAAGCACTTATTTACCTGGTTCTCAGTTCTGTGTAGTGCTGGTGTTTTTTTTCCTTTTTCAGAATTCAGGCCTTTACTGATTTTTTTTCTGAGGTTTTTTTTTTTTTCCATGGAATTATGGTCTCATCCAAGCAGCGAAATTAGGGTTAATTCCTAATCTGTTTAGTATTGACCTGCTGTGCAAAAATTGGGCTGCTTTGTACTTAAACCTTAAATCTCATCTTTCACTGACAGTTATAGGTACTTCTTATACTGGTTCACTCCTCTGTATAGTTCTAGTGTTTTTTCCTGTTTTAGATCTCAATCCTGTAACACGAGTGACTGCAGACTGTAATAATGGAAAGTAAATATAATAATATTACTACCTACTGGTAGTAAAGAGAGGTCAAAACAATCCGAAGACAGGTCCAGGCGCAGTAGCAGCTAGGGTTTTTCAGAAGTGAAGTCAAATTCAAGCCAAAGTCAGGAAACCAGAGGGACAACACAGAATACAGAAGAGCAGGCAAGAGGAATTAGGTCGCAAGCAGAGAGTCAAGTCCAGGTAAGGTAACTAATAAGGCAGGGTCTGGCTCAGAGCACAGAGAGATCAATCCTACACATACAAAGGCAAGTGTACAATTGACACTGAATAGGGCAACAAGCTATCTTAAATAGAGACCTAATCAAGTGAGCTGAATGCAGGTGATTTGCAGCACAGAGCCAGCCCAAACTGACAACCTCCACAACAACCTGGTACAAACAAAGGTAGAGTGGAGATTGTAGAAAATCCCTTTACTAATTATTTTTCTGATTGAGGATTTTTGTTTTATTTCCATGGACATGTGGTCTCATCCACGCAGGGAGATTATTATTTAATTCCTAGTCTGTTTTGTAAGGACTCGTTGCTGTTAAAAAATTTGGCTGCTTTATAGTTGAACTCGTGAATCTCCATGTTCTACTATGTTATAAGTGCTTCTTAGAGTACAACACGAGGGTGACGGTATATGTGGGCACCAAGGTGTTTATAGAGAGAACTGGGCAGACGATGTACCTGGTAGCTGAACAGCCTGTGCTTGCAGAGTCCCAGTGATGGTGCTTGACAGGTCGAGCCTAGTCCAGGCAAGACAAATCAATCCGATTCTGAAGAAGACCGCGCACACTCCGGGAAAGTAAAACTCCTTCTATATTTCAAACAAGTAAAAGCGGGTGCACTGCGCCAGTTCAGCGTGGGGGGAGGGGGGAAGACAAGCAGGTGTATAGACAACAGCTGTTTAACACGTTTGTTGAAGCACAAACATGCGAAAAAGCTGTTGTCTATACACCTGCTTGTCTCCCCCCTCCCCCCACGCTGAACTGGCGCAGTGCACCCGCTTTTACTTGTTTGAAATATAGAAGGAGTTTTACTTTCCCGGAGTGTGCGCTGTCTTCTTCAGAACCGGTTGTCAGTGCATCTTAGTCTGGTTCACGACTCTGTGTAGTTCTGGTGCGTTTCCTGTTTTACACCTCAACCCTTTTGCTGATTATTTTTATGATTGAGAATTTTATATTCATGGACTTGTGGTCTCATCCAAGCAGGACATTATGGGTTAATTCCTGGCCTGTTTAGTATGAACTCACTTCTGTGTAAAAATTAAGCTGCTTTATATTTAAACCTATAAATCTCCGTCTTCCACTGACAGTTATAGGAACTTCTTAATCTGGTCCACTCCTCTGTGTAGTTAGTGTTTTTCCTTGTTTCAGGCTCAGCCCATTAGTGATTACGGTATTTTTCTGATTTAGGACCCAAGGTGTCTATGTAAATCCACATTCTTGTACAGTGTTAAATATTAAAAGCCAAGGTTTCCTTGGAGTTTATTGGTCACAGTAGCCAGCACAAAGATTATTCATAGTAGTCCTATTCAGAGTGGTCAGTTGACCAGGGACAGATGCATTTTCCAAAGTGATTTTTTAATTGTCTTTCAGGAGTTATATATGCTATATGTGATTACCCTGTATTTGTGACATACATCATAGCTAGGGATGAGCGAGTAGAATCGTTACTATTCGGTACTCGCCGAATAGTAACACTATTCGGGCTACTTGCTACTCCGCGAGTTTCTTGTCATTACTCAGGAGTAGCAAGTAGTCCTTTCACTTTCGCAGTGTATCTATATATACACTGCGAAAGTGCACTAAAAATGAAGAAAAGTTGTTTAAAAATAAAATAATATCATACTCACCTATCCGATGGCTGCATCGGGACCGGCAAAGAAGACATCCGATCACCGACAACGATCTGTGAGTCTTACAGCCAATCAGATGGCTGGTAGCGATCTGGCCAATCAGATAGCCAGACGTCACAAACCATGTGATCGCTATCAGCCACCTGATTGGCCAGATTGCCAGGTCATTGATGCACGTTTCAATGGAAATTTGTGGAAAGGTCATATGAGGCATAATTGCACATGACCTATCATCTAACTTCCCAATATACCAGATTAACAGGTTTTATTACTACAAAACTTGGAAATATAGGCAGAGATTTGTAAGGTTGAACATGCTAGTTTTGAATCATCATTTTCTATAAGCAAACAAAAAAATACTGATCAACTTAAAAGAAGAGTGGAAGTGAAAGGAGAAAACATGGACATTTTTTTGCACACTTTATGCAAAGGAGCGTCACGCATGGACTAGTGGATGTCCAGCGCATGGTACAACACCGATGTACACTCAGATGGAAAAGGAGAGGAAGATCCTGATGATAGGGAGAGGGTATGGGACACCTCCTGACACTAACCTGTATCTGGCACCTGAACTCCCCTAACGTCCCAAAGCAGGTCTTTTCCTCCGATGCTTTGTCCCTAAAGGCCCTGTTACACTTAGCGACGCACCAGTGATCCTGACAACGATACAATCTGGTAAGGATGGCTGGAGCTTCGCTACGTGGTCGCTGGTGAGATGTCAAACAGTCAGATCTCACCAGCGATGCAACAACGATACAGTGGTTGTTGGGACCCAGTCACTCAGACGTGTAGTATTTAGGTCGTTGGTCATTGTCCCGTCAAACACACCGATGCATGCTGGCCAGCGGGAGCCCGACGAATAAAAAATGGTCCAGGACATTCCAACACGATCGGGCGATCTAACAGCAGGGGCCTGGTCGCTGCTACTTCTCACACATAGAGAGATCGCTGGTGAGGTCGCTGTTGCGTCACAAAAACTGTGACGTATCAGCAATCTCGCTAGCGATCTCGCTTAGTGCAATGTACCCCCAACTGTCCCTTCACTTACCCTGTCTATTGCCAAGGCTGGTGAGTGCACTAGACTAGAGGTCTTAAACTCCAGTCCTCAAGGAAACATTGCAGGTTTTCAGGATTTCCTTAGCATTTGACAGTTGGTAATTTAATCTCCTGCATAGGTGATTATTCCAACTGTCAGATGCTAAGGAAATCCTGAAAACCTGGACTGTCGGTGGACCTCGAAGACTGGAGTTGGGGACATCTGCACTAGACACCACTGCTACTGTAATGTAACATAGGGGACAGAAAACGGACCGGGGAACATAGACAAAAGGATATGCAACAAACTTGTCTGCTGCAGCCAAACACCAGGACTGCAGATGACAAGACTAAAACTCCAGCAGCAGATGTCCAGCATTCACTGGAGACTTTCTCCCTTCAAGGTGCTCACAATAGAATCTATTACCAGCATCAGGTGATGGATCAAGTAATTATTTAAAGGGAAGAGGAGTGGTTACAAACCACCTGCAGCTGAGATGAATTAACCAGAAGCTATCAGCAAGGAAAATAACACTAACCCTTGCTACACCAAAAGAAAGCAATCACATATAAAATCCAGAGTCTTATATGTAAAGCTCAGATCCCAGAGCTGTCACAAGACTCCTAACGACGGCAGGGAGTCACCGGTTGTCCAAAACAATCCCTCTCTAGGCTCCAAAATGTCTGACTGTGGCCAAACTGCAACTTTCCTAATACAGTTTTAGAAGGATGACCAGCTGCTGTCCTAAAGGTAACGTTTTCTATGGAATGTGAATTTTTTATTTTTTTCGGAAAGATTTTAGTTATTTTTTTTGGTGTGATCACATTGTATCCCCTGCACCACTTCCCCCATTCCTCCTGCTCTCTAAAGAACAGTAAGACAAGTTGTTCTTAAAACCAATTTGTTCCCGGGAAACGTCTCCGATGGCATAAGGCTTCATTCTAAGCTTCATTCTTAGCATTTGTTAAGATGTAAGGAGAGCAGGATGCTCCTAAGATTAAAGCAACATTTAACACCATTTGTTGCTTTGGATCAAAGCCTTGCCTTCTCCTTCTGCTTTGAATAGAACACTTAACTGTATGCATATATCTGATCAATGTGATAGAAGCAAATTATCTCTTTTCTTTTATGAAACATAATGGCTGAGTAAAGTGGAGATATCTCGCTTGGCCTGTACCGTGAAGCCGTCTTGTACTTCTCATTCAGTCAAGTCTTGCTGTCTTGCCTGTTAGCAATAAATGTCTCAGGTAATTATCTCTTTAAATGAAAGCGCTAAATAATTGAGAACTTCCTGTGCTCAGAATTATATATTACTTTTTTTGGTCATTTTTAAACCTTGGTATATGTTCATTTTAGATGACTTTTTAGGATACGCTCTTTTAGTGGGTAAATGGGAAATAACATAATTTTTGGCCATAAAATGACACTTTTCCCTCTGTGCTGGCTTTAACTCTAATTTTCAGTTGTCTCTGAGCTAGTGAGTGGAAAATAGCTGCCATGATGTCTTATGTACAGCACGCACAGACAATGGCGAAGTCCAGCTCCTTTGTGTCTGTGTAGCAGATGTTCAGAAGTGGAAGCATCAGGAGGGATATTATATAACAGTACTGAGATGTGTAGTTGTAAATCTAGCTCTGGTTGAGATAAAAACACTTAATTGAAAGCCTTAGCATCACTTTGTCTCTGTTATATACTCATAGTAACTCAAGCGTATTGTATAACTAGGGCTTATATCAGAACAAGCACACCTGACCCAACCTGTTCCTATACAGGCTAAGATTTCTAGAGGTGCATTTCCTAGTGGCCCCTACACATGCGATATCCCTTTGTACAGGACTAGGAGATGACAGTTCAGACCAAGCTTCCTAATTGGCCCTTGAGTGTTTCTCGTACCTCCTTAGGATGCGCGGAGAAAAGGGGCGAGCACTATAACCCTGAATCAGGAGAGATATAAAGAAATATAAAGAACTCCTGATTGAGAAAGCATAAACCATAAAAATAAAGTGAAAAATTGAAGTACAGCTGCTTGAAAGAAATGTCTCCTACCTCTTTGCTAAAGAAAGCAGAAAGGAACAGTACAGATAGAAGAAACAGCAGAGATAAATAACCCAGCTGACTGGCAGAAATTCAAGGGCAGTATGTCTGTAACTCAAAGTAGAATCCACAAAGAATCTCACCAGCAGGAAAGATCAACCAGGGGAAGGTTTAAATAGCCGCACCCAAAAGGTGATAGGACAAACTAAATTAACACATGAAAACACCTGTTGTCCGAAAAGGGATGAAACAAGGACAACAAATAATAAGAACCTGGAAAGAAACAGATCCCACTTTTACTGAAAAGCAAATCACACAACACAGACTGTCTACCTCTGCTCCTCCCATCTCTTCCCTACACTTCTACAAAAGCAGCTGTAATTTGGTCCCTCAGTAATGTGCCAGTTTATCTTGTTATGATCAAGATACACTTTTAGAGGGAAGTCTGAATTCAAGAGCTACACATGAAGGCAAGTTAAATAATGTAAAAAGCAAGCCAGCTTGATAACTTGGCACAGAATGGCATCTCACTTAAGTGGATTAAGTTAAATTAACATTACAAAAGTCAGTGACTGTCCTCACTTTAGGTATCATATTACCGTATATACTCGTGTATAAGCCGACCCGTGTATAAGCCGACCCCCCTACTTTTGCCCCCAAAAGCTGGGAAAATCTATTGACTCGTGTATAAGCCGAGGGTGGACCCTAGCACAAGTATACAGCCCCCAGCAGTGTGGTATACACCAGTCCCAGAGGTAGATACAGCAGCCCAGTGGTAGTATACACGCAGCCCCAGTAGTATTACAGCCCAGTGGTATATACAGCCCAGTGGTAGTATAGACGCAGCCCTAGTAGTATATACAGCCCCAGTGGTAGTATTTACAGCCCCAGTGGTAGTATACAGGGCCCCAGCAGTATATACAGCCCAGTGGTTTATACAGCCCCAGTGGTAGTATACAGGGCCCCAGAGGTATATACAGCCCAAGTGGTAGTATATACAGCCCCAGTGGTAGTATACAGGGCCCCCAGCAGTATATACAGCCCAGTGGTTTATACAGCTCCAGTGGTAGTATACAGGACCCCAGAGGTATATACAGCCCCAGTGGTAGTATATACAGCTCCAGTGGTAGTACATACAGCCCCAGTGGTAGTATACAGGGCCCCAGCAGTATATACAGCCCCAGTGGTTTATTACAGCCCCAGTGGTAGTATACAGGGCCCCAGAGGTATATACAGCCCCAGTGGTAGTATATACAGCCCCAGTGGTAGTATACAGGGCCCCAGCAGTATATACAGCCCCAGTGGTTTATACAGCCCCAGTGGTAGTATATACAGCCCAGTGGTAGTATACAGGGCCCCAGAGGTATATAGCAGCCCAGCGGTAGTATACAGGCAGCCCCAGTAATGCAGGGCCCCCCCAGCGTCTCTCCCGGTCACCTGTAAAGGAAACTATACTTATCACAGTGCTCTGTCCGCGCCCGCTCGCGCCCGCTTCGCAGTTGCCGACCGCGATCCTCCATCTTGCATCTTCTTTCTTCCTGTTTCCTGTGCTCGTCGCAGGGAATGACGTCATTGCCCGCGACAAGCACAGAAACAGGAAGAAGACGCAAGATGGAGGATCGCGGTCGGCAGCTGCGAGCGGGCGCGGACAGCGGGCGCGGACAGAGCACTGTGATAAGTATAGTATCCTTTACAGGTGACCGGAGAGATCGCAGGGGGGGCCCTGCATTACTGGAGATGCGGGGGCTGCTGTATACCGATGTGTATACCGATGTGCTGTATACATCGGTATACAGCACTGACTCGCGTATAAGCCGTGGGGGGTATTTTTCAGCCCAATTTTTGGGCTGAAAAACTCGGCTTATACGCGAGTATATACAGTACTTTTTTTGTGCCATGGTATCCCAGTGCTGTCTTATTTGTATTCTTTTAATCATAGCTACATCTGTAAGAAAAGGAGAAGTGGCGCATTAATATTTCTCTGATTAAAGAAGAACTCTCATCAAAGTTTTTATCCTCCTAATATATTGCAGTCAACATATTACAATTGCTCATTTTTCTCTTCTACCCAATTGATTCTTCTCCTTTCCTTTAAGTCTACGACATCCAAGATTGAAAACTAAGCAGCTGGATCCTTCTAAGCTCTATGTAGACAAAGGAAACCTCTTTTTTCCCTGTATGAGTCATCACTGTAAAAGTCCCATGCAGGGAGAGGAGAGAGCAACTTGGTCAGTAGTTGAAGAGACAGAAAACCAAACAGGAGTGGTGTCTCCGGTCCGCGCTGCTGCCCGGAATGTATCGTATTACTGAGATTTTTTTGGGAAATCAACATCCGTTATAAAATGTATACAATGCAATTATCTGTGGTATATGTAATGTAACCCTGAGGAAGGTGCAAGGCTTGCACCGAAACAGGTTATTGAGTGGTCGAATAAAGAAGCAGCACATACAAGCATTGTCTTCTTTTGCATCTCTTCGGGCAGCAGCGCGGACCGGAGACACCGCTCCTGTTTTGTTTTATGTATTTTCTTCCCACAGTGCACGTGGCGGTGTGGGTCCTGCAGCAGCTGTAACTCAGGTGTACAAGTCGGTTGTGGGTGATCACAACCTGACCAGGTGAGCAAGCAACTTGTGAGGCCACCTTTTGCTTGTCATAGGTGATAAGGCACAATCTGCACCTCTTTGTCTCCTTTGTTTAATTTTAGTAGTTGAAGAGAGGAATGATTCATGCAGAGAAACAAAACTTCCTGTTTCTACATAGAGCAGAGAAAAGAGAAGAATTTACTGGGTAGAAAAGCAAAATTAGTAATTGTTATTACATGGTATAATATAATATGTTGATTACAGTATATTAAGAGAATATAAACTTGTGAGCCTATGTGACACACAACCAGAATTAGGTGCAGATACAGCTGCCGCAAGATCCATGAACCATAAGGCTGAAGAATAAAGATAGCATGCAGGAACTAGTAGGAATTCATGGATAAATCTGTGCTGCTGTAGATAAAAAAAACTCCAATCCATAGAATATTGAATGACAAGGTGGTTTGTTACTACGTGTTTTGAACTGAACCCCACTTCTTCCTCAGGAAAAGCCCTCAAATGGTGGCTTGTCCTGAGGAAGAAGTGAAATTCACTTTGAAATTAATAATATCCTGGATAACTTGTAATTCATCAGTATCAGCACAACCTTTGATTAAGTTGTCATTTCCAGTAATCGCCGCTAGATCAGATCCAGCACAATCTGTTCTGCAAACACGACTTTTTTTCTCCATTTTGGAGAAATCAATTTTTGCAGGATCCATTTTTTTAACATTGGAGTCTATGGAAAACAAATCCGGTAACTGATTCCATTTATCTTCCATTAAAAACTGATCCAGTTAAGAAAAAACAAAACAGATGCTTAACAAATGGAGGAAAAACAGACGATAGATACCAGTCAGTTACCGAATCCAGTCTCCATAGACTCCAATGTTAAAGGCCAGGTCCAGCAAAAAAATCAATTTTTTTCAAAACTGAAATAAAGGTTGTGCTTGCACGTCTTTTTTTGCCTCTGGATTTCTGTGAGATCCGTTCTGATGGATCATTATTGAATATGTGAATTTAGCCTACGATGTTAAAGGGGAAAAAATATCCATTAACTGAAAAATCTGCACAGCTTTAGATGTATTTGGGGAAGAAAATATAAAACCATTGAAAATCAGCCCCAATATACATTTAATGAAAAACGTGATAGCAACTCAAAAACTGATATGTTTTAGATCTGACTCACTACTTCCGACAAGCCTACAACCTGCAGTGACCTTCAGTCTACTAAACCGCCACACAATGAGTCCTACTCTCACCTACTGTATCCTCACCTATCAGTTGTAGACTGTGAACCCTCACAGGCAGGGTCCTGTCTCCTCACCTACTGTATCCTCACCCATCCCATTTAGACTGTGAGCACTTGCAGGCAGGGTCCTCTCTCCTTCTCGCTGTATCCATATCCATCCCTTGTAGGCTTGAGCCCTCATGGGCAGAGTCATCTCTCCTCACCTGTTTCCTCACCCTTCCCTTGTTGTCATGCTTGGAAGGCAATGGTAGCAAGGAGCTGGACATAGAGGGTCAGGGGAGCCTACTCTGGTCCTGATACTGGGATCTTTGGCTCGCCCTGATCTCGGTGGTACTTCTAAAGGTGAGGAGGTCCGAGCCACCAGCCTAATCCCTAAAGCTCCTGAGAAGCCCTAAGCATAAGCCCCTACCTCCACCCATGGACCACGGAACCAAGCAGCTTCGAATGGGGAGAAAAACAGCAGCTTCAGATAAGAGTCTGCTCACAACAGGTCACAGTCCAGAAGTGAACTGAATCAGCGACATCAGGTGCATGTGAGCTGACCCATTTATGGCTGAGGGGTGGTGAGCAACCAGCCCAGGCACACCCCTCAGCTCACCTATGCATGAGTCATAACCATCACACACACCTGCAGCAATCTCCACCTGAAGAGCCGCACACTGAATGGCAGAGAAAAAAAAGGCTAAGTTTAAACCACAGCAGTAGCACTTCTAGACTGCAAGGCAGTCAATGTGTAACACTTGTAGACTGAGAGCCTTCATGGGCAGGGTCCGCTATCCTCACATACAGTATCACCTATCCCTTGTAAACTGTGATCCCTGGTGGGCAGGGTTCTCTCCCCTTACCTACTGTATCCTCACCATCCCATATGCAGACTGTGAGCCCTCGTGGGCAGGGTCCTCTCTTCTCACCTACTGTATCCTCACCATCCCTTGTAGATTTTGAGCCCTTGCAGGCAAGGTCATCTCTATCCTCACCTTTCTATATCCTCACTGATCCCTTGTAGACTATGATGCCCTTGGGGCAGGGTGCTCTTCCTCAGCTACATATCCTCACCATCCCTTGTAGACTGTGATCCTTTGTGGGCAGAGTCCTCTCTCCTCACCTACTGTATCCTCACCCATCCCTTGTAGACTGTGAAGCCCTCATGGGCAGAGTCCTCTCTCCTCACCTAATGTATCCTTACCCATCCCTTTAGACTATGAGCCCTCTGGGCACAGTCCTCTCTCCTCACCTAATGTATCCTTAACTATCCCTTTGTAGACTGTGAGCCTCATGGGCAGGGTCCTCACTCCTCACCTACATACCTACTCATCCTTTGTAGACTGAGAGCCCTCGCAGGCGAGGTCCTTCTCCCTCTCCCACATATCCTCACCATCCTTGTAGAAATGTGAGCCCTCGCAGGCGGGTTCCCTCTCCCCTCTCCCCACTGTATCCTCCCCATTTCCTTGTAGACTGTGAGCCCTTGCAGGCAGGATCTCTCCTCACCAACTGTATCCTCACCCATCCCTTCTAGACTTGTGCCCTTCTGTGCTTTGTATCACTCATAATTATTGTACTTGTCAATGTCTGCCCCTTTTAACATATAAAACATCATGGAATAACTGGAGCTATAATACTAAATAATAATAATAATCTGAACGGAGAAGAAATATAAAATGTCTTAAAGTCAGGACTAGCCTTACTTGAGATTGGAAAGAAAATATACTGTAAGTCACAATTTTAGAACTGGAGAGGAAAGCCATACCATATCTGTAGCTTTAGATACAATTGGAGGAGAAAATATATTATAACTCAATGTGATTTAAGATGAAAACATCCAATGTCTGACAATGAGCCGAGCTTGAGATGTGATCGGAGAGGAAACATACAAAGCTTCAGACTCAATTAGAAAAGAAAACGTATTGTAACTCCAGATCAACACAAGATAAGTGATAAGTGAAGCGTTTGTAAACATTTCATGTTGATTATTCACAAGTAGAGTCTCCCCTTAAAGCCGTAGACGCGTGTATCAAGGGTTGTTGTAGGCTAAAGAATAAAGACTCGTGCTTATTGTGCTCTATAATCATTAAAAAAGCCTCTCTTCTCCTTTTAATGAAACGCTGCTCATTTAATTGACTGTGGAATCTTCTCCGAGAGCTTCTTAGCTTTAGGTGTTGCTAATACTTAATTAGTAGCTCACAAGTGGGAGTATTTTGAAGCTCTCCCACATCTAAGAAATGTAATTACTGGTTGTGTTCAAATGTTAAAAGGCCAAGCTCCTTCCGAACTCCACGTCCGGCTCTTCTAGAAGATGGAGAAAGATAACATCTGAAATAAAGTGTCTTTTTGATATCGAATTAACGGGCTTGGAATGAAGCGAGCCAAATCCACTTATGAGATAAAGAACATACACTGGGATACAGTACAAATAGATAAAATGCAAACAAACATTGCCATCTGCTCGAGGACCAGTTAGACTAATTACTATAATTTCTGACTAATGCGTAACCCCTTTAATAGAAAGGTCGTCAATGTATCCACACTAATTAGCAGAAAGAGGAGTCTGAAGTGATTTAGTCCGCTCAACTAGTAATTTAGTGACCATCCGTATTTATATCAGGAATCCTTTATAAGTATCCTACAGGGAAATTGTCAGGCAAGAGATAAAGTAGGCTTATACAGAAAAAATAAATGCACCTTTAAAGGGCACCTGACAGGTCCCTCGTGCCTTCCAACACCCTAGTACTTGTATATTTATTACTAAATTCCAGATATTCTGTTTTACAATCAATCTCGTCTTCAAAAAAGTCTTTATAAACCCTGTTTTTATATGCTAATTAGGCTTTTGACTATTCGATTGAAAGTTAGTATCCCCAGACTAATTGGCCCTCATAGCATGTTGTCATGCGTCTGTAGGTGTGATAACATGAATTGCAAGAGCCAGCATCATCCCCAGATCTCTGAAATCTCTTTCTTACAACATCATTGTGCCTCTGAACCCAGGTGTACTGCGCATGTCCGAAGTGAAAGATCTTTGTATTTCATTTCCGGACATGCGCAGTACACCTGACTTCAGAAGCACAATGATGTTGTAAAGAAAGAGATTTGCAGAAATCCCCATACATTTTTTCCCCATTACATTTATTATGCTCTGAAGTGTACACAGAACCAAGAGCCTAATAGGAATAATTTAATTTGAATGAAATACCTATGATGCTAATTGAATTTACTATCCAAATTGAGATATGTAATCAAAATTTGTAAAGGGAATTCAAGACTA
This sequence comes from Allobates femoralis, assembly GCA_033576535.1. Taxonomy (NCBI): domain Eukaryota; kingdom Metazoa; phylum Chordata; class Amphibia; order Anura; family Aromobatidae; genus Allobates; species Allobates femoralis. Next base: position 45,225,977 of record JARQOC010000010.1, on the reverse strand, counting down.
TTTTACAGCTGCCACATCTACACCCTACCAGTTGTATCCCTTGGTACAATGTACCCTAATGGCTCCTACACAGACCCGAAAATTCCTAGCTGCAAACTAGAAATTAAAAAACTGAACCTGTGTCCCTAAAAGGCCATCGGGTTGTGTTATGCACCCCCTTAGGAACTAGATGGGAGTTTACAAGGCACTACAAAGAAACATAAAGCAAGTGTTGCACAAATGGACAGTGACCCAAGTGAGGAAACATAAAACACTTTCACAAATGGATAATAGATCAATAGCAGATTCAGACAAGGGCAGCCTAATAACTTAACAGAAAACAAGAGCTAGGTGTAGGAGAAGCAGAAGAGAATACACAGGGAAAAATCACATCAGTCTCTACTTAAGTCCCAAAACTGCAGGGCTGGAACTCCTTCACAGACATCCACATAGAAATGTAGCAAGCAAAGAATAGCTGGAAGAGGAGACTTTAAATAACCCCACCTGGGATATGATAGGCCATAGACAATGAACACTTGAGAGCAGGTGATAACGACACATCATAGGAAGAAAAGCAATGGTAAGAGTTAATAGACCATCAGCATTTGGACAGGGACTGATCATGCTGTGAATCAGCAAGCAAGGAAACTAACTACGCAACACAAAGTTACAGGATAAAGTCGTGAGTCATGACAATCTGGTGAATTCAAACTTCTGCAGATTCACTATTGGTGAACATTGCATGGCCTCTAAGGGTACCTTTACACGCCGCAACCGCGGGAGACATTTTTGGAGGCGATAATTCTCGCTGGAATTATCGCTGCCAAATTTCCTCCTTATTGCGGGGTATATTTCGGGAATTTGGCGGCGATAAAACCAATGTCGCCTGGTTTCGATTTAACAGCACTGCACTACACTGTGGCACCGATATTTCCAGGTCACAATATCGCTGACAATATTTCTCGCCTAAGGGTACCTTTACACACCGCATCCGCGGCAACAAATATTGTCAGCAATATTGCGACCTGGAAATATCGCTGCCACATTGGTTCCCGCTTGCCTCCTTATTGCGGCGTGTAAATCAGGAATTTGGAGACGATAAGACAAATGTCACCTGGTTTCGATTTCATAGCACTGCTGTGAAATTGAAACCAGGCGACATTGGTTTTATCACCGCCAAATTCCTGAAATACATGCTGCAATAAGGAGGCAATTTGGCAGCAATAATTCAGCGAGAAATAACGACTCCAAAAATGTCTCCCGCGGTTGCGGCGTGTAAAGGTACCCTAAGACTCCCTACATCAACTGAGCATTCTCCTTTAACAGAACCTTTCAATACTAATTTTTTATTTCTAACTCACTCACTCATCATAACTAGAGATGAGCGGTGTTCGATTCGAATTGTTCGCCAATCTCAAATTCGAGCTGTCAGTGTCATCGGGTAACATGACCGGTTACCGCGGTAACTGCGGTCATGTGACCTGATGACGCTGCCGGCTTGTGACATCACGGCAGGTCCTACAGGCATCAGACGGAGGTGCTGGAGGCATCGGTGGATCACTGGACAGGTGAGCATAGAAATTTTTATTTTGAACCCTTACTTTTAGTTAATTTCACTTCCGCAATATATGTATATACATTACAGAAGTGAAAGTGCCTCCACAGCTCATTCATTAGTGTTCAACGGTGTTCGACGAACATTCGACGAACACACCTGCCAATTCGGCAAATCGAATCGAATCAAAAACTACGGGTGGTGGCTCATCTCTAATCATAACAAGGCTGAGTAGCTGATTAAAATGTTTTAAAGTTTTTTCTCCTTTCCTTTATTGAGATATGGGCTTTTGAATTGTACTGCAGCCTATTTACACATTTCTACTCCAACCAAGGGGGCAGTAACAGAGATTCTTATCTGGGGTGTTTAATTTATTCCCTGTATAATGCTGCCCAATCACAAGATGACAGTGTAATAGAGGGGCGAAATCAAACACCCACAGAGAATGTCAAAATAGGTAATTTTAGTGTAATCTGATGAAACCTAATTTGCCTTACTTGACCAAGCTTAAAACTCCTCCCTCACATCTCTTCCTTTCATTACAGTGCCAGGAGAGGAGAGCTGCAGCAAAGGAGTAGTGGGGATCATCATAGGAGTAGCTTTTTTCACCTACTATAGGTGTATATGGTCAATCTACTTAATCCTCTATACATATTTTATGCCCCGAGTATTGTATCTGACAAACGCTGATGAAGATCTTCACTGCTCCAGTGCTCCCCACTGCAGCTCTCCTCTCACAGCACTGTAATTGGAAAAGTGACAGGACTGAGTAGTTCGCAGTTGTGGTCAAGTGAGACAGATGACGTCTTTTCAGATCACGTTAATATGCCTGTTCTGACCTTCTCTATGTGTATTTGCTTTTTGTCCCTCTATGCCACTGCCTTCTTATGATTGGGCAGCATCATGGAAGAGAAAAAGTAAATGTCCCTCTGTTATCGCATCCTTGGTTGCAGAGTAAATATAAGTATTGGACGCAGTAAAATTAAGAAGCCCATTTCACCACAATGGAGTGGAGAAAAAAAAATGTTTTAATCAGTGTTTCAGCCCCTTTATGATGAGATGGGCAGTTAGAAATAAAAAAGTAGTTATCTGTCCTCTTTAAGGAGAAACTAAACGACTAATACCTATATAATACCTAGTTTAAAGCCACTGGTCCAGCCAACTGGTCTACTTTGTACTGATGGCGGCAAGACCATTAAAACAGGTGCCTTCAAAAGGAGATTAAGGTTTGGTTTTATATCCTAAGTCAAAGCTCTTTACAGCATTCAGATTTGAATTTAGGAAGCTTTGAAAAGGTCAACAAATCCACGTCACATGTAAATTGCTGCTAAAGAATTTCTGGGAACATTCCCAAATTCAACCATTTCCATTATAAAGAATGAAATCTATAGTATTAATACAAAAAAACAAACATCTGCACCAGAATAGGTGTCCTGCATGCCCTGAATTCATGATGTGCTGTGTGGTCATTTTCCTTCTCTGCTGAGCCGCAGCCTGGTTGGTCTCTGTCGAAATGCTGATGGATAGCTTTGTGCTTTTCTTCCTTTATTCTCACTTTGTTCTCAGTTGTTCTCGCTTATTGTCTCTGTCCTTTCACATCCCAGGTGGGGCTATTTATACTCTCCTGAAACCTGCCTTCTCTGTTGGCTGTATATCTATGTGGAATTCTGCTAAGGAGTTCAAGGCCTGTTACTAGGGATTTTGCCTGTTAGGCAGAGACCAGTGTTGTGATTACTCTGTGTTTTCTTTTTGCCTTTCCATCACCTGACGTCTGTTTGCTGTTAGGCTACTAGTAAGTTCCCCTTGCTGACATTTATTATTCCTCCTTTGTCACCTTGTGCACGTGTTCCATGTTTTCCCACCTGGGGCTCCTATCTATCTATACACACTTGCTCTATACTGGTTTGTTGCAACCTCTTCTCTGGTTTCTCAAGAGGCCCAATAAATAACTTGACAGCCTTTTAGGCAGACAGATCCGAGTTGTGTTATTCTACTTGTCTGGCTAGGGATATTCAAGTATGTGCAGGAACCATTAGGGCGTTGTACAGTTGAGGATATTATTCTGTACAGGAACTAGTAGGTTGTGGGTGCGGCTAAAGCGTGGTAGGTTTGTTATCCCTTTACCCACGTTAGAATACATATGTGCATAACACTTCCTGAGTAGATTGTCATAAGATGACCCGCTTTGTATAAAAAAATGCAAAAAAATCTAATGATATGCAAGAAATATGTTGCTGTATGTTTCTAAATGTAGCTACTCAGTGGTTGTGTTGTGAGTTACTGGCACCTACAAGTATTTCTAACTTGTCACAATAATGTATTGAGAATATTTACAAAGTATCACTCGGACAGGCTTGGGGGTCGACCAGTTGTGTTCTCATTAGTGATCGGGCTAGCAGGAGCTAATCTCTGAATGACTCCTGGTTACTTCCTGGATCACATGTTCTGGGAGACCAATCACAGTTGCTCCCTGCCTTTTTAAGATGGTAGAATCTGGGTTCTGATGCCGACTATAGCTTCTGCTTTGCTATAGCAATACCGGTCCTTATCTTGGTGTTCCAGTAATCTCGTATCAGTAGCTGCATGTTAGGTGTTTGGTTAATACTTTTTTGTTGTAGTAACTCCTGCTTTTATGTGTTTTCTCCCTTATTACTTATTGTATTCTCCCTGTGTGTGTGTGTTTTGGTTCGCTCCTGTCTGTCTTTATCTGTGGGTTCCCTTACTTGCCAGCTCCGGTGGGAGGGGGGTGGGAATCAGTTCATAGCAGTACAGGAGCAGGGCCAGGGTGAAGACTCAGGCCTCTCCACCATCAGGAGTATGCTTGAGTTGGGGAAAGTTCAGGGCTCCCTAGCTTTAGGAGCAGATCAGGTGCCCTGGTTTCCCTTTTCCCCACATTCCCTGTGACAGAAGGATATTGAACTTCTTCACAAAAATAATAAAAAGAGGCAAAAAAATGTAATTACGGACCTTTTGTATTGTCTAAAATCTGCTCTGAAAATCCATAGCAAATCTAAAAAAAAGCTGAATGTATTCTCTTTGATACAATCACCAAGAATTCAGATGCTGAATATTTTCCAAGATTTATGGGAGTTAGTGCCTCCCCATGTCCTTGAGGTTTCCCATTGCCCTGTAGGGGAGTTTCATATTGTTACATTCTGTATTATCTCGTCATTGTATCCATAATTCATATGTACAGCTCCCTCTATATATTCTTTTCCTTGACAGGAGATGCAAAACCTTCTATATCCCAGTTACTATTGACTTTATCACTTTTATACCATTTTTATTTTCTATAACCAAATAAACATAGAAATAAGATATATAATATGATACTATATATGAAAGGGAGAGAAGAAGGGGAGTGGATGCGGCGAGGCGCTCTGGAACAGATGCAATATTAAACAATTATGGGCGAGTGATTATAATGTCAGCTTCAATCTGTAACGACAGATTTCTGTTGATGGGACATGATCAGTGTGACAGGCTATGGGTTGTGTGATTGTGTTAACATGATGGGTCTGCCGGAAGCCTCCGAGCTGTGGTTAGGCTTATAACCGCGGTAAGAACTGAATTGACTGATAGGTTTGCCTGAAACAAGAGATTACCCAAGTCTGTTCTATTGGTATAGTTCATTTTCTTATTTTCAGATACACATTTTAACCAAGTTTTATAACTCAGAGACCATTTCGGAAATATTTCGGACCAACTTTCTATTTTCTTTCCCTTGCACCTACTCTTGCGCCTCCTCCTCTCTTGCTCCTTTTTAACTCTTTCTCCTCCATTTGAATGCCTTCTCCTTATGTGCTGGCCAGAGGTTAGGGGAATGGTCACTTGTACAACATTTTATGTCTCAGGTCTAGTGGCGCAGCTTGAAGGTCATGGGCCCCAATACAAAAGTTCAACCAGGGCCCCCAAATGATTGCGCAAGTCTTTAACAGCATTGGTCTTTCATATAGGCAAAAAGGATTTTTTTGAGCCCCCTAGATTCCAGGGCCTGGATGCGATCGCAACCTTCACCTATTTAGGTTATGTCCTTGCTCAGATCTATTCTTGTTAGGAACTACATTGTAGACCAGAACAAAGTGTGTTTAAGAGCACCCCATGGGTAGTAACAACACAGCCATAACAAAGCTTATATGGGTAGCTGCTGAGATGATTTATTGCTGGATGACTCTTCAAAATGCTTTGATGACCACAGTCTTCGGCTCAATCTCCAGCCATGGGAGCTTGATTAATGAACGCTCTGTAGGAAGAGCAATTTTATGCAACGTATATAGGTTCACCAGGGTCTTCTCCAAGCCTACATAGCTCAACCAGGGTCATATCCAAACCTAGAAAGGTCCACCAGGATCTTCTCCAAGCCTAGATAGGTCCACCAGGGTCTTCTCCAAGCCTAGATAGGTTCACCAGGGTCTTTTCCAAACCTAGATAGGTCCACCAGGGTCTTCTCCAAACCTACATAGGTCCACCAGGGTCTTATCCAAACCTACATAGCTCAACCAGGATCATATCCAAACCTAGATAGGTCCACTAGGATCTTCTCCAAGCCTAGATAAGTCCACTAGGATCTTCTCCAAGCCTAGATAGGTTCACCAAGGTCTTCTCCAAACCTAATAGGTCCACCAGGGTCTTCTCCAAACCTACATAGGTGCACCAGGGTCTTATCCAAGCCTACATAGCTCAACCAGGATCATATCCAAACCTAGATAGGTCCACCAGGATCTTCTCCAAGCCTAGATAGGTCCACCAGGGTCTTCTCCAAACCTAGATAGGTCCACCAGGGTCTTCTCCAAACCTAGATAGGTCCACCAGGATCTTCAACGTTATCTTAATAGCATCAAGCCATCAGGTTTCTGGTCTTCCACTTTGCCTTGTTCCTTCTATTCTAACTACCGTAATATCCTTCTGCAGTGATCTTTCTCTTCATATGATGTGTAGACAAGTTGTAGCTTGGTGAACTTTGCTTCCGGTGACATGTCTGGCTTGATTCTTTCCAGGACTGATGTGTTTGTTCTTCTTGTCATTCATAGTATTGATAACATCCTTCTCCAGCTCCACATTTCGAAGGCGATCATTATTCTTGATTGGTATTTAGGGGGGGGGGGGGGCTCAGAATATCCCTTTAAACTATGAAAACTAATTTTAACCCTAAATAAATTCTTCTTTGGCGCTTCCTTATTGTTTTCATCACAATCTCTGCTTACAGTAATTAAGGGTTGGATCCTGTAAGTTCTGTCTTTGATCTATGACATCTGCTTCATTTTAATTACTTAATTGTTCCCTACTTTAATGAAGACTATTTCATCAAGACATTCGGTTTTGCAGAGGTGGTGAGGTTAACGTCTGCCAAATCCAACTAATAGAGTCCCACAGGCGAGTAAGAGAGTGCCACATGGCCTGGTGCCACGCTAACATGAGGAGGGCCCTTCTTATACTTTACTGCAAGTCTAAAAATGAAGATACAAAATAACACAACAGAAAACTACTAATGATTCTAGTCAATTATGTGTGTAATAAATGTTAAAGTTCAGTTAACGAATATGTCTCATCTTAAGACAATAACCTTCTGCCAGAAAATCTCTTCTTAGAAACCTCAGCAGTCCATGAGGAGACCTGGCAGCAAGTTTTCAATTGTCCTGCAGCACCCCCACAGGACAAATAAGGCATTACACAAATTTTTATTGACATTATTGGGCTTTCTCTGGAGTTGCACTGTTTATCCTGATCCCTGGGTGGAGGTGAGGGGATTTATGGCCTAGGGCTGGTCAGGAGCAGGGCAGTGGTGGCGGCCCAGACAGCCTCATCTTTAGAGGTAATTCTGGGAACAGGCTCAGCCAGAGAAGCCCAGTCTATAGGGTCAGACTAGCTTCCCAATTTGACTTTGCCCATCAATGCCAACCTGCTTCCAATCCCTTAGTCCATTATACCAACCGGATTGATGTTAGAGTTGGTGCAACTCAATTTTCGGTCTTGCCTTCAATTTGTGGCCACTGGATGGAAGCCATTTTTTGCTGTGCTAAGTGTGACAGAATAGGCAAATAATATCTTTATAAGAATTCATTAAAAGAATTAAGTCTATATGTTTCAATATTGGACAGCACTCCATATTAGGTAGTCTTGAAATGCGCTAAACCTATTCTTATGGCATATGCTAGATGATAAATTTAGTGCTGATTTAGGCTGTCTAGTAGAGATGAGTAGTGATGAGCCATTTTCTGAAAATTGCTGTTTTACGAAAAATGTTAAGCTATTTGAGATTCTATTCGCAGTTCTTAAAACAAAAAATCTTACCAAGCATTATTTCTGATATTGCTGAGGCCCCATCAGAGAGCAAGTAATGTAATCTTATGGATTATTATACCTTGTACAGCTGGGCCAGTACTTGGGTCTGGACAGATAAGCTGAGTTCATCTCCAGAGCCACTGGGTAAGTCTTTATCTCCTTTAGAGTATAAGCTCTTATGGTCATTGGGGTGCTCTCTATCTCTCTCCTGTAGAGTGTAAATTCTTATCATCAGTGGGGTCCCCTCTCCTTCCTGTATAATGTAAACGCCTAAGGTCTGTGAGGTCCTCTCTCTCTCTCTTTCTCTCCTGTAGAGTGTAAGCTCTTATGGTCATCGGGATTCTCTCTCTCTCTTCTGTAGAGCGTAAGCTTTTATGGTCAGTGGGATCCTCTCTCTCCTGAACAGTGTAAGCTCCTATGGTCAGTGGGGTTGTCTCTCCTGTAGAGTATAAGCTCTTATGGTCAGCAGGGTCCTCTCTCCTGTAGAGTGTAAGCTCTTATGGTCAGTAAAGTCCTCTCTATTCTGCAGAGTGTAAGCTCTTATGATCACCGGGGTCCTCTCTACTGTAGAGTGTAAGCTCTTATGATCAGTGGGGACCTCTCTCTCCTGTAGAGTGTAAGCTCTTATGGTCAGCAGGGTCCTCTCTCCTGTAGAGTGTAAGCTCTTATGGTCAGTAGAGTGCTCTCTATCCTGCAGAGTGTAAGCTCTTATGGTCAGCGGGTTGCACTCTCTCCTGTAGAGTGTCAGTTCTTATGGTCAGGGGGTCCTCTCACCTGTAGAGTGTAAGCTCTTATGATCATTGGGGACCTCTCTCTCTCTCTTTAGAGAATTTCCTCTTCTTTGTGAATGTGCAGACGCCCCCTCCAACCTCTCCTGTTTGATGCACATTCCCATGAAGCTCGGAGCTGTTAGGAGGAATCTCACATTGTTTAACTAAAGTTCATGAATATTGTGAAGTTGAGTAACTTTTTAATTTATCCGCAGATCTCACAGTCTTTGTCTTCAGAAATCTTATGACAATATAATTCTCAGATGTATCCACAAGTCTTTGTTCCGCGATTGCAGAAACTACAGGAGGAGAAAATACTTCCCTTTGTCTCTGGTAATTGTGTAGTTCAGCATTTTCAGTGTCGATAAAATGGGATTCCTTTGTTGGAACGATGATATCTTCGCCTGTACTTGATGTTCTTTGCATAGAGTCTCAGTTTCTAAAATCTAATGTTTTAGATGAGGCTATTCTGATGCATTGTTCATCATTTCATTGAAGTCTAACAATAAAATAACTCCACAAAAAAAAAATAAGATCCATTTGAGAATCTTCTGTAGTTCTTCTGAAATCACAAAAGTGTCCACCTTTACCCTTGATCAAATTTGTTTATCATTAGTATTTATCAGTCTTCAGCTGGATCTCAAGCCATGACGACTTGATGGATGAACGCTCTATAGGAAGATCAATCTTGGGCGAGCCTTGATAGGTCCACCAGGGTCTTCTCCAAGCTGAGGTTGAGAGTCTTCTCGAAGCCTAGATAGGTCCACCAGAGTCGTCTGCAAGCCTAGAGACGTCCACCAAGGTCTCCTCCAAACGTAGATAGGTCCACCAAGGTCTTCTTCAAGCCAAGAGAGGTCCACCAGGGTCTTCTCCAAGCCGAGAGAGCTCCACCAGGGTCTTCTCCGGCATTATTAAATTTGTTTAGGAGCTCTAAATTCTAGCAAAGCAGACTCAATATATTTTGGTAATAGGTTTGCAAAGCCCTTGACAGGCTGCAATATACTCCACAGCCATTGGGTGGCTACTGATAGAAACATATAGCATAAATGTCCCCCGATAGTGTATCATGAAATCATAATTTTTTCAAAGCTGGTAACCCCGCAACACTAATCTTGGGATATGTGGTGCAGAAAGTAAAAGTAAGTAAGGACACATCTGTAACTTAGATCGACATTGTAACCTACAATGATCTCAGTTAACTTTGTAATGTAGATACTAAAATATAAAGTTAAATGTGAATCCAACCCTATGTATATGCCATATTCTATCTCGATACTATGGAGACACTAAATTGTATCTCCTATAAACACATAGACAATTAAGGCACCTGTATTTCATCTCCATGTAACTTGAAGTTTGTAAGATAAAATGCTGAAGATTAAACCTAAAGATATGCCTAACATCAACTTTCTGTAAAGTTTGTGAAAGACTCTAACTTCAAATGATAAAAATTAAAAAAATTATTGAGTTATGTTAGCAAATCCATCATTTATTTATTATTTTAAAGGCCTTCAGCTCGATCTTGAGCCACGACAACTTGATAGACGAATGTTCTGTAGAAAGATTGATCTTGTGCAGCCTAGATAGGTCCAATAGGGTCTTCCCAATACCTAAATAGGTCCACCAGGGACTTCCCAATACCTAAATAGGTCCACCAGGGACCTCCCAATACCTATATAGGTCCACCAGGGTCTTCCCAATGCCTAGATAGGTTCATCAAGGTCTTCTCCAAGCCTAGATAGGTCCAAAAGGGTCTTCTCTACTGTTCTCTTGATTGTATCAAGCAATTTGGTTGCTGGTTTTCCTTTTTGCTTTGTTCCTTCTATTCTTCTGACCATGATGTCCTTCTCCAGTGATTGTTCTCTTGGCATGACGTGTAGATAAGTCGTAGCTTGGTGATCTTTGCTTCCAGTGACATGTCTGGTTTGATTTGCTCCAGTATTGATGTGTTTGTTCTTCTTTCCATCCTTGGTATTGATAACCTCCTTCTCCAGCTCCACATTATGAAGGCATTGATTCTTCTTCTGTCTTGTTTCTTTATCATCCAGGATCCTCCTTCATATGTTACTACAGAATAGACCATGACTCACCGTTGCCGGGTTCTCAGGTCTCAGGCGCTGGCTGCGGTCACGGTTCGGTGCCTGAGACTGTAGGGGCTTGGTGGTCAATGCACGGTTAGGTAGAAATAAAGTTTTGTTTCGTGACGCCACCTGTGGGTGTCCGGTGATGGCGCTGCTTGGACCTCCGGGGGATGGGCTGCAGCTAGATGGGACCGCTCCCCACAGGACGAGCAATAATCCCGGGGTCAGGAGCTGCACTGGTGGAATACGGCAGCTCAATTCATTTGGTAGATGAATAGGTTAAAGAAACAGATCTGAAAGAAGGCTCGGACACGATGCTCCTCTGCACGGGTCTTTACTTCGGTTATGCACTGTACACGGGATAACAGTCACTTTCAGGTAACGGACCGGGTGGTCCCGGTGATGAACAGTATCTTTCCAAGGCTCAACAGTGTCCCCTCTTTAACTAACTATCCCTTGTTACTCTTCGCTGCTTTCGTGCACCGGGTCAGGATACTGAGGAACCTCTGTTGAGGACCCGAGCCTAGGCCTATCGACTCCCGATGGGTCCCCTGAACCCCAATGGTGGGTACCCCTCTTGGCACAGCTGCGGTGATGGTGATTGTTGTGATGCGCTCCTAAGAAGCCCTCTATCACTCCGGTGTTGTAGTACAGCGGTGGACGTCTGTACTGCCTCGGAGCCGGTACTCCGGGTGGACTGGGCTCGGGTGACTTTTTACCCATTACGGGTACCTTTACATACGGCTACATTTGTAGCTTGTCACCAGGTAACTTACTGGTTGCAGTGAAATCATGGATACATGATTCCATTTGTACACAGCAACAAGATAGAACCTTGTCTCCATGATTTCACTGCAACCAGTAAGTTACCTGGTGAAAAGCTACAAATGTAGCCGTGTGTAAAGGTACCCTACTGGTTTACTTGGTTACTGGTTTACTTGGCCCCTTCGCTTCTGGGCCACCGCTTCTCGGTGCCCTCTCTATTAGTTGTCTTGTTACGACCTCCTCCTTGTACTTGTCTCTCCCACTTTCTAACTCTCTTTCAGCTCTTTCCCCACACTGTGCAGCTCACACTCCTCCCACCAGGACCTGATTGGTCCTCTACCTCTAGATGTGGCATGTGGTGTATGGAGCCTTGGGGTTAACTTGTTCATCACTAGGACGGAGAATATTGTGCCTTCAGTCAGGGGTGCAGTACCCTCCTGTGACGCACTCATTGCGGGGTGCCACAGACCAGACTATGTATGAGCCGTGTCTTCAACACCAGTGAAATGTTCCTTGATGTGAAGACCTCGTCCAGTGACTTCATTGTTGATTTGCCCATAGCTTTTCTTCTATTGACTTCCAGTGTCTCTCTGCATCTTGACTGATCTTTGATCCAAGTAGGGTGAAGTCCTTTACCACTTCCATTTAGTCACCGTCCATCTCACATGTGTCGCGGTCGTACCTGGCAGCAGTCAGTATCATTGTCTTCCTAATGTTGAGCAGCAGTCCCATGTTAGAGCTTTCTATCTTCACACTCTGTAATAAATCCTTCATTCCAGCTTGTTGCTATGTCTCACCCATTAGGTGGCCTCCTAAAGACATCTAATATATAATTACCCTAAGGCCACTTCCGTCATATTCGGCAGTGTTTCCGTCGTCGTGTGCGTGGCTGCCACACTCGCAATGCCTTTGCGAGTCCTTGCTGACTCTCTCTCTCTCTCCTGCCACACTCGCCATGCCTTTGCGAGTCCTTCCAGAGTCTTTCCTCACTCGCAATGCCTTTGGCAATGCCTTTGTGAGTCCATGCACAGTCTCTCACTCTCAGGACCTGAGATGATGTCACTGGTATGGGCGGGGCTATATCACATGACTGTGACATCATCACAGGCACTTTCATTGCTGCAATCAGCACAGGAGACATCATGCCGCTGTCTCACATCAGACGTGTCCTCATCACTGATTCTCTGCCTCTGACATCCTGCGATCACAAGGGAACATACAGCTGACAGAGGACCCCGGACTGAGCCCCCAAGAGCTGATCTCCAGGATACAGGTGAGAGGAGGCTGCACAGGAGCAATGCTCTGCAGTGAGCAGCCTGCACAGGAGCAATGCTCTGCAGAGGGAAGGCTGCACAGGAGTAATGCTCTGCAGAGAGCAGGCTGCACAGGAGCATTGCTCTGCAGAGGGGAGGCTGCACAGGAGCAATGCTCTGCAGAGATGAGGCTGCTCAGGAGCAATGTTCTGCAGAGAGGAGGCTGCACAGGAGCAATGTTCTGCAGAGAGGAGGCTGCACAGGAGCATTGCTCTGCAGAGAGGAGGCTACACAGGAGCAATGTTCTGCAGAGAGGAGGCTGCACAGAAGCAATGTTCTGCAGAGAGGAGGATGCACAGGAGCAATGCTCTGCAGAGAGGAGGCTGCACAGGAGCAATGTTCTGCAGAGAGGAGTCTGCACAGGAGCATTGCTCTGCAGAGAGGAGGCTACACAGGAGCAATGCTCTGCGGAGAGGAGGCTGCACAGGAGCATTGCTCTGCAGAGGGGAGGCTGCACAGGAGCAATGCTCTGCAGGGAGGAGGCTGCACAGGAGCAATGCTCTGCAGAGAGGAGGCTGCACAGGAGCGATGCTCTGCAGGGAGGAGGCTGCACAGGAGTGATGCTCTGCAGGGAGGAGGCTGCACAGGAGCGATGCTCTGCAGAGGGGAGGCTGCACAGGAGCAATGTTCTGCAGAGAGGAGGCTGCACAGGAGCATTGCTCTGCAGAGAGGAGTCTACACAGGAGCAATGCTCTGCAGAGAGGAGGCTGCACAGGAGCAATGCTCTGCAGAGAGGACGCTGCACAGGAGCGATGCTCTACAGGGAGGAGGCTGCACAGGAGCAATGCTCTGCAGAGAGGAGGCTACACAGGAGCAATGCTCTGCAGAGAGGAGGCTGCACAGGAGCAATGCTCTGCAGAGAGGAGGCTGCACAGGAGCGATGCTCTGCAGGGAGGAGGCTTCACAGGAGCAATGCTCTGCAGAGAGGAGGCTGCACAGGAGCAATACTCAGCAGAGAGGAGCCTGCACAAGAGCAATGCTCTGCATGAGTGGAGCCAACATGCTGGCGACGGCGGAGGAAAAATGCTGTGGCGGGGAACACAATGACCCCCTGGTAAGTATGACAGTCAGAGTGCCTCTGCAATACTCTGCAGAGAGGAGGCTGCACAGGAGCAATGCTCTACAGTAAGGAGGCTCCACAGTAGCAATGCTCTGCAGAGAGGAGGCTGCACAGTAGCAATGCTCTGCACAGAGGAGGCTGCTCAGGAGCATTGCTCTGCATGAGGGGAGGCTGCACAGGAGCAATGCTCTGCAGAGAGGAGGAGGCTGCACAGGAGCAATGCTCTGCAGAGAGGAGGCTGCACAGGATCAATACTCAGCAGAGAGGAGCCTGCACAGGAGCTATGCTCTGCATGAGTGGAGCCAACATGCTGGCGACGGCGGAGTGAAAATGCCGTGGCGGGGAAGACGATGACCCGCTGGTAAGTATAACAGGCAGAGTGCCTCTGTCCTCTGCTGACCACTCTGCCCGCCGCACTGCGCTGACCACTCTGCCCGCCGCACTGCGCTGACCACTCTGCCCACCCCACTCACTGCTAACCACTGAGCCACCATACTCCTGCTAACCACTGAGCCACCACGCACTACTAACCACTGAGCCACCGCGCAGTGCTAAAGTGCTAACCACTGAGCCACTGCGCAGTGCTAAAGTGCTAACCACTGAGCCACCGCGCAGTGCTAACCACTGAGCCACCGCCCAGTGTTAACCACTGAGCCACCGCCCAGTGCTAACCACGGAGCCACCGCGCAGTGCTAACCACTGAGCCACCACGCAGTGCTAACCACTGAGCCACCGCGCAGTGCTAACGACTGAGCCACCATATACAGTGCTAACCCCTGAGCCACCGTATACAGTGCTAACCACTGAGCCACCGTATACACTGCTAACCACTGAGCCACCATATACAGTGCTAACCACTGAGCCACCATATACAATGCTAACCACTGAGCCACCGTATACAGTGCTGACCACTGAGCCACCGTATACAGTGCTAACCACTGAGCCACCGTATACAATGCTAACCACTGAGCCACCGTATACAGTGCTAACCACTGAGCCACCGTATACACTGCTAACCACTGAGCCACCATATACAGTGCTAACCACTGAGCCACCATATACAATGCTAACCACTGAGCCACCGTATACAGTGCTAACCACTGAGCCGCCATATACACTGCTAACCACTGAGCCACCATATACAGTGCTAACCACTGAGCCACCATATACAGTGCTAACCACTGAGCCACCATATACAGTGCTAACCACTGAGCCACCGTATACACACAATTAATTTCACCGCACTCTCCTAAATATTAGTAAATAAACTATATATGCATTCTAGACTACCCGATTCTTTAGAATCGGGCTCACAGCTAGTGTATAGGATAAACATCTCCCAGAGGAGTATCATAAAAATCATGTTTTCTTAACCATCTACTACGATTCTTCTTGGGATATGTCGAGAGGAAAAGTAAGGTAAGAGGTAATATATTTCCACACACATGATATGCTCAATTGGATGAAGACAATAACGAGGGTTGTTTAATTGTATTTTAATATGACAAACTAATTAATATCCAGCATAAAAAGTTTTGTGAATCATTAAACTTCAGAGATAAATAACAGATGACGACAAAGTAATTTGCTAATTATTTCTGATTATGGGCTTCTTTTTTCATCTCTTTTGAAGGCAAAAATTATATTATGCATGCGGGAAGATGTAGAATTTCATAATTAAAGGGGAACATACTTTTTGGTTAAAACCGTTTTCCTGTGCCAAGTTTTGCCATGTAAAAATAATTATGGGGGCTTCTGGTATTGCTGAGATTATAGGTTTTCTCTGCCAGTTGACAAACTATACATTTTATTACAACATCCTCATCCTCATTTGATTTGGCACTATGAGTATTTGGCCAACTAAGTTCAACTTCCACCATGTAATGCTTTATTTCCCCTGTGGTGCTGCCAGATCTCCATATTAAATATATCTCATTAGTTGGGGTCGGAGCAATGGGACACTCTGTAATGAACATTATTTTCATATAAAAACGCCTAACATTGATTATTGTGCCACTCTTCAGCCCTTTGGTGAACTAACTGCCTTCTATTACGGCTAAATATTTCACATTTTGACTCTTCAGACCAGATCACCTCCTGACATTGTTTTGGCACCCCAGTTTATATGCACAGTTGAGTCACTTGTCCTTGTTTCCATGCCATATATAACGCCTTGGTCTTGGGACTTAATCCAGTGATCTCTTGATCAGAGTCAATTTCTTGCCCTACTAAGCCACAGCCTGATCCTTCTCTGTCCAAATGCTGATTTTTTTTGTCTTTGCTTCTTCATTTTGATTCTGGTTAGTCATCATTTGCTTATTTTGTCTCTGTCCTATCATAACTTGGGTAGGGCTATTTACCGTACATTCTCCTTTCACTAGCTTTCTTTGCTGGCTATATTACCATGTGGATTTCTGCTTAGGAGTTCTAGCCTTTCAGGTAAGGGATTTTGCCTCTTAGGCAGAGACCAGTGTTGTATTTTCTCATTTAAAGGGTTGAGAATGCGCAAATAGGGTCTTATCTTTTTTAGACAGATGTATAATGTGAATATTGGTATTGCTCACCTGATGTGGTTGTGTAGGGTGTTCCCTGAGGAAGGAGCTCGGCACGTGGCTCCGAAACGCGTTGGAAATAAGGAAATAAATCTATATCTCCAATACTTAGACGTCCAGTGTCATTGGTATACCGGTCTGACAGCAGCGCGGACATAAAGGTACTTCGTCCGAATAACCTTGTGTATTTTCTCATTTGTCTTCCTTACACCTATCTTCTGTTTTTTCTTAGGCTTGTAGATGGTTACCTTTGATTGTATTTATTATTTTTCTTTAGTCCATCTGTGCCTGTACTTTATGTTTGCTCACATTTGTTTTTTGTCTACCCCTACACACTTTTCTTTTCCTGGTTAGTTGTAGCAAGCTCACCCCTGGTTCCTCAGGAAAAAAAGAGAAACAGCTCAATGGCCTTTTAGGGAATCAAATTCAAGCTGTGGTTTCTCTTTATGCAGTTAGGGAAATTGTACAGGAACCAGTAAGGTGTGGGTGCGGCTTTAGTGGTTAAGGCTTAATTTACTACTGTACCCAGATGTAAGTTAATATGGATATAACATCATGGTATCCAGTTATGGCTTTTTGGCTTCAATCTCTCACTGAAGACCACTTTAGGTTAGACTTCTCCAATCACTAGTAGGGCACGGGCGGGCCTACCGTGGTGCAGCTGGTTCAGCTGCACCAGGGCCCTGACCGGCTAGGGGGCCCCTCAATCTTGCAGGGGGGCCCCCAGCCGACCTCCGTAACCCGATGTCAAAGGAGAGGAGGGTCAGGCAAGGGAAGCAGGAAGCTTCCTGCTTCCCTTGCCTGATCCTGCCCCTCCTCTCCTCTGCCCCACTGCCGCCCCAGGAATGCATGCATTCGGCGCGGCTCAGTGCAGGTAGGAGAGCTGCATCACCAATAACCACAAACCCCCCCTGTTCCTCGCCGATGGCCGCCAGCAAAGCCCCCCGCTCCTCACCAGTGGCCGCCAGCAGCACCCCCCCCCAAACCACCTACACCCCCCGCTCCTCACCATGGCCGCATCAGGGCCCTCTGGGCTCAAGATCCGCCACTGTAGTAGGGTATGGTTGATCCCACAGATTGTGGCAAAGTTCTAACTTGATTGCACTGCTGGAAATCTTCACATTTTAAGGAAAGCATGATATGCTGTACCAAGTTTCCTTGGCTCACCATTAAATCTACAGTCCATGACCTTGCAAATTTCTTGGTTCTTCTTCAAAATATCGCATACAGCACATATTGAAACTGCAGTATGCTTTGAAATCTTTACACTATAACTACCTTGTGTCTTGCTGCTGTGCTGAGCCTTATAGTGGTGATATTAAACTCTCCTTCACAACCTCACCTATGTATCAGGCTTTGGCTGTTCCTCTCCCAGTTTTAAGCCTCCTGCACAGCTGTTTCTGTTTCAGTTAATTACCGTCTTTTAACAAGCATATGGAAATGTAGGAAGCCCATTGAAACTGATTGCTGGGGTTACAAATAGTCAACTATGACTTTTAGGATTACTACCTCTATTAGGTGGCACTAGAGTTCATCTACTTGATCACTGAAGTGACAATTAGCACATTTCTTTGAAGCACCTTTAATGCAGAACCTAAATTCCTTGCATTCCTACGGGTGTAGAGGTCTTACCATGCTTGACATTTTGCATTGGCTGATGTGTCCATATTAATAAATGTAATAAGCTTCATAAACAGGAGACGATGAAGTCAGTCACTCAAGGATGAGTCATATATTTCTCCATAAACAAGCAGTTTTGTGCTGCAGCAAGTAAGGGGTTAAGAACGCTGTCACTGTGATCACAGCTGATTTATAAAGAAGCTTTTAGATAACCCCAGTGGTGAATATTTAATAGTCTCTGTGAACAAAATAGAAAACAGCTGGAGAAGCTCAGAGTGAAATGTGATCTGAATGTAGGGGGAAGAAAATAATACAAGAAGGAGAAGAAAGGAAGGATCATGGAGAGAAGAATGACGACGGTAAAGAGCTGAGAAAATGGTGTGATTACAACACAATCCTTTCACCGGCGTCCGTGTGTCCGACCTGGAGACAGCCGACATCACGACCACATGGCGCGATGATCCGGGCAGGTAGACCTGGACAGACGTGTTCCCGGAGGACGGACATTAGTCTTTATACATAGAATATTGGGAACTAATGTTTTCTGCCCTCAGGACAAGTCATCATTCTCCGGATGTCAGGTCTTGTTTGTGTTATTCTATTGTGTATGAGAAGTTACATCCGGTTTATGGGTTTTTACTGCAATTAAACATGAAAATACCCAGTAAAACATGTGATTCCCAGCACCCTCTCCTGTCTTCTATGCGCCATGTCATCATACCCCTTTTTCACTTTCCTTCCTTTTTTCCTCCTTTTCTTTTTTTCTCTAAAGTATAAATCTCACAACCAGTGGCGGATTATAATGAGGGCAATCTAGGCGGCCGCCCGGGGCCCTGGCTATCCTTAATCTGCCCCTGATCACAACTTGGTCTGTCCTCCATTTTCTCTCCCCTTCCCCTAAACTTCTTTCTTCTGTGATTTTCCCTTCTTTTCTACCTCCATCCCATTCACCTCCTTCTTATTACTCTTTGTGCTCCTCTCTTTTTTATATCCTATTTCTCTTCCTTCCCGTTCTCCCTTTGCCTCATCTCTCTGCCTTCATTACCTTCTCTTTTCTCTTGTCCTATCTCATCTTCTCGGTTATACTTCTTTTCTGCATTGTTATCGATTATTTTCTCTTCCTATCTTTTACCTTTTAATTCCTTCATCCTTTTCTCACCTCTACTTTCCCTTACTTTCCTCCTCTTTTCTGTTTTGTTCCTTTTCTTTCCTTTCCTCTTCCTGTTTGTTGCTTTCTCCTTTTCTCTCTGTCTCTTCTCCCTTCAGTAATTTAGGTTTTTCACCTTTGCTCTCCTCTTCCTTACGTTCCTTCATTCGTTTCCAATATTCCCTTTACCTTTTAATCCCTTCATCCTTTTCTCACCTCTACTTTCCCTTATTTTCCTCCTCTTTTCTGTTTCGCTCCTTTTCTTTCCTTTCCTCTTCCTGTTTGTTGCTTTCTCCTTTTTTCTCTCTCTTCTCCCTTCAGTAATTTAGGTTTTTCACCTTTGCTCTCCTCTTCCTTATGTTCCTTCATTCGTTTCCAATATTCCCTTTACCTTTTCATTCTCTGCTTTCTCCTTCTTCTTTTCTCTTCTGCTCTTTTTTAGGCTATGCGCCCACTGTGCTTATTTTTTGTGCTGCGTTTTTGTGCTGCATTGGTATGTGCACGAATGCAGCAAAAGTAGGACAAACATGTTGGGTTTGTGCACATACAAATGCAGCACAATTCAGGGGACACAAACATAGACAGACACACAGACACTTTCTCATCCTCCCAGCGATCTTTCCTCCATGCAGCAGCGGGAGATGTCTATATCTATCGGACAGATTCTGCACACCATGGGAAAGCCTAAGTCACATGATGCAAAGGTTCTGGAAGATAGATATAAACATATCCCACCACTGCACAGAGACAGAAACAGACTGTGGGAATACCCATTTGTTTGTGGTGCTTTCTGGGGCAGGGGGTAAGAATGGAGTCTGTGCAGAAAACGCAGGCCAAAAACAGACATGTTAATTGCAGGGACATAATAAAAACGCAGGCGATCTCTGCACCAATGCAGCACCCAAAAATGCACCCATGGGCACGGCTTTTGGAAAATCACTTACTAAGCTGTGGGTGCTGTGTTTTCGATGCAGAAATGCAGCAGAAAAAAAACACACCAAAAATGCACAGTGGGCACTTACCCTTACCTTCCATTTTCTCCCACTCTCTTTTCCTCTCCTTTCCTCCCTTATCTCTTAGGCTATGTTCACACCGGGTGTTTTTGACCTGCATTTTTACCTTGGTTTTATGTAAATCAATGCTAATCCTTTCCTGCGTTTTTGATTCCCAGCAAACCCTATGGGATTCTGGGATTAGCTGTCCACACACATTGGTTTTATTCTTTGCAGAAAGTGTCATCACCACAGGTTTTGCTGCGTTTTTCAATTGTTTCTGTGTTTTTGCTATAGTTTCTATGACAAATCTGCAGCAAAAACACCTCAAACAAAAATGTAGCAATAATACGGTAAAAACATGCAGAGACACACAGCAAATCCACAGCAAAAAATACAGCAAACCTCCTGCCAAAGAATCAGAAGAAAAAAGCCGCCCCTTAGATGTGCTGCAGATTTGATGCTTTTTTGCAAAACCAAAAAACAACATGTTTTTTGCTCTTTCCCTTCCTTTACCCTCCTCTCCTATTCTCTCTGTTTACTCTTTTACTCTGTCCTCTCTATCTTTCCTTCTGTTGCCACCTTCTCCTGTCATCTCCTCTCTTCTTTTCCTCTTTTCTCTTGTTTCCTGCCCTTCTATACGCATTTATTTTTGCTTATTTCCTCTCATCACCCTTATTCTCCTTCTTATATGTCCATTTATTCCTTTACCATCTTCTTCTCTCATCTCCTCTCTTTGTTCTCCCCTCCTGTTTCCTTTACCCCTTCTTATCTCGTCCTTCCTTTATACTAATCTTTCATTCTTCTTTCTCTTGTTTCCTCCCCTTCTACATTCATTTATTGTTCCTTCTATTCTTTTCCCTCATCTCCCTTTCTTCCATGTCCTCTTTTCCCTTCTTCTCCATTTCTTCCTTTCCCCTCTTCTCTTTTCTCCCCTCTCTTATGCTCCTATGCTCCTCTCATTCCTCTTCTTTACTCTTGTAAGTTGGGTATAGATTTCAGACAGACATTTTCGGGGTGGTTTGTCCTTCGCGATCCGTTAGAGATTTTGCTTTGAATGAAAATATCATAAAAATTAAAAAACAGAAAATTGCCAATTGAGCCCTATCTTGATCTATGCCGCACTCTCATCTCCTATTGATGAGATTTATCTCTGTTGTCATAAATATATTTAGAAATCTAGGTCTAGAGGTACATTTTCACCTTGTTAATAGCTTGATAAAGACCCTGCGTGGCCGAAATGTTGCACTATTTTTCTTAATTTCTGACGCATTTACTGGGATCAATAAAGTTTCTTGTGTAGGAGAATCTCTGGTGCATTGGACTCTTTGGAACTTATCACTACTGCCACTAACAGCAACAGCCACCAACAAATCACCAAGGCAGCCACCAGCAATTAGCAGCAACAGTCGCCAACAAATCACCAATGCAGCCACCAACAACTAACAGCGACAGCCACCAACAAGTCACAGATGAAGCCGCCAACAACCAACTGCAACAGCCTCCAACAAGTCACCGATGTAGCCGCCAACAACTAACAGCAACAGCCGCCAAAAAGTCATCGATTCAGCCACCAACAACTCACAGCAGCAGCCGCCAACGAATCATTGATGCAGCCACCAACAGCTCACATCAACAGCCACCAACAAGTCATCGATGCAGCTGCCAATGTGGCGCCCCACCAAGCAGGCGTCTCAGAGGGGTACTGCACCCGTAAAAGAGGTGCAGATACTCCAGCTGCAGGTGGATCATAGGATGGTGGGTGGTACCCATTAACTAGCACCCCACACTAGGTCACACGGTGGGAGGTCACCCGGGAGGGAATAAAACCACCTCTAGGGGGAACAAGGAGGTCTTGTCTTTTGCCTCAAGGTCAGAGAGCAGAATGGAAGGCTAGGAACGAGGAGGGGGTCTCTCGGTTGAGGGACCAGAGAGAGAGCTTAAAAAAAGATCCCAGGAGCAAAGAGTTTGAAGGGAAGAGGAACTCGAGGAGGTTCAGCCCAGTCAGCTTACCGGGCACTGGAGCCCGCACCTGTGGGATACTTCAGGGCCGCAGAAAATATGGAGATCCGTGGAGTTTACACTTCTCCCGGGCACCTGAGTGACCAAAAGAGGGTACCAGGCACCGATTGATGGTTCAGCGGTCGGCCAGCAGAGGATTATTCGACGGGAGCAAAGGAGAGAGACAGAAGGAGGTCAGGTTGGGTTTAAGGAACCAGACTTCACCACCACTGGGAAGCAGGAAAAACACAGACAAGGGTAGAACACAACGGCGCACACCAAGGGTCCACCTTACCACCTAAGATCTGCCTGCAGCTACCCGTTCAGCTACCTGTCCTCACACCATCAGGAATGCTGCACTGTAACTTTTGTATGCAACCAATATAATTGCCAGTAAAGTACCCGGAGGAACAGTGACTTTGGACTCAGTTTGCTTTCTTGCCATGAACTTGTTTCTTTACAGGAACGCTGCCCCGGAGGTCCAGTCCTACCTGTGGAGGACTATACCAACCTAGCCGCGATACCGTCTACATCCAGTGGGCTGTGGCGGCGCTGGTGCAAATCACCAGAAACTACAGGTGGCGTCACGACAACAAACTGTATATAATCCCTTGCATGTAAAACCCTTTTTTTGGAAGATAGGCCCAGGACATGGGGTCAGGCGCGTCCACCATTCCCCGTGACACAGCAGTTAACCCCTTGCCGCCTCACACCCGAGTACCCCATAGCCTGCGCGCGACACCAACAACTAAAAGCAACAGCCACCAACAAGTCACTGATGCAGCCACCAACAACTTACAGCAACAGCCACCAACAACTTATCGATGCAGCCGCCAATAGGTGGCAGCAGTCAGGGAAGGTAAAGAGGATGGTGGAGACCCGGCCTGCAAGATGGAGGAGTGACTGGGGAGCCATAGTATAGTACATGCTATAAAACACTCAGCACATACGTTGATTTCATCATTTTAATATTTCATACAGAGAGACGCTATTCTAGAAAATGAGATGTTCAATACATCAGAGGAATTGTAGAGTTTATGGCATATCTTGTGATAAGGATACATGGCAAGGACAGAATATTAAAAAAGAGTTTAATATAACACATGGGATAAATAATTCTTTCCTATGTGAATGTAAATCAGGAGGTTGGGGAGAGAATAGCGAATAGCAGAAGCCGCTCCATCAGCACAGACAATATCAAGCGCATTACAGCCGATCCGTCACTGTCAGAGGTGTTATTGTGCCGAGTGTCAGTCTGTACAGAAGCCGGGGAACAAATTAGAAATGACATGACTTCCAATGAGAAATAAACAGCCAATTACATTAATTAAACTGGAATGGCAGCTCAACTCCACCAGCAACAGACATTCATTTATGAGATAGGTTTTATACAGACAAAGAGCAGCCACGTTCCTCTGTGTTGTCTGGCGCTGTCCAAGTGCTGAAACTCACAGGAACACATAACGGTGATTAGCGTCGAAGTGACAGGGCACACGGTAATTAGCTCCCGTGTAGCAGAGTCGGGTTTAGCACCAGGGGTGTAACTTGAATCTCATGGGCCCCGATGCAAAAGCTCCAATGGGGTGCCCAATTTTTGTAAATCTTTAATAGAAATAGTCTTTCTCTATAGGCCAAAAGGACTTTTGGAGCTTCCTAGGTTTCAGGGCCCAGGCGCGATTGCAACTCATGCACCTGTTGGAGTTACGACCCTGCTTAGCACTTAAATCTTTAGGGGTGTATTAATTTCTCACTGTCTGAGTAAACCTCATAGATCTGGGGGAATTGTACAAAGGGCGACAGAGGTGGAGACCAGGGGTGTAACTACAATAGGTGCAGCGGTTGCAATTGCACCCAGGCCATGAAGCCTGGGGGGCCCCTAAAGTCCCTTTGGCCTATAGAAAAATGCTATTACTTTTAAATATTTGCAATAATTGGGGGCCCCGCTGGACCTTTCACATCGGGACCCATGAGCTTTAACTTATGCTACTGGTGAAGGCACAGGTGATATTAGAGCTCTACAGATCCCAGAGCAACTTCTGGACAGGGGCAGGCTTGTACTTCTAATGCCGGGAGGCAGACTTGTCCCGCCAGCCCTAGGTGAGGAACGTGGGTGGGGGGTTGGGGGTGAGGGGGGGTGCTAAGATTTTGAGGAGCGGGGGGGATTTCCCTATGTGTCGGAGCTCACTCACATAGCTGTCAGCCACGTCTCCTGTTGTTCCACAGCTCTGACCGCAAAGTGCCGCCGACTGGCCCATTTCTGTGGGGGGGGGGCCCCTGGATGAGGGCTATACCACCAGCCCAGGGGGCATTTGCCCCCCTGCCACCTGGGCCAGTCCGCCTCTGCTTCTGGTCATGGGCACTTTCCCCACTAGCTTGCTGCATGGCTGCTACAATGATACTGCAGGCTCTACATATGTTCTTCCTACTATATGCATTACAGATACTAATGCATTTCAATGAAATAGAATATCATTAAAAAGCAATATCATACTGCCATGCTTCAGGACGTTTCTGGGAGCCCTGAAACATGTTAACTAACAAATTATTATATTCACCCTTTGATGTCTCGTGGAATACGGCAGCACAGTTTTTAACCCTTCATGCTCCCTACTTTAATTTTCGGAGATAATGACCTTTGGGTTTTCATTGGCTGTAAGCCATAATCATCAACATTAACAGAAATAAACGCTTGAAATAGATCCCTCTGTGTGTAATGACTCTGTATAATATATGTGTTTCACTATGTATTGAATTACTGAAATTAATTAACTTTTTGATGATATACTAGATCATTGAGATGCACTAGTATATAAAATATGCAAGTACATTTTCTGGACACTGGTTGTGTGGCCACATCTTCAATAGTCTGAAGCTGCAAGACGGAAGCCCTGCGAACAGCCTCCAACCTGCTGGAATCCTTGGTGCTAATCTAAAAAGGCCTACTAGGTCGATACACTTTGCAATGTGCAATGACCATACAGCAACTTAAATGGTGAAAACCCGGTTGATGACTTGCCACTTAACAGATGGCAAACATTAAATAGGAAAGCAGCATTTCCCAATCCCTCCCATTCTTGGAGACCACCCTTTTTAGCATAGTTTTCAGGGTCTTATTAAAACGCTCTACCAGACCATCTGTATTGAGGGTGGTACACCGACGTACGCAGCTGCTTAATCAGGAGAAGTTTACACAGTTTTTTGGTGACCTTAGACATGAATGGGGTCCCCTGATCCATAAAAATCTCCTTGGGCAACCCTACTCGACAGAGCATTTCAGATAACTCCTGAGCAATAAGCTTAGCTGAGGTATGTCTAAGGGTACCTTTACACGGCGCAACTATCACCGGCAATTGGTAGCAACCAAACTTGCGCGTGCACATTTTTGACGGTTGATACCGATCGCGGATGCCGCATGTACACGCCACAATTGCGTCTTCAACCTAAGGGAACGTGGCTCCCCAGAAGTTTAAACAGATCCTGCGGGAAACATCTGGTTAAATCCGACGCCGCTTCACACGCCCCAACCACTAAGGGAATGTGGGTGTACCTGTGCAGCGCCGCAAGAACATAGGCGTGACAGAGTTGTGTATTCCGTGCCCCAAACACGCTGATTAGACAATGCAATAGTGTCATGATTGGCCAGCCTGCGCAGGAAGGCTGGCTAATACATGACGCCATTGCAATTGAGTAGTGTGAATGGACAGCTCTTTGAATATGGCGCCCTGTGAAGGGACATCCAATGGAAACACAGTAGCCCCCACCAATCATCACTGATGGGGCGCGGTATCCAGCACGCTGTGGCACGCCTCCGGGAAATCACTAGGCAACGCAGATTCCATCCCTATCACCCGTTCACTTGCCAAAACCAGGGCAATTCACCTTCAGGGCTGACTCTGGTTTTAGAACAATGCTCTGAAACCGCAACCAGAAGCAACTTCGAAAATCACCACCGGGTTCCCCAATTACACGCCGCAATTTTGTAGCAATTTCAAGGCAACCGTGACAGAAATCCCGATTGCCTCTCAGTTGCTACACCGCAGTTGCGGCGTGTAAAGGTACCTTAAGCGGTACTGAGGCGATCGACAGGGTAGGGGGTACTCGGGTACTGGGGCTGATGGCGACTTTGATGGGGGATCACGGCTGGTTGGTCCCCGGTCTCAAGCCCTGGACCTTCAATGGTGGGGAATGGTGGGGGATGATGGGGGTGAAGGGGGGATTGTTTACGTGATGCCACCTGTGGTACCTGGTAAAGTGTATACCAGCGCTGCAGCCAGCCGCTGAGGTGATGGAGATGCAGCTCAGTGTAGTACAGCTCCCCACAGGTGGAGCTTTACCTCAGGGCAGCGGGGATGGATAAGGGGAGTTGTAGTCGCGTCTCTGCAGTTAACGCTATGGATGGCGATGGTTAAACAGGCACACGCACACACAGTAGTCTTTGTTTTGGTACCTTTTACTGGTACAGTCCAGAGTGGTAACCAGGTCCCCGTTGCAATTTGGACTTTCACCTTAGAGAGTTGTGAGGCCTCATCTGTCTCTGTGTACAGGGGTGTGGGGTAAGTCCTGCCTGTAACTGAACTCACTGCTCCTTCTCCCTCTCAGGGCTTTACTCTCTCACTGACAATGAGTTCCTTCTGTGGGGTCCCTATGCTTCCTTTGCCCCTGGTCCTGTCTTTAGTCAGTTTGAGTGTCTCTTAACTTACCTCAGGGGGATTTGGTCCTCCTGGTCCTTCCAGGCTTTTACTGCTACAATGGATGCCTGCAGCATCGGACTTTGGTGTCCAGGTGTACTAAAGGGAAGCTTTGCCTGTTCCCTTCTTTAATTCTCCTACTCCTCCACTGGCCTCTGACCCTCTCCCAATGGTGCAGCACAGCTGGGTCAGTGTTCCCTGGTCCTGGACCTGGATCTTTCCCAGCGACCAGCTCCTCACTCCGGCTCTCTTAACTGCCTGACTGGAACTCACTGCTTCTGACTGGACCAACTGACTCCTGCCCTCAGGCCTGGAACTTTTAAAGGGGATCTGGCTTAAGGCAGCCAGTAGAGCTCCCCCTTCAGGTCTGGTTTGGAAGGTGTGCTGTTTGTACCAAGGTGTAAATCCCACTGGTGGATCCTGCGGCAATCCCCTGCAGGGGTGCCACAGTACCGCCTCTGGGTATCACGTGGCATAATCGACTATGACCAGGACGTGTTGATGACCGCTGGCGGACTTTACAATTGGACCTACCAGATCCATGGTGATCCACTCAAGAGGGACCTCAATGATAGGCAAAGGTACAAAAGGACTGCAGAAATGAGCCATCGGTGCAGTTAGCTGACATTCAGGGCAGGAGTCACAAAACCTTTTAAACTCCCCGACAACTTCGGGCCAAAAAACACTGCAAAAGTCACTTCTGCATTTTTGTACCCCTAGGTGGCCGCTCATTAAGTGTCTATGTGCCAACTCTATGGCCTGCCGGCAATACGGCTGTGGAACTAACAGCTTCTCAACTATGTCACCTCATATTTTATCCACCTGATAAAGTAAATCTTGCATGAGGGCGTTTGCGCCACCCCATCAATCACTACCACCCTACTTTGGGCATGTACCAATGTAGGATCCTGAAGTTGGGCTGTCCCAAAATTATTCCAAGACACCCCTAACTTCGGGATTGGCTCGACCATCTCATGCTCTCCTGCCATTACCTCTAGGGGGGACCTGTCAGGATTACACTCTGTCCCTATATTGGTGCCCCTACGGCAGCTACACCAAATTCGGGATCTTCGGGCCCGGACTGTCCATTATCTGGGGAGGATTGGTTTGCCTCCTACATAGAGTCCAGAAAAGAGGCAGATCACTTCCCAGAATCATGTCACAGGGAAGTTTTTTTTAACACCCCCACTTCGTGCTGGACCTCACCACATGGGGTAGTGATAGTGACCACCTCTGTAGGGTACTCCCGGAGGTCCCCATGGATGCAGAGTACCCCCACTGTACGACCGGTGGGTGTGGTCCCAGAGACCATGGATGCATGCATGAAACTCACTATGAGTCCAATAGGGCAGTCACCTTGTATCCATTGACATGCACATGGCACAAATGAGGCTCATTCCCCAAGGTAACAGTGTTTGCAGTGAAAACAGTCTGGACATACATCAATACCCGGCGGGTGTACCCGCTGTCCATGGGCTCTGTGGTGAGGAGACATTGTGCCATCATATGTTCAAAACCTTGGCATCGCCAACACCTCATAGTGGGGAGAAGTCTATTCAAGGTGCCAGGTTTAGGGGACACGGGATTTCGATCCTCTTTAGTGTGGGGCACAATATCTGCCTGGATTGGGGAGAAGTCCAATGTAGAACCGGGTTGGAGGTCTTTGACCACTGGGTTGGTAGATGCGGACCGACGGGCTGTACGTAATGTCCCAGAGTCCCAAATTAAGTCCTGTGTAGTCACATGACCCTCCACCAAACTCACCAACTGGTCAAGGGTACCCGGGTCACCTTGTCCCACCCATCGTTGAATGGGGACAGGCAGAGTGCGCACAAACTGGTCAACCACCACCCTCTCCTTCATCTGCGCTGGGTTGAAGGCCTCAGGCTGCAGCCACTTCTTTACCAGGTGCAACAAGTCATATCCGAGCAAGGATCTCACCTTTTAGGGCCCCATAGTTACTGGTGTCTTTAGCGCAAAGATCCAGGTAGGCTTTCTGAGCAATGCCCACCAGAAATGGGGCCACGACATCGGCCCAGCGGTCCATAGGCAGTTCCTCATGTTCCGTGGTCCTTTCAAACACGGTGAGGTAGACCTCCGGGTCATCCTCCGCAGTCATCTTGATCAGCGCTATTCTGGCTCATTCTAGGGCGTCAGGATGGATGAAGGGTGTGGCAGTTGCTGTAGGTAACACCTCCCAGAGGGCTGTCAACTGCTGGATGAACAACTTGTTGGTCTGCTGCTGTTGGTACAAGGACTGCAGCAAGTGTGCATTAGTCTGTTGCTGTCGTACATTAGCAAGCTGCTGCTGTACATTAGCCTGCTGGTGCTGGGCATTAGCCTGAGACAACTGTTTTATAATGTCCTCCATGGTAGCTGCAGGTTTAACCACTGACATGTGTGAACTGAGTATGCCTCGGGCTATGCTCGCATTCTCCACCATATGTGAAGTATCGGTGTTGGTTAGGCAAGATGTGAGGCAGTGACCCAGGCACTTGTTCACACAACACAGTTTATTTACAAGTCCAGGTAATTACAGACCTTTTGCGATATGGGACACAGCCGGTACAACCCTGTTTGCACAGTCCTGCAGTCTCGGCACCAGGGCCGGGACGATAGGTAGGCGACCCTAGGCGATCGCCTAGGGCGCCATCTTGTGGAGGGCGCATTGCCCGCCCCCAGGAGGGCCCCGCACCCCCTGGGGGGCCCCGTGCTGACCTCCGGCGGCCGCGCCGGCCAGAGAGGAGGGAGGAGGGGACTTCCTGTCCTGCAGCTCTGCCCGGTGCCCGCCCCTCCTCTCCTCCAACATGGGGCCTATGGAGCGCGGATCCGAGGAAACAGCTGAGTTCCTCAGACCCGATCTTAGTGTACTGAGCATGCTCAGTACACTAAAATCGCTCTGTGCCATAATATCACTTCTGCAATGTATATTCATACATTGCAGAAGTGATATCCTGTGAAATGAAAGGGTT
>JARQOC010000010.1:44865475-45196100 GCA_033576535.1 Allobates femoralis | reverse complement strand
TGTACACACCGCTGTCCTAGCTTGCAATTAGCAGTTTTCAAAGATACTTTTCTAGCCCCTGCAATGTCATCTGGTATCATTGGAAATGCATCTCCAGCAAAAAAAAAATCTATGATTTATCCAAAGTGACCTTTCCGGATGGAAAACAAAAGCGGTGTGAAGGAAGCATCACTTCTTACTGTAGGATATTAATTGCAGGTTGCAAGAAAGTCAGAAGTTTCTACAACAGGATTCACTTACAGTACAGATGAGTATTTATGTACCTAATAATATTGTTACAAAGACCTTAAAATGTTTAATATTTGGAATTAAGATTGATTAAAAATAATCAATAGTAAGCTTTTTCAATAAAATATCATTTTAGTTGTCTTTTCAGAGTAAGAGCTCATGAGTATACACTATTTCTGTCCATTATATAACTTGTATCCTGCTTTTCTCACATTTTCATCTCTGCAGGTTTAATCTCTAATTTTCAGTTGTCTCTGAGCTGGTGGGTGGAAAGTCCCCGCTGTGATGATCCCCATAAACTGATATGAGGGATTCTTTCTCCTCTGTCTCAATTTTTCAGTTGTTTCTGTGCTAGTGGGTGGAGAATACTTGCTATGATGTCTAGCCATACACAGCACACACAGTCATTAGGAATTCCTCTTCTGCTGTCTGTAATTTACAGTTGTCTCTGAGCTAGTGGATAGAGACTCCCTTCAATCATGTCTCGCATACACAACAAACATAGACATGAGGGATTCTTTTAACTCTGTCTCTAATTTTCAGTTGTCTCTCAGCTAGTGGGTGGAGAATCCTTTTTATGATGTCTGCCATACACAGCACACACAGTCATGAGGGATTCCTGCTCTCCTGTCTTTAATTTACAGTTGTCTCTGAGCTAGTGGGTGGAGACTCCATGTCATCATGTCTCCCATACACAGCACACACAGACATGAGGATTCTTTCTCCTCTGTCTCTAATTTTCAGTTGTCTCTGAGTTGGTGGGTAGAGAGTCCCTACTACTGATGTCTCCCATATACTGCACAAACAGACATTAGGGATTCTTTCTGGCTTAATCTTGCATGGGGCCAAATGGTAAAATCACCTGTTCGCCAGTTCGAGCTTAATCATCAATGTTAAAGTCTTGGACATCCCTTAAAATTAGCCTGTGATGGCTTCTAAAATAGTGAAGCAATATTGGTTTCCTAAAAGGAGTATTCTCACTATATACATTTATGATAGGGGGTTCACCATGGAAAACTACATGTTGGCCAGTTTGAGCTTGGTCATGAAAAGTATTGAGCCAACTTTTGGGTTGAAAGTAGTTAAGCTTGTAGGGAGCCTGCCAGGGAAATTATATCTTTAGGGATGAGCGAGTACAGAACTAATCGGACTCGCTATACTCGCAACGAGTAGGTCCCGATATTCGGTACTCGTTGCGAGTATAGCGAGTCCAATGTTAATGAATGGGCCGGGTGAGTACTTTCGCAGTGTATCTATACATACACTATCTTTATATACACTGCAAAAGTGCACTAAAAGTGAATAAAAATTGTTAAATAATAAAAATATCTTACTCACCCATCTCGACGCCTGCAGCGGGACCGGAGAAGAAGACATCCGATGTACCACAAGGACCTGTGAGTCTGACAGCCAATCAGATGGCTGGTAGCAATCTGGCTAATCAGATGGCCTAACGTCACAAACCACATGATCACTACCAGCCTATTGATGCACGCACGTTCAAGACCTAACAACCTGGCCACTCAGGTGGCTGGTAGCGATCAGGTGGTTTGTGACATCTGGCCATCTGATTGGCCAGATCGCTACCAGCCATCTGATTGGCCATCAGAGGGACAGGTCCTTCTCGTTCATCGGATGTCTTCTTTTCCGTTCCCAGGTGCAGCCATCAAATGGTGAGTATGATATTTTTTTTATTTTTTAACAACTTTTATTCACTTTTATTGCACTTTTGCAGTGTACATATATAGATACACTGTGAAAGTGAATGGACTACTCGCTACTCCCGAGTAATCACAAGAAACTCGGGAATAGCGAGTAGCCCGAAATATCGTTACTGTTCGCGAGTACTGAATAGTAACAATTATACTCGCTCATCCCTACATATGTTCAATGTGGGCCAGTCTGAGCTTGGTCATGAAAACTATTGAGACAATTTTGGGGTTGCAAGTGGCTTAATCCTGTAGGGAGCCTGCCGGGAAATCATATGTTCTCCGGTTGGCCAGTCTGAGGTTGTCATGAAAGTATTGAGCCAACTGTTGGGGAGCAACTGTGGGCCAGTCCGAGCTCATCAATGTTAAAGTCTCGGATGACCCCTTTAAATATCCTATGAGGACTACTAAATTAATGAAGTTATATTGGTTTCCTAAAGGAATATTCACACTATATATACTTATGGCATCTAAGCAAGATAACCATATAGACTGATATGTGCCGACATTCAGAATAGGGGGGTCACTATGTACTGTGTGGATTTAGGAAGCGAGGGTCATGGCGTGTATGACACAGGAACACACCATCCCTTCTGTGTGTTATGTTTCAGGGTTTTGCACCTGTATTTCAAGTTATGTATAAACTGAATACAAACATGCAAAGCATTGCATCCAACGACTGGGGCTTTCTATATGTAAAACAATCCAGAAGGAATTATACGGCAGGTGCAGCACAAAGTGCAATAATTCTCTTCTGTGGTTTGTACCAAGATATAGAGATATAGATGAGCCTGGGAGATTGATCACTGCTCTCCAAAATAGAAAGCTTTAAAGGGAATTAAACGACTTTTCATTTAGAGGAGTCTTTAATTCTCTGCTGATTATGATCCTTAATATATCTTTATAGTGATCAGAATACAGTTTTCCTAGTTAAGAAAAATAAAAATTGTGCTTCCCATCAGGAGAGGTTTATGCTATATGTCTCTCTATGGGGCCACCTACAACACTGTCGCCATTGGGGCTCACAATCTAATAATGAATTTAATTTTACTCTGAAATTTGCAAAACATAAATGGCCACATATTTAGTACAGTGCTGATCACTGAGCCATCATGCTGCTCTATATATAGTACAGTGCTAACCACCAAGCCACCGTGCTGCTCTTTATATACTACAGTGCTAACCATTGAGCCACCATGTTTCTCTATATATAGTGCCCTGCTAAACACTGAGACACTGTGCTGAAATATATATACGTAGTACAATGCTAATCACTGAGTCACCGTCCTGTTCTATATATAGTACAGTGCTAATCACTGAGCCACTGTGTTGCTCTATATAAGTACTGTGGTAACCACAGAGCCACCGTGCTGCTCTATATACTGTATAGTACAGTGCTGACCACTGAGCCACCATGCTGCTCTATATATAGTACAGTGTTAACCACTGAGCCACCGTGCTGCTCTATATATATTACAATGCTAACCACCAAGCCACCATGCTGCTATTTATATACTACAGTGCTAACCATTGAGCCACCGTGTTTCTCTATATATAGTGCCCTGCTAAACACTGAGACACTGTGCTGAAATATATATACGGTAGTACAATGCTAATCACTGAGTCACCGTCCTGTTCTATATATAGTACAGTGCTAATCACTGAGCCACTGTGTTGCTCTATATAAAGTACTGTGGTAACCACAGAGCCACCGTGCTGCTCTATATACTGTATAGTACAGTGCTGACCACTGAGCCACCATGCTGCTCTATATATAGTACAGTGTTAACCACTGAGCCACCGTGCTGCTCTATATACTGTATAGTATAGTGCTGACCACTGAGCCACCATGCTGCTCTATATATAGTACAGTGTTAACCACTGAGCCACCATGCTGCTCTATATATATAGTACAGTGCTAATCACTGAGCCACTGTGCTGCTCTATATATATAGTACAGTCCTAACCACTGAGCCACTGTGCTGCTCTATATACTGTATAGTACAGTGCTGACCACTGAGCCACCATGCTGCTCTATATATAGTACAGTGTTAACCACTGAGCCACCGTGCTGCTCTATATACTGTATAGTATAGTGCTGACCACTGAGCCACCATGCTGCTCTATATATAGTACAGTGTTAACCACTGAGCCACCATGCTGCTCTATATATATAGTACAGTGCTAATCACTGAGCCACTGTGCTGCTCTATATATATAGTACAGTGCTAACCACTGAGCCACTGTGCTGCTCTATATAAAGTACTGTGGTAACCACAGAGCCACCGTGCTGCTCTATATATAGTACAAAGTTAACCACTGAGCCACCGTGCCGCTGTGTATATATAGTACAGTGCTAATCACTGAGCCACTATTCTGCTCTATATGTAGTACAGTGCTAATCACTGAGCCACTGTGCTGCTCTATATATAGTACAGTGCTGATCACTGAGCCACTATGCTGCTCTATATATAGTACAGTGTTAACCACTGAGCCACCGTGCTGCTCTGTATATAGTACAGTACTAACCTCTGAGCCACCATGTAGCCCCATATATAGTACAGTGCTAATCACTGAGCCATTGTGCCTCTCTGTATAGGGTACAGTGCATTCAGTCAGGAATTTTCACGCTTACGTCTAAGGCACTGGAGGTAAATTGGAGCTCCGCGTCAAAAAGAGTTCTCCAAACATCTTCTGATTCTAGATAATAACATACTGTATCTAAATGATTCCAACACCTCAGCAGCAGAGGATGTAATATAACAGTGAGTTCTTCTTGGTGGAGTTACCTCTTTACCAATAGGAGCATTAAGTATATTTGTACCAGCGATTGCGGGCCGAAAGCTGGGTGACGGTAAGCAGCGCTCTGCAGGGCGGATGGTAATTTCCCCAGTAAGGGACGTACATAATGTTATGTAGTACAATGTTCAGTGCTTTGGAGAACATATCTGCATATGGATGTGAGCTGGTGGGGGGTAATCTCACATCATTTGCTTTATATTTATGGAGGTTTTCATACAGAACTGCATTTCCAAGTCCAATTTCACGCTTCTTTCAGACTCATGTCCTCATTTTCCATGAATCGCCAATGTCAAAACCAGCGCAGGATTCTTTGATTGTTCATATATCTTTCTTATACAAGGGCAATGAGTCTAGATAATTAGCACTGGGGGTAAAGAGGTTGTCCGGGCATTTCCTAAAATCTATGTCGTTATCTAGGCTGCAAAAAGCTGACAGTTTGTAATTTACACCTTGTTAGCATTTTGCATGGTTATCTAGATATGACAGTTTGGAGTGAGGAGGAGCAGCTCAGCCACCAGCTAGAGGCGTGTTTGTTTTGGAGCCTGGCTGTAACATCACAACTAGTTGTTTACCCCCAGACTCCAACAAGCACGCCCCAGACTACAGCAAGCCCTCCCCAGTCTCTAACAAGCCCTCCCCAGTCTTCAAAAGGACCACCCCTATTCACCTAAGTAAACTATGATTGAACCGTATTGCACTGAGCGGTCGTCTCCTTCTCTGAAACACTGTGCCAAATCCGAAGCTCTGTGAAGAAGATGACCGCTCAATCAGTGCTGCGATTCATTCTGCTGTGAGGATCGCATCAGTGACTGGAGGTGAGTGAACACATACCACAGCACTGACTGAACAGTCATCTCCTTCATAGAGCTGCGGATTCGGTACAGTGTTGCAGACAAGGGATAACCGTTTAACCATAGAATTCATAGGTTAATGGGTCTATTGGAGACTGGGGAGGACTTGTTGGAGTCTGGACCAGCCGGGCATGCTGGAGACTGGGGGTGGTGAGCCTGCTGGGGTCTGGGGTGTGCGTGTTGGAGTCTGGGTGTAAACAACCAGGTGTGATGTTACAGCCAGGCTCCAAACCAAACAAGCTCTAGTCAGGGACTGAATTGCTTATCTACACGCCGAACTGTTGTCACGATTGTCTCTCTTACTATGGAGACTTGTGACAGTTTTAGGACCTGAATTACATAATATAAGACTGGCATCAACCTTATGTCTAGGTGCAAGCAAGAAAAAAAACGACATTTAAAGTGAAAATCCGCTGCAACACTAGACAGTATATGTGTGCGAAATAGCATAATGGCTGCATGTGAATAGCAGGGCTGTCTGCACAGCTAACAAAGACAAGGGAAAAAAACATGGCAGAAACTGCTTATGAATCTATGAAAAATTTGAGAAATCTTAGCTTAAAGCAGCGGCCGCTGCGTTCAAGAGCCCGGTAACCTCGTCACGGTTTTTCTCATTATACCGGGTCCTAACCGTGTGCCTCTCTCATGGTATAATGCTGTATGTGTGGGTTTATATGCCTCTATCTACAATTAAAACCAGCTGTGAGGGGTTATAATGGACATGACTACAATAAAATGGCTACCAAACATGGCCACCGGGCGGGGGAAGGGAGCTCAGTCAAAAAGTCAGTACTACAATTACATAATATAAGACTGGCATCAACCTTATGTCTAGGTGCAAGCAAGAAAAAAAACGACATTTAAAGTGAAAATCCGCTGCAACACTAGACAGTATATGTGTGGGAAATAGCATAATGGCTGCATGTGAATAGCAGGGCTGTCTGCACAGCTAACAAAGACAAGGGAAAAAAACATGGCAGAAACTGCACCTAGACATAAGGTTGATGCCAGTCTTATATTATGTAATTGTAGTACTGACTTTTTGACTGAGCTCCCTTCCCCGCCCGGTGGCCATGTTTGGTAGCCATTTTATTGTAGTCATGTCCATTATAACCCCTCACAGCTGGTTTTAATTGTAGATAGAGGCATATAAACCCACACATACAGCATTATACCATGAGAGAGGCACACGGTTAGGACCCGGTATAATGAGAAAAACCGTGACGAGGTTACCGGGCTCTTGAACGCAGCGGCCGCTGCTTTAAGCTAAGATTTCTCAAATTTTTCATAGATTCATAAGCAGTTTCTGCCATGTTTTTTTCCCTTGTCTTTGTTAGCTGTGCAGACAGCCCTGCTATTCACATGCAGCCATTATGCTATTTCCCACACATATACTGTCTAGTGTTGCAGCGGATTTTCAGTTTTAGGACCTGTGTCCTACTCCTGAATTGAGACTTGAGATTAATGTGTTTCTTTCCTTTAACAGTTTAGGAGTTAATGTCAGTTTCTATTGCTAACAAGCTAACTAGCTCTTTGTCTAGGTGTGGCTACTTTGTGATCACCTCCATCCCCTTTGTCCTTTATAGGGTCACATGGTTCATGCATCCTTTGCTGGTGATTGAACTTCATTCCTGGCCTGGCTAGCTGTGGTGAAGGCGCTATTCTGGACAACTGACCACTGCCAAGACGTCTGCTGCCAAGGAACATGGCAGCAGGCGTGAAGTTGTTTGTTGTTCCCGTCAGTTTTTTCTTCCCCTCTTGTTGAGGTTAGTGAAAGCAGTTGTGACTTTTGCTTATTGAGGGCTAACATGAGGGCCATGGAGGGACTAGGAATCCGGTTCGGCAACTTGGTGAAAGAACCCGAATAGGGATGATAGTGAGATCAATGCATAGCTGCAGGTGTATGCAGGAGGTCACCTCTTCCCCGTTCCCTATGAGCAAGGCCCTCCACTGTATTTCTCCTCCTGTTTGTCTCCTCGTCTGTTGTTTGGTGTAGTGCACCGGACACCATTGGTTCATGCGTCACGTATTGGTTTTGCACACTCCCTGCATCCAGTGTGACAACTATCCTATCTTGGTAACCATGCAAAATGCTGAAAGGGTGTGAATTACAAACTGTTAGCATTTTGCAGCCTAGATACATAACATATACAAAAAACCTGGACAACCCCTTTAAGATTTGGGCTTAAAAATCTGGACAACCACTTTAAGCTAATTGGGATGGGACAATCATTCATTAATGGATTTACTTTGGGATGAACAAAACTTTAGTTACATTCTTGATAGAGCCGAGCCAATCAATTTGTTGCAAATCGAATTTGTGTCAAAATTTTAACAATTCGTCAAATTCAAAAAATGTGCAATTTGCTTTATGCAAGAAGCCTAAACCACTATTTTAAATGTTGCAAAACACAGCATCCAATCTTGATGAGTCCATCTGTAGTGCAACCAATTAGGAGGAGCTATGGTCACCTGTATAAAAGTCAAGGCAGGGAATGCAGCAGCTTCTTTGTGAATATCACAGTCAGCCACAGAGATATGGAAAGAAAGCCATAAAACACTGAGGAAACTTTACATATAGTGTGTGAAAGCACAGAAGGAAAGAATAGTGAGTGAGAAAGAGGAAAGGTACAGATTTAACTAATAGGTAGAAAGAGATGGGAAACTCAATGAGTAACCAGATACCATCTGTTTACCCATAGCAATAAAGCAGGTGAAATAAGTATTAACTAAATTTAGAGAGGACAGGTTGCTATGTAGAACATATGTAAAGTCTTAGCCCCTGCCTAAGTCAAATCCACAGGCTATAAGTATGCTATATACTGTATGTCTGTGATCATATTACAAAATATATAGAAAAATTGAAATAAAAAAATCATAGGGGGATACCTCAAGATACCATAAGGAATAATACTCAGAAATGAAAAAACTAAATAGTCATAGTAAATAGAATAAGTAATCTCACCTACCCAGAGGAAACCAACGCACGTTTCGCATATCCTTTGTCTGGGGTGGATCCTATAACACATATTGGGAGAAATCAATTAATTTTCCGTGTTTGATTTATGTGCATGTCTTGATTTCTGGAATCACAGGTGTATAAAAATGATGGCAAAAGACCCAAATGCACATATCATGAAGCATGGAAATAATGACAATGTTATCACTCAAATAATTGATTTAGTCTTCGAACTGCACAACTGTGAAATGACGTGGACTCACCGTGGGCTAACACTTCTGCTGTGACATTTGTAAGAAAACCACCATTATTTTCCTAGTAAGTTCAATGGGGTAAGGTTTTCTCCTTGTGGGAATTGACATGTCACTTAAGAGGAGACTTAAAAGCGTCAATGCTCCTCTGGGAAGTAAAATATGCAAATTGTGTCTTCAGAAAGGAAGTAGACTGAGAAACTCTAGCGTCACCTATTGGAAGTAGAAACCCGTTTTTTTTGTTTTTTTTTTTAATTTTAGGATTGCTACTTCCAATAGGTGGCACCAGAGTTCAAGTCTACGTCGCAAAGAATTATCTGGTGGGATCAGAAAATGAGCCCCAAAGGTCCGGGAGTGAGCAACCCCATTGGGTGGGGAGTTTTGGAGACAGTCTACTCCAACTAGGACCTATTTCACTCGGGCTGAGTCATATTGATGATGTGTGTGCACAATGATAGACAAAAAGCTTACGATACAATTAAAAGTGGACATGATAGATGTTTGCCATGTCTGAAGCATCAGACTACACACAGAACTTGTTTGTAGAATGTAACCCGGTGGAATCATAGCACAAGAACTGTACACACAATAGAAGAATGCTTTCCATCCAGTCCATTTCATTTTGTTTTTCATTACCAGGTTCTTATTTGCCCATTCAAGTAGAGGTTTTTAAACCCAAAGAGAGGCAATGACTCTGTAGATTCCCAGTAAGGAGATATGCCTCATCGTTGCTACTCGGCGGATATAAATAAGGCCATCTTCATACGCTAAGTGTCTCATTTTTTCATATAACTCCTTAGCTATACTGCTGTTCTACAGCCCCTGGCAAAAATGATGGAATCCCTGGCTCAGAGGACGTTCATTCAGTTGTTTAATGTTGTAGATAAAAAGCAGATCACAGACATGGCACAAAGCTAAAGTCATTTCAAATGGCAACTTTATGGCTTTAAGAAACACTAAAAGAAATCAAGATAAAAATGTGGTAGTCAGTAAGGGTAATTTTTTTTCAGACCAAGCAGAGGGAAAAATTATGGAATCACTCAATTCTGAGTAACAAATTATGGAATCTTGAAAAATAAACAACACTCCAATACATCACTAGTATTTTGTTGCACCACCTCTGGCTTTAATAACAGCTTGCAGTCTCTGAGGCATGGACTTAATTAGTGACAAACAGTACTCATCAATCTGGCTCCAACTTTCTCTGATTGCTGTTGCCAGATCAGCTTTGCAGGTTGGAGCCTTGTCATGGACCATTTTCTTTAACTTCCCCCAAAGATTTTCAATTGGATTGAGATTCAGACCATTTGCAGGCCATGACATTGACCTTATGTGTCTCCTCTCAAGGAATGTTTTCACAGTCTTTGCTCTATGGCAGGATGCATTATCATCTTGAAAAATAATTTAATCATCCCCAAACATCCATTCAATTGATGGGATAAGAAAAGTGTCCAAAATATCAATGTAAACTTGGACATTTATTGAAGATGTAATGACAGCCATCTCCCCAGTGCCTTTACCTGATGTGCAGCCCCATATCATCAATGACTTTGGAAATTTGCATGTTCTCTTCAGACAGTCATCTTTATAAATCTCATTGGAACAGCACCAAACAAAAGTTCCAGCATCATCACCTTGCCCAGTGCACATTCGAGATTCATCACTGAATATGACTTTCATCCAGTCATCCACAGTCCACGATTGCTTTTCCTTAGCCCATTGTAACCTTGTTTTTTTCTGTTTAGGTGTTAATGATGGCTTATGTTTAGCTTTTCTACATGTAAATCACATTTCCTTTAGGCGGTTTCTTACAGTTTGGTCACAGACATTGACTCCAGTTTCCTCCCATTTGTTAATTTGTTGTTGTTGTGCATTTCCTGTTTTGGAGACACATTGCTTTAAGTTTCCAGTCTTGATGCTTTGATTTCTTCCTTGGTCTACTAGTATGTTTTCCTTTAACAACCTTCCCATGTTGTTTGTATTTGGACCAGATTTTAGACACAGCTGACTGTGAACAACCAACGTCTTTTGCAACATTGTGTGTTGATTTACCCTCTTTTAAGAGTTTATTAATCCTCTCCTTTGTTTCAATTGACATTTCTCGTGTTGGAGCCATGATTCATGTCAGTCCACTTGGTGCAAACAGCTCTCCAAGGTGTGATCACTCCTTTTTAGATGCAGAGCAACGAGTAGATCTTTTTTGATGCAGGTGTTAGTTTTGGGAATAAAAATTTACAGGGTGATTCCATAATTTTTTCATCAGAATTTAGTGATTCCATAATTTTTTCCCTCTGCTTGGTCTGAAAAAAGTTACCCTTATGGTACCTTTACACGCCGCCACAACAGGATGGATACCAACGGCAACTTCACGTGCACGAGCACGGCCGAACGGTTACCAACGGGAACCGCACCCTCTTTACACGCCGCCACAAGGTGCGCTACGCTACGCCACATCTACAGCTACATACATCGCCGGGTGTCGCAAGTAGCCGTCTGTAGCTCAGCGTACCAGCTTTACACACCGCCACCACAGAGTGATCTGGGAGCAACAAAGGCAGGACGTAAAACAAATAGGCGTGCCACAGACCTGTACGCCGCGCCCAAACCACAACCATTGGCCAACAGTACGGAGTTGTGATTGGGCACGACGGAAAGGGCGGATGGCCGAGACGTGCCGTACTACTGATCGGAGTGTGGCACGGAATAAGCGCTTGTGACATGGCGGAGTGTGATGGA
Source organism: Allobates femoralis (assembly GCA_033576535.1). Lineage (NCBI taxonomy): Eukaryota > Metazoa > Chordata > Amphibia > Anura > Aromobatidae > Allobates > Allobates femoralis. The sequence continues at coordinate 45,184,564 of JARQOC010000010.1, read as the reverse complement.
AGAGCCAATCGTAACGCAGCATCTTCCACCAATGATCGCTGAAGGGGCGCGGTATCACGGAGCCTGGGTGACGCCTTAGCTAAATTGCAGCTACATCGCCGGGTGTCCAAAGTTCCCTTCTGTAGCTTCTTTACACGCCGATACAGCTCGCTACAATCGGCGATGTAGCTTTCTGTTTATGGGCAGTGCACGGATACAGAGGTATCTGTGGCCGGCTGTGTCGTCCCGTCTTCAGACGCCGCTATTACGGGCGATATTGGCGCGACAAGCTACAATCGTAGCCTGTAGCGGGTTGTATGCATCCTGTTGTGGCGGCGTGTAAAGGTACCATTACTGACTACAACATTTTTAATCTTGATTTCTTTTAGAGTTTCTTAAAGGCATAAAGCTGCCATTTGAAATGACATTACTTTTGTGCCATATCTTTGATCTGCTTTTTTTCTACAACATTAAACAACTGAATGAATATCCTCCGAGCCCAGGGTTTCCATAATTTTTGTCAGGGGTTGCATATTCTTTTATTTAGAATTACATGCCTTAGTACTTCAGAGTGCAGCTGTATTTTTTTGTTACAGTATGGTGCTGCAGCAGCCACCACTGCGTATGCTGCCCCAAGGCTCCCCCAACAAACATTCAAGCACAGTTTAATGCCCTGCACTGATGTTCTCCACTCCAAGTTTTGTGCTTTTAACCTTAGCAATCAGCTGTAATCTGAGAAAAAAATGGGGGAGAGTGTTAATTTCTACAGCCCCAACATTGATGAAATCAGGAATTGCACAGCACCTGATCAGATCAATTTGTTGTCTGGGTAATGCAGGACAGGATGGGTCCTTCAAAGTGGGAGACCTTCTTCCCAACCACTCCCAACTTTGGCCAAAAGATGAGAAAACTCAACAAAGGGTCCACCGGAAGTAGGAAGCCTTCACAAGGTTCTCAACAAAGTATCATGCCTCAAAGGGTCCTTAATAATGTATCGTGCTTCAAAATGCCTTCAACAAAGTATCATCACCCAAAGTACCCTCAACAAAGTACCATGCCCCAAAGTGGCCTCAAAAACGTATCATGCCCCAAAGTGCCTTCAATAAAGTATCATGCCCCAAAGTGCCCTCAACAAACTATCATGCCCAAAAAGTGCCCTTGACAAAGTAACATGCCCCAAAGTGCCCTCAATAAAGTATCATGCCCCAAAGTGCCCTCGACAAAGTATCATGCCTCAAAGTGCCCTAAACAAGTATCATGCCTAAAAGTGCCCAAAACAAAGTACCATGCACCGAAGTACCCTTAACGAAGCATCATGCTCCAAAGTGCCCTCAACAAAGCACCATGCCCCAAAGTGCCCTCAACAAAGTATCATGCCCCAAAGTGCCCTCAACAAAGTATATGCCCCAAAGTGCCCTCAAGAAAATATCATGCCCCAAAGTGCCCTCAACAAAGTATCATGCCTCAAAGTGCCCTGAACATAGTATCATGTGCCAAAGTGCCCTCAACAAAGTATCATGCCCCACAGGGCCCTCAACAAAGTATCATGCCCACAGTGCCCTCAACAAAGTATCATGCTCCACAATGCCTTCAACAAAGTATTATGCCGCACAGTGCCCTCAACAAAGTATCATGCCCCACAGTGCCCTCCACAAAGTATCATGCCTCAAAGTGCCCTCAACATAGTATCATGTGCCAAAGTGCCCTCAACAAAGTATCATGCCCCACAGGGCCCTCAACAAAGTATCATGCCCACAGTGCCCTCAACAAAGTATCATGCCCCACAGTGCCCTCCACAAAGTATCATGCCTCAAAGTGCCCTCAACATAGTATCATGTGCCAAAGTGCCCTCAACAAAGTATCATGCCCCACAGGGCCCTCAACAAAGTATCATGCCCACAGTGCCCTCAATAAAGTATCATGCCCCACAGTGCCCTCAACAAAGTATCATGCCCCACAGTGCCCTCAACAAAGTATTATGCCCCACAGTAACCTTAGCAAAGGATGATGCCTTCACAATGACACGTCAGTGTGTTCATCTTTGGCCAAGAGATGAGAAAACTCAACAGAGGGTCCATCACTTAATACAGAATTGACTATTACCGGTAATCTAAATACAATTGTGATTACTCCAGTAGACAACCTCTTTAAGACCATAAATCTCATGTAACATAACTTCCTTATATTAAATGGGAAATGTTACAAAAACATTAAAAAAGCATGAAAATCCACAGATGATTAAAGGCAACAAACAAAAGCGGTTGTCTTCTGTAACCCATTTTATCTAAAGTAGGACACCAAATAAGTCACAGAAGGAAGTAAAAAGCCCTGAAGTTCCGATCGCAGAGATCTCGCTCTTTATTTATGCAGAATCCACATAACTCTGGTTTTGCATAAATTATGTATCGCGGTAATTTATCATAGCATTTTTCCCTCAATGCATTTAAATTCCTCCAGTCTACATTAAACCTCATATTAATATACATAAATACAGAGGAAGCCATAAAGAGAGAATACATTAACCTGCGTAGTCATCTGTTATTTTAATGGCCGCATTCTCTGTACTTAATATATATTGGTGCACTGCTGTGCCTATCACTCTTTATATGTATTTAGAAAAGCATTGTACAGTATATAAAGTCTTCACGCTGGGCGGCTGTACTTTTACACAGTGCAGCTCTCGAGAATCACACATTATACATTCTAATGACTTCCTCAAGTAGGAAAAGTCACAATGGCGCTGACAGAGGCTGTGGCGATACCCAAGATCCAATCAGGAATGAAATTCTAAGGGTCTGATTCAGTGGCGTTACTTGAAGCTCATGGGCGCTGATGCAAATGCTTCAATGGGGCGCCAATTATTGCACATCTTCAATAGCATTAACATTAGTTTTTTTCTATGGGCCAGAGATACTTTTGGGGGTCATAACAAAAAAGGAAAAGTGTCACTCACCGTGTCTGTACCTAAAACGACTTCTTTATTGCATGTCTTTTAAAATACAGGTAGGTACAGAGGGACGTTCACAGCATAACGTATCGGGATTACAGCTGTTTCATGCTGATTTGGCACTTCAACAGATCCAACAGAGAGGATCTGTTGAAGTGCCAAATCAGCACGAAACAGCTGTAATCCCGGTACGTTATGCTGTGAACGTCCCTCTGTACCTACCTGTATTTTAAAAGACATGCAATAAAGAAGTCGTTTTAGGTACAGACACGGTGAGTGACACTTTTCCTTTTTTGTCATGACCCCCAAAAGAAAGCAGACACCACTGAAAAAGAACAGACACCCCAATGCAGACTTGTAGGTAAGAGCTCATTCACTTGCCTAATCTAATTGTTTGAGGTCTGGAAAGTGTGATTCTTATGGGGAATCTACTTTCTTTCTGTGATGTTCATCAGATCTTACAGGTAAAAAATTGGTATCTTGGACAGACTAGACTCAAGTCACTTCATTAGGCAGAACCCCGAGGAACCTTAACACCCTTTAACCCCTATACAAGGATATGGATTAACAACGAAGTCCAGAAGATTACTGCCTATGGAAGGGCTGCAGTCCAGAAACAGGAATGGTCACCAAGTGGGGTCAAAGCCGGGAGGTCAGGAAAAGGGCAAAATCAGGATCCATTACAGTAGTCAGGGAGCCGGGTCAAGACTGAAATGGAAGTAAAGTACAAAATCATGAGGCAGAAGAAGAATCTTAAAAAACAGACCAAGGTAACACAGGAACACACTATCAAAGAAAGGAGACTAGCCAGGGAAACCAAAAGCTATTTCTGGCAGCTTCCAGCATAAAGCTGAAGGTATTAGTAGGGTGTGGTGCTTTCCAATAGGCTGTACCTATTGTACAACAGTATCATTCACTTTTGATAATCTATTCAACCCTAATTTTTCAGCTGTTACCAGAAAGGACATATGAAACGCTGTGTAGAAATGCAGGTGTAAAAACCAACATGTAGCAGCAGATTTGGCTTTGGACTAGTTGTACAGAGCAGACGTGCACAGTTAAATGTCTACATCATTTTTGTTCAACTTTTTCAACAAAAGTCAACTCTTTTTACAAAAAACTATGAATATCGAAATGCTTGATAGGTGCACAATCAAAACGCTTGCAGCAGAGAGCTGAATTTAGGGATGTAGAACAGTTAGACAGTAACACAAACAAGTCGCTCTGTATCGGAGGAGGTTGTCAGTCAATCCAGAATAGTTGTTACAGCCAATGCTCTCAATACGCAGAGCGGTGACTAAACTCGTGCCGGTGCCGCCTCTTTCACTGAAACCGAGACACTGTGCGGATGATTATAGCTGTTTTCCTTGCAGAAATGGGGTTTAATATGTAGAAGCTGTGTGGGTTTAGAATGCTGCAGATTAACCCCATATTTGAAGGTTAATAGCATTTTTTTCACTTGACAGATTACCCTTAATTCTGATTCTTTGCTGGCCCATCCGTGTCTCTGCTTGTAGACATGGCCACGTAGTGCACTGTGTGCAATCATGTCTGCTAAAGTGACGACCGTCATGCAAAGTACAGAGGAAGAAACAAGCAGCCCCAAATAGCTGCTGAGGAAGCGGCCCAAGGGCATGTGCCCCTTTGCCCCCCAGCCCAGCCTGCTTCTGCTGGTGACAATAAGAGTGATACTGTACGAGAGAAGCCCCTCTCCTCACTCCAAGGAAGTGCCAGAGCAGGAGTGGTAAAACCCCACACTAATAGAACAATGGGGAAACAAAATATACAATTATACACACAAAGGTATAAGACAATATATGCACAGGAAGAAGTAACCAGATGATGAGAGGGTTTTTCACAGCACACCAAACTGCACTCAATAGATCACCAGCATCTGGATCAGCACAGCTCATGGGCTGGTATTGCAGAAACTATAATCAGCATAGGGAGACAAATTCCACCATCTTAAAACGGTGAAAGAGACTGTGATTGGTTTCCCAGAACATGTGATCCTAGAAGTAATCAGGAGTTATACAGAGATTAACTCCTGCTAGCCCGATTACTAATGAGAACACAGATGGTTGATGACCGAGTGTGCAGGAGCATCAGAGAATCCACAGTGCGGAGGGTCAGAACCTGTAGTGTGAACAGCGCCAGATGCCGCCAGGACACTCTGCAAGTTTTAAACCAAACGCCATGGGACAATTATTACCCCACGTGAGTGATACAAATTATCCAAGAAGGTTGATGATACATGATTCATATTCTTGTATTAAAGACTCAGTTTCCCAGCTTACAATTAAAACTGGGATTCATTCCGCCACATCCCTTCCTCTGAGATCACAATCTGGCCGCGTACGATGGGCTCCACAATGTATTTACACCGCGCATTTCTTCTGTTTTTGACTTTTCGCTGTTTCATTTCCTGGAGTGTATCTCTCTGTGCCAGCGCACCTGTTCGAGGATTCTGCCAGTGTCTGTCCTTGCCTTTCCTTCAATGCCCACACTCCATTATTAGCCATTTCATGCTCGCCTCTCCTACGCTTTCCTGTGTCTTTGTCATTTGCGGTGATTGTTTGAAATGTATTAGTTTATATTTGCTTATGTAAAGTGGGAGAATACATTTGCATAAATACATACATATTTGTGCAAAAACAAAACATCACAAATAGTACAAATGGAGAAGATACATATGTTGACTTTCATTTATTTTTATTTTTTTCGGTTGCAATCTGTATTAATGGAATGTCTTTTGTTATTGAACATGAAACCACTCAGTAATATTGTGCCAGGGGATGCTTGTACACAGTTAACCCTTCATTAGCTGCTAAAACAATATAACCTGATAGAATCTTCCATAACACATTGTGACATTCCATAAACTTATAAAATAAATGACATTCTGTGTAAAAAAAAGTGAAAAATTAAGATTGCAAAGTATCATGACCCACTAGTGGCCACTGCTGGAAAAATGTGGTATTACATGGAGAGAATTCAAATAAATTAGCAACTGAGTTCTCAAGAGAGACCGGTGATCTTGTCAGCCTGATAGAAGAGACCCAGAAATAATACCGTATTATAGTGAATAGTATTATATCAATATTATTATTATTATTATAAATAATGATAATAAAATTAATACTACTACTACTGCCACTGCTACTACTACTACTAATAATTATTATTATTGTGCCAGTTATTGCCAGTTATTACATGTGTAAATATTAATCTAATATATAATCACCAATATTATTTGACACAAGCTTCCGGCGGTTATGTCACTATCCCACAATCGACCGCGACAGCCGGAAGTGCGCCAACCACCATATTAGGACACCCAATTGATGGTGTCACAGTATGGCAATCGCCACACTCCGGCTGTCACCCACGCTATACCCATCTCCGTCGCCAGATCAACCCAACCAGGTCCCCGCACTCCCCTCTCCACATACCCGCCACCCACTCCCAACAGTCCACCTGGTGTGCCCCACTCACACTCCACCCGATCATCCCTGCCAGGTACCTGCACCCCGCATACCCCCACAAATCCATTACAAAAGCTGGAGACCTGTGGTGATGTCACAGTTGTGGGCGGAGTCACATATCACATGACTGTGACATCACCAAAGGCCCTTTAGCAGACACGGAGTGGGAAGTGGAGAACAGGTACAGACAGCAACTCCCCCTGCTCTCCCAGTATCCGCTGCTCACACCCCTGCTTTGCCCCTCCCCCACTCTACTGCCACCCTACCCTGCTGCACTGCCCCCCACAATGCTCCATTGCCGCTCCACTGCCCCCCTGCCCTGCTTCGCTGCCTCTCCACAATGCTCCACTGTCCCCCTGCTGTGCTGAGCTGCCCCCTTTCTGCTCCACTGTCCCCTTGCTCTGCTCCACTGTCCACCTGCTCTGCCCCCCTGTGCTGCCCCCCTGCTCCATTGCTGTGCTGCCCCTCTCTGCTCTACTGCACCCCATTCTGCTGTACTGCTCCTCTGCCCTGCTCCACTGCCCCTCCACAATGCTCCACTGCCCCCACCCACTCTGCTCTACTGTTCCTTCTCCCTCTGCCCCGCTTACCCCTGCTCTTACTCACTCTCCCCCAGTCTGCTCCACTGCCCACCGACTCCACTTACACCGGCTTTGCTCCCTGTCCCCCTACTCTTCCCCTCTCTGACACTCTCCTCTTCTCTGTCGCCTCGCTCTGCGCTGTTGCCCCGCTCTGCATTGTCACCCCGCTCTGCGCTGTCGCCCCACTCTGTGCTGCGCCGTCACCCCTGCCGCTCGGCTAATGAGCGGCATGGGATTCAAATCTACCACCAAACCCGCACGGTACCACTCATTGGCTGAGCTACCGGCAGCTCAGCCAATGAGCGGTGCCACGCGGCTTTGGCGGGGAATTTGAATCCCGCGCTGATCAAATCCCCCGCCAAAGCCACACGCCACCGCTCATTGGCTGAGCTGCTGTCAGCTGATTCAAATCTCACACGGCACCGCTCATTGGATCAGCCGGTGGCCAATGAGCGGCGCAGGATTCAATTCCCCCGCCACCATATACTGTGCTAACCACTGAGCCACCATATACAGTGCTAACCACTGAACCACCATATACAGTGCTAACCACTGAACCACCATATACAGTGCTAACCACTGAGCCACCGTATACAGTGCTAACCACTGAGCCACCGTATACAGTGCTAACCACTGAGCCACCGTATACAGTGCTAACCACTAAGCCACCATATACAGTGCTAACCACTGAGCCACAGTATACAGTGCTAACCATTAAGCCACAGTATACAGTGCTAACCACTGAGCCACCATATACAGTGCTAACCACTAAGCCACCATATACTGTGCAATGACATAGAACAGGTATGTTGGAAACGCAAACTGTGTGACACATGTCCACTGCTCCTGCTAGCACCAGTAGGGATACACAGTAGTGTTGAGCGAACATGCTCGGCACTACTCGTTACTCGCACGAGTATCACTGTACTCGGGCGACTCGCCGAGCACCGAGTAATCTCGCGATACTCGTGCTGTGCTCGTGGTCGTCATCTCTCCATGTTGGCGCTCTTTTGAGAGCCAGCCCACGTGCAGGGATTGGCTGACAGACCACTGCAATGCCACAGCCCTGTTAGTTGTGGTATAGCAGTGATTGGCCGGCCTGCACAGCGTCACCGAGCCTTTATAAGTCCCGGCGCGCTGTGCTCGGCACACAGCCTTCCAGACAGTGAGTGTAGGGAGAGTGTCTGCTGCTGATTAGGGACAGATTTGCGGCCCTCATAGGTAGATCCGGATCAGGGCTGCAAACTGCTGCTGACCAGAACAGTCCTTCTCAGGACTAATCTAGGAGGACATAGGCAGGGTGATCCAGATCGGAGTCCAAGATTTCCAGTGACCAGAACAGTCCTTCTCAGGACTAATCTAGGAGGATATAGGCAGGGTGATACAGATTGAAATCCAAGCTTTTCTGTGACCATTAGAGTCACCACACTCTTGTACTTAGTACCTTAATACAGGTTAGGGACTAAAATCCTCTCTTCAAACCATTACAGTCACCAGACAGGTGTACGTACTACCTTAATACAGGTTAGGGAACTAAAATCCTAACTCTTGTCATCAAAACAGTCACCAGACAGGTGTACGTACTACCTTAATACAGGTTAGGGACTAAAATCCTCTCTTGAACCATTACAGTCACCAGACAGGTGTACGTACTACCTTAATACAGGTTAGGGAACTAAAATCCTAACTCTTGTCATCAACACAGTCACCAGACAGGTGTACGTACTACCTTAATACAGGTTAGGGACTAAAATCCTCTCTTGAACCATTACAGTCACCAGACAGGTGTACGTACTACCTTAATACAGGTTAGGGAACTAAAATCCTAACTCTTGTCATCAAAACAGTCACCAGACAGGTGTACGTACTACCTTAATACAGGTTAGGGACTAAAATCCTCTCTTCAAACCATTACAGTCACCAGACAGGTGTACGTAGTACCTTAATACAGGTTAGGGAACTAAAATCCTAACTCTTGTCATCAAAACAGTCACCAGACAGGTGTACGTACTACCTTAATACAGGTTAGGGACTAAAATCCTCTCTTCAAACCATTACAGTCACCAGACAGGTGTACGTAGTACCTTAATACAGGTTAGGGAACTAAAATCCTAACTCTTGTCATCAAAACAGTCACCAGACAGGTGTACGTACTACCTTAATACAGGTTAGGGACTAAAATCCTCTGTTTAAACCATTACAGTCACCAGACAGGTGTACGTAGTACCTTAATACAGGTTAGGGAACTAAAATCCTAACTCTTGTCATCAAAACAGTCACCAGACAGGTGTACGTACTGCCTTAATACAGGTTAGGGACTAAAATCCTCTCTTCAAACCATTACAGTCACCAGACAGGTGTACGTAGTACCTTAATACAGGTTAGGGAACTAAAATCCTAACTCTTGTCATCTCAACAGTCACCACACTGTTGTACGTCATAAGTTTCTACAAGTTAGGGAACTAAAATCCTAACTATTGTCATCTCAACAGTCACCACACTGTTGTACGTCATAAGTTTCTACAAGTTAGGGAACTAAAATCCTAACTCTTGTCATCTCAACAGTCACCACACTGTTGTACGTCATACGTTTCTACAGGTTAGGGAACTAAAATCCTAACTCTTGTCATCTCAACAGTCACCACACTGTTGTACGTCATAAGTTTCTACAAGTTAGGGAACTAAAATCCTAACTCTTGTCATCTCAACAGTCACCACACTGTTGTACGTCATACGTTTCTACAGGTTAGGGAACTAAAATCCTAACTATTGTCATCTCAACAGTCACCACACATGTTGTACGTCATAAGTTTCTACAGGTTAGGGAACTAAAATCCTAACTCTTGTCATCTCAACAGTCACCACACTGTTGTACGTCATACGTTTCTACAAGTTAGGGAACTAAAATCCTAACTCTTGTCATCTCAACAGTCACCACACTGTTGTACGTCATACGTTTCTACAGGTTAGGGAACTAAAATCCTAACTCTTGTCATCTCAACAGTCACCACACTGTTGTACGTCATAAGTTTCTACAAGTTAGGGAACTAAAATCCTAACTCTTGTCATCTCAACAGTCACCACACTGTTGTACGTCATACGTTTCTACAAGTTAGGGAACTAAAATCCTAACTCTTGTCATCTCAACAGTCACCACACTGTTGTACGTCATAAGTTTCTACAGGTTAGGGAACTAAAATCCTAACTCTTGTCATCTCAACAGTCACCACACTGTTGTACGTCATAAGTTTCTACAAGTTAGGGAACTAAAATCCTAACTCTTGTTATCTCAACAGTCACCACACTGTTGTACGTCATACGTTTCTACAGGTTAGGGAACTAAAATCCTAACTCTTGTCATCTCAACAGTCACCACACTGTTGTACGTCATAAGTTTCTACAAGTTAGGGAACTAAAATCCTAACTCTTGTCATCTCAACAGTCACCACACTGTTGTACGTCATACGTTTCTACAGGTTAGGGAACTAAAATCCTAACTATTGTCATCTCAACAGTCACCACACTGTTGTACGTCATAAGTTTCTACAAGTTAGGGAACTAAAATCCTAACTCTTGTCATCTCAACAGTCACCACACTGTTGTACGTCATACGTTTCTACAAGTTAGGGAACTAAAATCCTAACTCTTGTCATCTCAACAGTCACCACACTGTTGTACGTCATACGTTTCTACAAGTTAGGGAACTAAAATCCTAACTCTTGTCATCTCAACAGTCACCACACTGTTGTACGTCATACGTTTCTACAGGTTAGGGAACTAAAATCCTAACTCTTGTCATCTCAACAGTCACCACACTGTTGTACGTCATACGTTTCTACAGGTTAGGGAACTAAAATCCTAACTATTGTCATCTCAACAGTCACCACACTGTTGTACGTCATAAGTTTCTACAAGTTAGGGAACTAAAATCCTAACTATTGTCATCTCAACAGTCACCACACTGTTGTACGTCATACCTTTATACAGGTTAGGGAACTAAAATCCTAATCTCCTGTGACCTCCACAGTGACCAGGCAGTTGTCGCTCTATACAGGCAAAATGCGCAAAGGCGTTGGCAAGGGCGTTGGCAAGGAACAAGGAAGTGGACGTGATGGTGGTGCAGGCAGAGGCCGAGGTCGTGTGCAAGCACTCATTTCGCAACAACAAAGGGCCACATCTCCTCGCTCGCACGTCCTGTCCCAAATTCTTGGGGCCCGCAGCAGTACACCACTGTTGAACCAAGACCAGTGTCAACAGGTTGTTACTTGGATAGCGGATAATGCTTCAAGTCAGATGGGCACCTCCACAAACACCCTGTCTTCCGCACGGTCAACTGTCAGTAGCCGTGATACTGCACCGCACATTTCCCAACCTGATCCTCCTTCCTACCACCTGGCCGATTACACGTCCACGGACATTACAGATCCCACACTAGGACACTCGGAAGAGCTGTTCACGTATCCATTCGCAGAATCTGGCCTGTCGCCACCTCCTCTTGAAGTGGGTCATGAGGAGATGGTATGTACAGATGCCCAAATATTTGAGCAGCCGCGTTATGACGAACGGAACGTTGTCAAAGTGTCTCAACAAGGGGTGGACGATGATGAGACACAATTGCCAGGAAGTCAGGAGGAGGATCAGGGTGCGGAAGAGGAAGACGACGTGGTGGATGATCCAGTAGCTGACCCTACATGGCAGGAGGATATGCAGAGCGAGGACAGCAGTGCACAGGGGGAGGGAGGCGTAGCATCACAACAGCCAGTACGAAGCAGGGGTGCGTCCGCAGGCAGAAGGCAGGCAACCGTTCCCCGGAACAACAACACGACTCAAGGTGCCTGTGCAAATGTTCGGTCTTCCCGAGTCTGGGAGTTTTTTAAGTTGGCTCCAGAAGACTCTAAAAAGGCCATTTGCCACACCTGCCATGCCACTATCAGCAGGGGTACGAAAACTAGCAGCCTGACCACCACCAGCATGATCAGGCACATGTCAGCCAAGCACCCGACTTTGTGGGAAGTACCACAGAGTCGAGGAGCGGTGCGTGCTGATGTCACTGCTAGGTCTTCGGCTGTTGTGCATGCAAGCCAATCCCCTGTCCATGCTGGCCGCGAACAAGCCTCCGGTCCTGCACCTGAAGTTGCTGAAGCACAAATTACGCCACCATCAAGCACGTCCTTGTCCCAGCGCAGCGTTCAATTATCCATTCAGCAAACATTTGAACGCAGGCGCAAATACGCTGCCAATGCCCCACATGCCACAGTCCTCAATGCTCACATTTCGCGACTCATAGCGCTAGAAATGTTGCCTTTCCGTCTGGTGGAGACGGACGCATTCCGCGACCTGATGGCGGCTGCTGTCCCACGTTACTCGGTCCCCAGCCGACACTATTTCTCCAGATGTGCCGTCCCCGCATTGCATAACCACGTGTCCAACACCATCACACGTGCCCTGAACAATGCTGTTTCAGCCAAAGTCCACCTAACCACAGACACGTGGACAAGTGCTTGTGGGCAAGGCCGCTACATCTCCCTGACGGCACACTGGATTAATATTGTGGAGGCTGGGACCCAGTCTGAGCGAGGGACGGAACACGTCCTTCCCACACCAAGGATAGCAGGCCCTACCTCTGTCATGGTTTCACCGACACTCTACAGCTCCGGAATGTCATGCTCTTCAGCCTCCTCCTCCTCCACCTGCGCATCCTCATCCACTGTACCCTCCACACCAGTCCCAAGCTGGAAGCACTGCAGCACTGCCTCTGCAAAGCGGCAACAGGCTGTGCTGAAGCTAGTCTGCATAGGTGACAAACCCCACAATGCAGAAGAGGTGTGGACAGCTCTGAAACAGCAGGCAGATCACTGGCTCACACCTCTGAACCTAAAGCCAGGAAAGGTCGTGTGTGACAATGGCCGGAACCTGGTGGCAGCTTTGAGGCGAGGGCAGCTGACGCATGTTCCATGCGTGGCCCATGTGCTCAACCTGGTGGTTCAGAGGTTTGTGAAGTCATACCCGGAGGTGTCTGACCTGCTGGTAAAAGTTCGGCGTCTGTCTGCACATTTTCGCAAGTCACCTGCTGCTTCAGCCGGCCTTGCAAGCTTTCAGCGCCGTTTGCGTCTTCCGGCCCACAGACTGGTGTGTGATGTCCCCACGCGTTGGAATTCAACGCTGCACATGTTGGTCAGGATATGTGAGCAGAAGAGGGCAGTTGTGGACTACCTGCATCACCTAAGCCGTCGGGAAATGGGTCAAACTCCACACATAACACCTGAGGAGTGGAGATGGATGTCGGACCTATGCACCGTCCTCCAAAACTTTGAGGACTCCACCAAGATGGTGAGCGGTGATGACGCCATTATTAGCGTCACCATACCACTACTCTGCCTTCTAAAACGGTCTCTGCTGAAAATAAAAGAGGATGCATTGCAGGCAGAGCGCGATGACTTAGAGCAAGAAACTGTAGTGGGTGTGGGTGAAAACACACAGCCCAGCCTCATGTCATCACAACGTGTAGTGGAGGACTATGACGAGGAGGAGGAGGAGGAGGATGAAGACATGGAGCAACTCTCAGGCCAAATTGGGGATATGACATGCACACCAGTCATACCCTCGATTCAGCGTGGCTGGCCAGAGGACAGGGGAGATGAGGAGGAGGAGGAGGAGGAGGACAGCATGTTCAGTCATCGTGTTGGTCTGGATACTGATGTGATGGCTGTTAAGAGTCTGGCGCACATGGCTGACTTTATGGTAAGCTGCCTGTCTCGTGACCCTCGCGTTCAGAACATCTTGGCCGACAATCAGTACTGGTTGGCAACACTCTTAGACCCACGCTACAAGGAGAACTTTATGTCTCTCATTCCTGAGGCGGAGAGGTCAGCCAAAATGCTGCAGTTCCAGAGGGCCATAGTCACGGAAGTTGTGAAATCCTTCCCCTCACAAAACGCTAGCGGCATAGGTCAGGATTCGATGGACAACCAAGGCGTACGGCCGAGAGGGGCACAAGTCCAATCCGCCAGAGGCAGGGGAACTGTTTTACTCAGCTCCCCTCACGTACCACAGCCCCTGAGGTGCGGGGTAGTGCCACCAGAAATGCTAAGTTCGGGCAGATGCTGAAGGAGTACCTTGCAGATCGAACAACTGTACTGCGAGATTCATCGGTGCCTTTCAATTATTGGGTCTCCAAGCTCGACACGTGGCATGAATTGGCTCTCTACGCCTTGGAAGTCCTGGCCTGCCCTGCCGCTAGCGTTTTATCAGAGCGTGTTTTCAGTGCAGCAGGTGGAATCATCACTGATAAACGCACCCGCCTGTCAACTGAAAATGCGGACAGGCTCACTCTGATCAAGATGAACAAGGGTTGGATTGGGCCAGACTTCACCACACCACCAGCAAATGACAACTGAATTTTATTTTGTTATTTGAATTTGACATGTACCTCCACTCACCAATGGGTAGACACTTCCGTACTTTGGCTAATCGCTGGACTCCTACTCCTTCTCCTCATGTGACACCATGATGAGCGTTAGAATAGTTAGGCTCTTGTTTGAGGTATACGCACAGTGGTAAATTTTGTAGCCCATTCTGTTAGAATGGGCATTACAACGACAGGAGACCCGCTCCTTTTCAATGGGAAAAATATTTTTAGGTACTCCTACACGTCTCTATCCAGGGACAAAGAGGAGCCTCCAAATTTTTGGCTGCCCTGACAAAAGGGCTACACTACAATACACCCTGTTCTTCTTAACAGGCCCTCCTGCACGTCTCCATCCAGGGACAAAGAGGAGCCTCCCAATTTTTGGCTGCCCTGACCAAAGGGCTCTACTACAATACACCCATCTTGGTTACAGGCCCTCTGCACGTCTCCATCCAGGGATCAATGGAACCTCCCAATTTTTGGCTGCCCTGACCAAAGGGCTTACTACAATACACCCACTTGAGGGTTACAGGCCCTACTACATGTCTGTATGCATGGGTCATTGTTGAACCTCCAATTTTTGTCTACCCTGACCAAAGGGCTCTACTACAATACACCCACTTGAGGGTTACAGGCCCTACTACATGTCTGTATGCATGGGTCATTGTTGAACCTCCCAATTTTTGGCTGCCCTGACCAAAGGGCTCTACTACAATACACCCACTTGAGGGTTACAGGCCCTACTACATGTCTGTATGCATGGGTCATTGTTGAACCTCCCAATTTTTGGCTGCCCTGGACCAAAGGGCTATACTACAATACACCCACTTGAGGGTTACAGGCCCTACTACATGTCTGTATGCATGGGTCATTGTTGAACCTCCCAATTTTTGGCTGCCCTGACCAAAGGGCTCTACTACAATACACCCACTTGAGGGTTACAGGCCCTACTACATGTCTGTAACATGGGTCATTGTTGAACCTCCCAATTTTTGGCTGCCCTGACCAAAGGGCTCTACTACAATACACCCACTTGAGGGTTACAGGCCCTACTACATGTCTGTAGCATGGGTCATTGTTGAACCTCCCAATTTTTGCTACCCTGACCAAAGGGCTCTACTACAATACACCCACTTGAGGGTTACAGGCCCTACTACATGTCTGTATGCATGGGTCATTGTTGAACCTCCCAATTTTTGGCTGCCCTGACCAAAGGGCTCTACTACAATACACCCACTTGAGGGTTACAGGCCCTACTACATGTCTGTATGCATGGGTCATTGTTGAACCTCCCAATTTTTGGCTGCCCTGACCAAAGGGCTCTACTACAATACACCCACTTGAGGGTTACAGGCCCTACTACATGTCTGTATGCATGGGTCATTGTTGAACCTCCCAATTTTTGGCTGCCCTGACCAAAGGGCTCTACTACAATACACCCACTTATTACAGGCCCTACTCATGTCTGTATGCATGGGTCATTGTTGAACCTCCCAATTTTTGGCTGCCCTGACCAAAGGGCTCTACTACAATACACCCACTTGAGGGTTACAGGCCCTACTACATGTCTGTATGCATGGGTCATTGTTGAACCTCCAATTTTTGGCTGCCCTGACCAAAGGGCTCTACTACAATACACCCACTTGAGGGTTACAGGCCCTACTACATGTCTGTATGCATGGGTCATTGTTGAACCTCCCAATTTTTGGCTGCCCTGACCAAAGGGCTCTACTACAATACACCCACTTGAGGGTTACAGGCCCTACTACATGTCTGTATGCATGGGTCATTGTTGAACCTCCCAATTTTTGGCTGCCCTGACCAAAGGGCTATACTACAATACACCCACTTGAGGGTTACAGGCCCTACTACATGTCTGTATGCATGGGTCATTGTTGAACCTCCCAATTTTTGGCTGCCCTGACCAAAGGGCTCTACTACAATACACCCACTTGAGGGTTACAGGCCCTACTACATGTCTGTATGCATGGGTCTGGGTCATTGTTGAACCTCCAATTTTTGGCTGCCCTGACCAAAGCTATACTACATACCCACTTGAGGTTACAGGTACTACATGTCTGTATGCATGGTCTTGTTGACCCCCAATTTTTGTCTACTAACAAGGGTTACTACAATAACCCACTGAGGGTCAGGTACTACATTCTGTATGCATGGGCATGTTAACCTCCCAATTTTTGGCGCCCTACCAAAGGCTCTATCAATACACCCATTCTCTTAACGCCTCCTGCACGTCTCCATCCAGGGACAAAAGACCTCCCAATTTTTGGCTGCCTACTAAGGCTTACTCAATACACCCACTTGTTACGCCCTACTACATGTCTGTAACAGTCATTGTTGAACCTCCAATTGTCTCCTGACCAAAGGGCTTACTACATACACCCATTGGGGTTACAGGCCTACTACATGTCTGTATCATGGGTCATTGTGACCTCCCAATTTGTCCCGGCAAAGGGCTATTACATCACCCATTGGGGTTACAGGCCCTACTACATGTCTGTATCAGGTCATTGTTGAACCTCCAATTTTGTCTACCTACCAAAGGGCTCTACTACAATACACCCACTTGGGTTACAGGCCTACTACATGTCTGTATGCATGGGTCATTGTTGAACCTCCCAATTTTTGGCTGCCCTGCCAAAGGGCTATACTACAATACACCCACTGAGGTTACAGGCCTACTACAGTCTGTATGCATGTCATTGTTGAACCTCCAATTTTTGCTCCCTACCAAGGGTTACTACACACTACACACTTGAGCTTTTACAGGCCCCATACTTACATGTTCGTATTGTGATCATTGTTGAACCTCCCAATTTTGCTCACCTGACCAAAGGCTTACTACATACCCACTTAGGGTAAGGCCCTACACATGTCTGTGCATGGTCATGTTAACTCCAATTTTCCCCAAGGGTTACACATACACCACTTGGTACAAAATGGTCATGTTGAACCTCCCAATTTTTGGCTGCCCTGACCAAAGGCTTCTACAATACACGTTCTTCTTAACAGGCCTCTGCACGTCTCCACAGGACAAAGAGGAGCTCAATTTTGGCTGCCTGACCAAGGCTCTACACAATACACCATTTTACAGCCTCTCAGTCTTATCAGGCAGGAACCTTCATTTTTGGCTGCCTGACCAAGGCTTACTACATACACCCACTTGGGTTACAGCCCTACTACATGTCTGTATGCAGGTCATTGTTGAACCTCCCAATTTTTGGCTGCCTGACCAAAGGGTTACTACAATACACCACTTACAGGCCTCTCAGTTTATCAGGCATGAACTCCAATTTTTGCTCCTGAAAGGCTTACTACAATACACACTTGAGGGTTACAGGCCCTACTACATGTTGTATGCATGTCATTGTTGAACCTCCCAATTTTGGCTGCCCTGACCAAAGGGCTTACTACAATACACCCAGTTCTCTTACAGTCTGAGCCATGGCAAGGGACTCCAATTTTTGCTCCCTGACCTAAGGGCTCTACTACAAACACCCACTTGAGGTTACAGGCCCTACTAATGTCTGTAGCATGGGTCTTGTTGAACCTCCCAATTTTTGCTCCTGACAAAGGGCTCTACTACATACACCCTTGAGGTACAGCCACATGTTGAGAGTCTGTGACCCCCATTTTGCTGCCCTCAAGGTATATAAATACCCTTGAGGTTACAGCCTATGTCTGTATGCATGGTCTTGTAACTCCCATTTTTGTCTACCTGACAAGGTAACATCCACTGGGGTTACACCTATCTGCTGAGCATGGGTCATTTGAACCTCCAATTTTTGGCTGCCCTGCAGGATACACAACCCATTTAAGCCTTCATGTGTATGCATGGTCTTGACCTCAATTTGGTGCCGACCAAAGCTCTATAATACCATGAGGGTAGCCTACTACATGTCTGTATGCATGGGTCATTGTTGAACCAATTTGCTCCCTGACCAGGTAACAATACACCCATTGAGGTAAGCCCATCATTTGTAGTGGGTTTGTTGAACTCATTTGCTACCTGACAAGGGCTTCTACATAACATTGAGGTCAGGCCCTACTATGTCTGTCAGGTCTTGTTGACCCATTTGCTGCCTGCAAAGCTTATACAAACACCCTTCAGGCCTCTCAGTCTTCAGGGATGACTCAATTTGGCTGCCCGCAGCTCTATACAAACACTTAAGCCCTCTCTCTCAGGAAGACTCAATTTTTGGTGCTGCCAAAGGCTCTACTAAATACCCCATTTACAGGCCTTCAGCATCGGCAGGCTCCAATTTTGGCTGCTGACAAGGGCTTCAATACACCACTGAGGGTTACGGCCTTATTCTGTATGCATGGGCATTGTTGAACCTCCATTTGCCCTACCAAGGCTTATCATAACCTTTAGCCCTCTCAGTCTATGGCAGACTCAATTTTTGGTGCCCACAAGGGCTCTCTACAATACACCCATTAAGGCCTCTCGTATCGGCATGTAACCCATTTGGGCCTGACCAAGGCTATCATACACCCACTAGGTACAGGCTATATGTCTAGCAGGGCTTAACTCCATTTTTGTCTCCTGACAGGCTCTTACATACCCTTGGGGTTCAGCCCAATTCGTAGCAGGTTGTGAACTCCAATTTGGCTGCCCGCATGGGTCATTGTTGAACCTCCCAATTTTTGGCTGCCCTGACCAAAGGGCTTACTACAATACACCCATTCTTTTAACAGGCCCTCCTGCTGTCTCATCCAGGGTCAAAGAGGACCTCCCAATTTTTGGCTGCCCTGACCTAAGGGCTTACTACAATACACCCACTTGAGGGTTACAGGCCCTACTACATGTCTGTATGCATGGGTCATTGTTGAACCTCCCAATTTTTGTCTCCCTGACCAAAGGGCTCTACTACAATACACCACTTGAGGGTTACAGGCCCTACTACATGTCTGTATGCATGGGTCATTGTTGAACCTCCCAATTTTTGGCTGCCCTGACCAAAGGGCTATACTACAATACACCCACTTGAGGGTTACAGGCCCTACTACATGTCTGTATGCATGGGTCATTGTTGAACCTCCCAATTTTTGGCTGCCCTGACCAAAGGGCTCTACTACAATACACCCATTCTAGGGTTACAGGCCCTACTACATGTCTGTCATCATGGGTCATGATGAACCTCCAATTTTTTGGCTGCCCTGACCAAAGGGCTTACTACAATACACCCACTTGAGGGTTACAGGCCCTACTACATGTCTGTATGCATGGGTCATTGTTGAACCTTCCAATTTTTGGCTGCCCTGACCAAAGGGCTCTACTACAATACACCCACTTGAGGGTTACAGGCCCTACTACATGTCTGTATGCATGGGTCATTGTTGAACCTCCCAATTTTTGGCTGCCCTGACCAAAGGGCTCTACTACAATACACCCACTTGAGGGTTACAGGCCCTACTACATGTCTGTATGCATGGGTCATTGTTGAACCTCCCAATTTTTGGCTGCCCTGACCAAAGGGCTCTACTACAATACACCCACTTGAGGGTTACAGGCCCTACTACATGTCTGTATGCATGGGTCATTGTTGAACCTCCCAATTTTTGGCTGCCCTGACCAAAGGGCTATACTACAATACACCCACTTGAGGGTTACAGGCCCTACTACATGTCTGTATGCATGGGTCATTGTTGAACCTCCCAATTTTTGGCTGCCCTGACCAAAGGGCTCTACTACAATACACCCAGTTCTTGTTTACAGGCCATCCTGCATGTCTGTATCCAGGGGCATTGGTGAACCTCCCAATTTTGGACTGCCCTGGCAAAGGAAGATACTACAATAGACCCAGTTCTTCAAAATGGGCACATTATTTCTAGACAGGGCTTCATGTACGTCTCTTGTCAGGGTCATCGGAGTGCCGCACAATGTTTTCACGTAAAATCTTTCATGTAATCACAAAAAGTAACATACACCAGCTGTATCTCACTATTGGGTATGTGCCCTTAACATTTCCACCCTAAATATTCATTTTGGTGTCATTTTGGAAGGTTTTCTGGACACTCCGTAAAATTGGCGTGAAACTCGGACAACATTGTTCACAGCTGTGACTTTTGAGTGAGAAATGCTTCCAGGGGTCTTCCCCATGGTGTTGCCATGTCATTTCAGCACTCTTCTGAGACTTTTGTGACATTTTTAGGGTTTTTCCAGGCAGCCGGCAGTCATTTCATAAAAATACTCGTGTCTCCCATAGGATAACATTGGGCTCGTTACTCGGGCCGAGTACACGAGTATCTCGGGATGCTCGGCCCGAGCTTCGAGCACCCGAGCATTTTAGTACTCGCTCATCACTAATACACAGATATTCATTTCACCGCACTCCCAGTGAAATAGCATCAGGCCTATTTCTAGTATTACATAAATAGGAATTGCCTGTCCCAGGGGCCCCTTCTGTAATGCAAGAATGACCTATTGTTTAAACCATCCAAACAAAAAATACCGTGGTATTAAGAAGCGCTAAGGCACTGGGTGTTAATAGTAATACACACCTTTATTAAGCTTCCACACTTTCCTATGCGACGCGTTTCAATAGACCAGTTATGTTTCTCAATGATTTGCTGAGTAAGATAGCTGGTCTACTGAAACACATCACATAGGAGAGTGTGGAAGCTTAATAAAGGTGTGTATTACTATTAACAACCAGTGCCTTAGCGCTTCTTAATACTTAGTATTTTTTGTTTGGATGATTCAACCATTGTGAGCGGTGAAGCTGCTCTGGGCAGAGAGGACCTGCGATGATGTCACAAATATACACCCATCTAGGCACATGATCGCATTACAGGACGACGCCTCCCGAACTAGGCGACGTTAAGTGCAGTGTCTCCCCTGGTCTAATCTCTCACCGTCACACGTAGCAATATCGCCGCCATATGGCTGGCAATTTGATGTGAGCGCGCACATTCCGGGCACTTTTTTGCACATCGGCGTCGCCCTGTCACACATAGACATCTCGTGTGGGATGTTCGGCGATCCTGCGTTCCAGAAATCGTCTGGTGCAGATCGGAAGCAATTTGACATTCCCACGTCGCCGCCGAATCGCCGTGTCACACGCCACCACCGCATCAGCGATGTGGGGGTAGAGTGTGAGCGTGGCAAGGAGACAGGCGTGCCAGAGTGTTGTACACCGCGCCCCTACCACTCCGATTGGCCAAGACAACTGCGTCACCATTGGTCAGCCTTGTCAGGAAGTCTGCCCATTACATGATGCATGTGCTTTCAACTATATTGCGTATCAAATATGGCGCCTTAGCAATGGCCAGTCAATGGAAACGCAGGAGCGACCACCAATCGCGGCAGATGGGGCGCGCCAAAAAGAAAGCTCAGGCACACCTCTGGAATTGCTTCCAGATGGTCTGAGCTCGCTTTCTACATCACCATCGCCCTGTCACACGCCATGATGCGCTGAAATCATCTGATGGAAATCGCCTGATTTCACTGCAGTGCAGGGCAATCAGGGACGCTCCACCGGCGATTTCTCGCTGTAAAATCTCCCTGTCTCACGCCACTACGCACAGGCGATGTGGTTTCCACATCGCCGAAATACACAAATTTACGGCGATGTGGAAGCCATATCACCAAGTGTGACGGTACCTTTAGTTGTACAGGGCGGAGCACAAAAGACACAGGTGAGAAACTCTATGATAGAACCCCTTAACAATTGTTAAAAAGATCTTCACTTAGCGCTCCTTATCTTCTGTTTGTTTACTATTGTTTAAATCAGGGTGTGTAAATATTTAAAATCTCTAACCAACATTTTCACCTCTATATCACATTTGCTGTAGTTTCAGGAAATTCACATGTACATTAGCACCAATGAGCAAACCATAGAGAAGGAGGTGAGCTGTGATAACACTTATTGTGAATGGTGGATCCTGTGTTATCTACTGTATATAGAGGTGTTATCAGTCATTGTACAGGAGGAGGAGGTGAGCTGTGATATCACCTATTGTGAATGGTGGATCCTGTGTTATCTACTGTATACAGAGGTGTTATCAGTCATTGTACAGGAGGAGGTGAGCTGTGATATCACTTATTATGAATGGTGGATCCTGTGTTATCTACTGTATATAGAGGTGTTATCAGTCATTGTACAGGAGGAGGAGGTGAGCTGTGATATCACCTATTGTGAATGGTGGATCCTGTGTTATCTATTGAATATAGAGGTGTTATCAGTCATTGTACAGGAGGAGGTGAGCTGTGATATCACCTATTGTGAATGGTGGATCCTGTGTTATCTATTGTATATAGAGGTGTTATCAGTCATTGTACAGGAGGAGGTGAGCTGTGATATCACCTATTGTGAATGGTGGATCCTGTGTTATCTGCTGTATATAGAGGTGTTATCAGTCATTGTACAGGAGGAGGAGGGGAGCTGTGATATCACCTATTGTGAATGGTGGATCTCGTGTTATCTACTGTATATAGAGGTGTTATCAGTCATTGTACGGGAGGAGGTGAGCTGTGATATCATCTATTGTGAATGGTGGATCCTGTGTTATCTACTGTATATAGAGGTGTTATCAGTCATTGTACAGGAGGAGGAGGTGAGCCGTGACATCACCTATTGTGAATGGTGGATCCGTGTTATCTACTGTATATAGAGGTGTTATCAGTCATTGTACAGGAGAGGAGGTGAGCTGTGATATCATCTATTGTGAATGGTGGATCCTGTGTTATCTACTGTATGTAGAGGTGTTATCAGTCATTGTACAGGAGGAGGAGGTGAGCTGTAACATCATCTATTGTGAATGGTGGATCCTGTGTTATCTACTGTATATAGAGGTGTTATCAGTCATTGTACAGGAGGAGAGGGAGCTGTGATATCACCTATTGTGAATGGTGGATCCTGTGTTATCTACTGTATATAGAGGTGTTATCAGTCATTGTACAGGAGGAGGAGGTGAGCTGTGATATCATCTATTGTGAATGGTGGATCCTGTGTTATCTACTGTATATAGAGGTGTTATCAGTCATTGTACAGGAGGAGGTGAGCTGTGATATCACCTATTGTGAATGGTGGATCCTGTGTTATCTACTGTATATAGAGATGTTATCAGTCATTGTACAGGAGGAGGTGAGCTGTGATATCACCTATTGTGAATGGTGGATCTCGTGTTATCTACTGTATATAGAGGTGTTATCAGTCATTGTACAGGAGGAGGAGGTGAGCTGTGATATCATCTATTGTGAATGGTGGATCCTGTGTTATCTACTGCATATAGAGGTGTTATCAGTCATTGTACAGGAGGAGGAGGTGAGCCGTGACATCACCTATTGTGAATGGTGGATCCCGTGTTATCTACTGTATATAGAGGTGTTATCAGTCATTGTACAGGAGGAGGTGAGCTGTGATATCATCTATTGTGAAGGTGGATCCTGTGTTATCTACTGTATATAGAGGTGTTATCAGTCATTGTACAGGAGGAGGTGAGCTGTGATATCATCTATTGTGGATGGTGGATCCTGTGTTATCTACTGTATATAGAGGTGTTATCAGTCATTGTACAGGAGGAGGTGAGCTGTGATATCACCTATTGTGAATGGTGGATCCTGTGTTATCTACTGTATATAGAGGTGTTATCAGTCATTGTACAGGAGGAGGTGAGCTGTGATATCACCTATTGTGAATGGTGGATCCTGTGTTATCTACTGTATATAGAGGTGTTATCAGTCATTGTACAGGAGGAGGTGAGCTGTGATATCACCTATTGTGAATGGTGGATCCTGTGTTATCTACTGTATATAGAGGTGTTATCAGTCACTGTACAGGAGGAGGAGGTGAGCTGTTATATCTTCTATTGTGAATGGTGGATCCTGTGTTATCTACTGTATATAGAGGTGTTATCAGTCATTGTACAGGAGGAAGTGAGCTGTGATATCACCTATTGTGAATGGTGGATCCTGTGTTATCTACTGTATATAGAGGTGTTATCAGTCACTGTACAGGAGGAGGTGAGCTGTGATATCATCTATTGTGAATGGTGGATCCTGTGTTCCAGGTGGATCCACCCCCACCTCATTGTTAAATTGAAAGCTCTTATGAGCAGGGCTGTCATTATTTTGCTCAAATTATTGTATTGTATTATGCTTTGTATTGTATTGTATTTTCTGTTAACTGTTTCTTTTGATTGTTTATATATATACCTCTGAATTGTGAAGCGCTGCAGAATATGTTGGCACTATATAAATAAAGATTATTATTATTATTATGTGTGAGGGGATCGGGTCAGTGGTGTATATAGTGAGACGAGAAGAGCCTGGGGACTTGTTTTGGGTCAAATGTGGAGAGCGAGCCAGAGGAGATGTGAGGAGGGAAGGAAGAACCGGCGCTTTGAGGTTGAGAGTTGAATTCCTGACGGATGTTTTCTATTTTCTTAGTGAAGTAAGAGGCCAGATCACCAGCACAGAGGTCAGTGATAGGGGACTGTACTTTAAGATTAAGGAGAGAGTGAAAGGTGTCAAAGAGTTTTTTTGGGTTGTTGGATAGTGAAGAGATCAGGGTGGTGAAGTAGGTTTGTTTGGCAAGGTGAAGGGCAGAGTTGTAAGTTCTCAGCATAAATTTATGGTGAATTAAATTTTCTGGTGTGCGGGTTTTCCTCCATAGATGCTCAGCACTCCTAGAGCATCGCTGGAGGAATCGAGTTTACGATGTGAGCTAGGGTTGTTTTACTCTGTGTTTGGAGTTTCTGAGGCTGAGGGGCACTACTTGGTCCAGGGTGATTCTGAGAGAGTTATTGTAGTGATTCACAGCCAGATAGGGACAGGAGAAAGAGGAGATCGGTGACAGTGAAGAATGTAGAGAGTCTGAGTGTATTATGGTAAATGGCCTGTAGATTTCTGGATGTGTGATAGGTAGGGGTGCGCTGAGGTGGGCGAGGGTTTGTGAGCGTGAACGAGAGAATGTTGTGATCAGAGAGAGGAAAAGGCGAGTTATCTAAGGAGGAGGATGAACAGAGCGGGGCAAAGATCAGGTCAACGGTGTTACCTTCTTTGTGTGTCTCAGAGGTTGAGAGCTGTGAGAGGCCAAGGGATGTGGTTAGAGATAGAAGCTGGGATGCAGATGGGGAGACGGGGTTGTTTATGGGGATGTTAAAGTCTCCCAGAATAAGGGCTGGTTATTCTGAGGACATGAAGTGTGTCAGCCATGTGGAAAAATGGTAGAGGAACAGGGTGGGTGATCCTGGTGGGCGGTATACTATCGCTACTTTGAGGGGGAGGGTGTGGAAGAGTCTAATAGTGTGGACCTCAAAAGAATGGAAAAAGAGTGATGGGGCTGGGGGATTACCTGGAAAGTTCATTGTGGGGACAGGAAAAAGCCAACTCCACGACCATGTCTGTTCCCAGGTCTCGGGGAATGGGAGAAATGTAGGCCACCATGAGAAATATCAGCAGGGGAAGCAGTGTCTTAATCCTGGATCCAGGTTTCTGTGAGGGCCAGCAGATTAAGTGAGTTAGTGAGAAAGTAGTTGTGGATGAAGGGAAGTTTGTTACATTCCAGAGAGCACAGTTAAAAGAGAGAGATGAAGATGTGCAAGTAATGTTGATAAGGTTAGTAGGGTTCTATGTGATGTGGGAGAGGAGTTAAAGTAGGTAGAGGGTGGTCCAGAATTTGGAGAGATATCACCTGACAGGAGCAGCAGTAAAAAGAGAAAGAGCAAATAGTTTTTGGATTTAGGACATTGTTTCTGATCAAATACTTTAGAATATGATGGTCTGAGATTATTCAGTACAGTGAAGAGAGTAAGGGAGCTGAAGATAGTAGAGGGGAGGAGAGAGGGGCTGATGTGGATGAAGGATGATGGAGAGGGATGGGGCGGTGAAAGTGAATGGCAAAAGCACATAGGAAAAAGATATTTAAATAAAGGACATAATTTAAAGGTAGAGTGACTTCTGGTCTGACTAAATGCCATACACATACAAGTCATTGTAATCCCAACTCTAGTGATAATGATCCTACGGAAAAATCTAAAAGGACAGGAGTTTTAAATAGCTCTATTGACCAGTATAACAATTGCAATACTAATATTTTCTTTAATAATAGTTGTAATGTGAAAAAAAATGCAAACATTAAAAATTCATGCAGAACAAAAACCTGTTTTATACAAAAGGTGATTTTAAAGGATGCATTCCCCATCATGAACAAATGATCACATCGAGTACAGCAGTCTGCAATGATCTGTTAGGGTCATTGGTAGCAAATGTCTCATTTCTGTCACCACAGGAGGAAAAAGGAATTACCCAGTTCTCTTAAATCAATAGGTTCTTCATAACACAAAGTCTCATAGGTCATCCACAATGAAGCACCGGTAAATAATTTAAAAATAAAGGTTCTTCTAAAAAAGATTTCCCCTATAAAAACATTAAAAGGAACATAATCCTCCTCAATGATCAAGGGTTTGATATATAATCAATATTAATTGATTGAGGTTAAGTGATAAATGAAGGATCCCAGGACCACTGATTCTAATGATGTTGGGGGCTGCAAGTTCTTTGTAATTCATAATGAGAAGACTACTCATATATAGAATGAATAGAAAAGGGGTCACAATATCTCCCATTGTCACTGGGAACCATGTTCTCAAATACAGAGGGGGCCTCATCAAAAATCATACCTGTAACCCAACCTTTAGACATATTCTAGCCAATGTATATGAATGCAGATTACCAAATTGTTATGGTGTGGACCTATCTTGCTGTTCTTTGGAGCCATAATCTCAGGTTCAGTTTTTTGGTGACCACTCCCCACCACTATATAGAGTCATGTGACTTATCATTTGACATCAGTTATAGATTCCATTTCTATGCTGACCATTTTGAAGTAGCCTGTCTCTAGGAGAAACTGCGGTGTTGTGTCAATTGCAGCTGCAATGTTTTGGTGCATTGAAGGAATTTAAAGTGGTTTCCTTTCTATGTGTCTATTTCCCCTTTGTCTGTTTCTCTTACGTTGCATTTTATTATTGTCGTGGTAAGACTAGTGTCCTCACCTGCCTGCACACTAACAAGGGTGAGCACAGGAAAAGGAAGGGCCTAGGCGGATGACGGAAATGGGGGAAAGACCTGTATAGGGATGTTAGGGATAATAAAGTGCAGACTTAGGTGAGTGTTTAAGAGGTGACCCCTCTCCCTTCTCCCTATTGCCAGGGCCTTCCTTCTATACCATTCTCATTGTAACTCTTGTGTTACACCACACACCCCAGCAAATATGTCTTTATGGGACAAGCCCTTTATGGATAAGCATGATTTGCTCCTTCAACAACTGATTCAGTTTTTATTTGGAAACATGAAGGCTACGGATATGTATCATGGCCGTAGGGCCAATATCCCAGTGCTGTTAGCGCGTTGACACAAGCCATTAAGTCAGTCTAGTTTAATGAATACATATTACATTTCTGTAACGTTCCCTCATCTGACGGTTCTCATGCACCTTCCCGTGCACATGGACATAGCACTAAATTCAATTGTATCATAATTGCTTTGCAGTGACTACACCCAGGCATTGGGCTGTTAAATTCTTGTTGGCAGAAGGGACAATTTTCGTCACAAATGAAATATTGTCGAGTTCTTGTAAGCATCGCTGCCATCTTGTTATCCCCCCAGGTGACATTCATAAAACAAAGACAGGCGCAATTAATGCTTAAAAGGCTCTTAACCGTCAGCATTTCTGAAGTTAGCTGTTCCATCTGCTGCCCTTAATTCAATTTGTCTTTAATTTCCTAATGCTGAGCGGATCGGACTCGTCACGGCGAATGCATCAGATAACGCAAGGCTCCAGGTACACAGTCAGATAAACCAGGCTAAACCTTGCTCAATGAATAAACATGGCGATCCCTACAGTTTAGGTCTGTAAATGTGACAAGAGTTAACAAAATTCGCAAATTTTCTATTACCCATCAATTTTGAAAAGTGACTACAAAAGAGAGTGTAGTCTCCAGATTTATCACTTTTGTCAGGCTATCAGATTAATAGATTTTACACCAAAAAACATAAATTACAGAGGAGTAAAACATGTCAGAAGAAAGGGGAAGAAAACCAAAGCACGCAGGAGCTTTCACTATGACCCACAGGGTACACTGCTAAGAATATAGGATTTGTTCTGGGTATGTGCCCACATAGTGGTTTAAGGTCGGTTTAGCAGCGAAAACCGTCGGCGGTTTAGCATAGGTTTTATTTAAATGTATGTAAATCCTAAGCAGCGTTAGGACTTACAAGTAACCCTATGTAATTTAGAAACCGCTGTGCACACATAGTGGGTTTATGTGAGCGGATCTGCCAGAGGTTGAGCGGTTTCCTAGCGGTTTAGGATCATACAACATGTCAATTCTTCTCAGCGGTTTTTGATCGTTTTCATGAACAAAATCCTCCATAGAAAACCGCCGGAAAAACCGCCGGAAAAACCGACTGAAAAACGCTGTGCACAAGCTGAAAAAAATGCTGGGAAACAGCTGGAGACTTCAGAGCTCAGAACTCTAGGCTCCTGCAAATTTCCACAGGTTTACTGACGGCTTGAACGTCACTAAACCACTATGTGGGCACATACCCTAAAGAATTCAAATGTATTCTATACAGGCACATAGAAATGCATCACTATATATATATATATATATATATATATATATATACTATATACTAGTGCAACTTTATATAAACATGCCTGTAAATTTGATTCTTTTTTTGTTTCTTCTGTTTGATGGATGTGGGATCCAGTAACAATTCTTTTACAGGGGCTCTTCAATGTCAATGTCCACTACTGCAATATTAACTTTGCATATAGGATGACGGTTTTTCTTTTTCTTTTTTTAATTAAAATATTTTTCCAGAGAAAGCTCAGATGTAAAGTCACAACCTCTTGCATAGCAGACAAGAGCTTCCACTGGGAGCCACAGGCTGCACTGCTAAAATAGAAGATTTCTTCTACCTAACGTGCTAAAGGGGATTCTCCTTCTTTACACGCATATTGTGTTTGCACAATAAATTACATCACTATATACCAGTGCAAATATGCCTGTAAATTTGACTTTTTTTTTACATGGGTGCGTTCTGATGCATGGGGGGCCCAGACACAATTCTTTTACATGGGCTCTTCACTGTCAATGCCCACTACTGCAAAACTGAATGTGTATTTAGGATAAAGATTTTTTTTTTTAAATTACAATATTTTTTAAGAGAAAGCTGAGATTTAAAGTTACAATCATTTGAATAGCAGGGATGAGCTTTCACTGGGAGCCACAGGCTGCACTGCTAAAGAATATAAGATTTCTCCTACCTAAAGAGCTAAAATGTATTCTTTTTTTTTACACGCACAATGTGCTGGCACATAGAAATACATCACTATATATCAGTGCAACGTGATATAAACATGCCTGTAAATTTGATTCTTTTTCATTGGTGTCCTGATGGATATGGAGAAAAAAGGAGGAGACAAAGTAGCGCAAATGGGTCTTACTGTTTTACGGATAAGGTAGTACAGTCATAGGTGTATCACTTCCGGTTTAGAAAAAGAGCTGAGCCCCGATGGTTGTACCCACCCATCTTTGAGGATTGTACCCGCAGAAGTGCCAGTTGAGCGCAAAACGTTTATTGTACCATCGGGGCTACCCAGTTCTCCTTCCCTTGCACCCCCACCTGTAATACCCCTGTGATGCAATAAATGGAATGAGCACGTTTATCCTGTGTGCAGCTCAGCTCTTTTTCTAAAGTGAAGTGACATATCGCTGTTGTGGAGGAAGTGTGCACCAGGAACAGAGGCTCACATTGTGTGGGGTCCACATGAGAGGTCCCAGGGGATCCTGGAGGGCTGTTGGAACTGACAGAGGGAGCGGTGGTGCTGGCCTTAACCTGCAAACCGTAACTGTCATAGGTGTATGTGCTCACCTGATCCAGTTGTGTTTCCCCACAACTGATAAATTTGCTCAGACAACTGCTGCTGGATCCGCACTCCCACGTAACAGTGGTGATGTATCCAAGAAAAAGACCAGAGAGATCGTGCTTTAGTGATCCACACTGCCATCCCACCGTACCTGAATAAATGCCAGAGAAGCCAGGAGTATGCAAGCTGCTACTTTATTCCATTAGTAGTCCTTCGCTGTTGTGGCACCCCGCAACGAGTGCGCCACAGGAGGGTATTGCAGCCATAAATGCAGCCGCAATATTCTCCGACACAGCAGTTATCTGGTTAACTGAGAGATCCGAAACCCAGCATGCATCACTTAACATAGAGGGCCAATCCAAGGTCCTGGTGGGCGGAGTGCAAGGGTTGTGTAGGAGAAGTACAGACACTTAGACCAGTTTAGTCTGGAGAGAGTCTGGGAGTCTAGTCTAGACAGAAGACACAGACTTGAACTTGGAGTAGGAGCGGGGCTCTGCACCTCGTGCAGCTCCCGGGCCGTCACCGGTCGGGTGTTAGCACCTGAGGCCTCAACAACCGGGATCGGGCATCACTAACCACGGGTTCCAAAATACCCCCGTGCCCAATTCACAGCCGGTTCACTGGTACCGAAGCTGGCAGCAGTTCACCTCTGCTACGCGAACCAGAAGGGTGGAGGAGCAGCTTTATAGGAGCACCCCACCACCAGCCAACTTCCAGTCGTCTAACCAGCGGTGTACCCACCGAGGGACCCAAGGCTCCCCAAAACATCCATAACGTACATCTTGGATAGGGATTGAAGCAGCCTCCCCGTACCCGACCTGGTATTCCTGGGCGACAACGGCAAAAGACTTAGCTAGAATGGAGGAACACTACGGATCTCTGAGGGACACCTATAACTGCTGAGTCCACCCGGTCCACTACCCGTTAACTGTATACCATGTACTGCCTGCTGGCTACAGTAAAGACCCGTTACAGAGACTTTCAGTGTCCGTGCTTCCTTATGATTGTATCCTTCTGCACTCAAAGTAACCGCAGCTGCCGCACAACATCTTGAGCAGCTCCAGCTTCCGGGGATCACCGCTCAGCCTGTGGGGAGCGTTCCATCTTGCTGCTATCCACCCCCAGCGGTTCCGCAGCGTCGGTAACCCTTACCGAACTACTCATAGGTGGCGTCACGAATAAATTAACCCCTTTAATCTGTTCCTACAAGACGTCTTCAACTTTTGAAATACGGCCCACCCGTGACAAGGAGGAAGGAGCTACAGCCTGTCTAAACCGGAGTCCACGGGCCGACGGTGAGTCACTGTCAATGTCTGCTCCTGCATCCACATATATTGTTATTGTTCCACTTCCATAAGGATGCATTTTTTTCTTTACCTATCTTTGAATCTCAGCACATTTCTAGATGCCACAAGATAACCAATTTTGCAAAAAAAATATGATTTTGAGATACTTTGTTGGGACACAAATATGGTTTGCACCCAGTGACTGTGATGTGGATTGCGGCTTGTTAAGGGTTTTGCTTGCATGCTGTGATAATGTATTGGATTTTTATTGTATTTTTTTTTCCCCATGGTCACATCTGTATCTGCATTTTCCCATAAACCTTTCCTAGATTCCTGAGCCTATTTTACTCCACAGCTTTACATCTTTGCCTAATAGAGATTTTCTACGACTAATAATTTTTCCCATAGATAGCAGTAAGTCCATGATTATATATCTAAGAAATAATTTGTCACATCTAATGCAAAAAATGAAAGGAATAATGGCTAATCTAGTGAATGACCTTCCCGTTAATGATCAACTCGATCAGCTAAGATCTCACAGTGGGTCATTAACACACATCAAATCAGCAACGAGTCATTACCATCGTTTAATGAACATATACCGTTTATGAACTATTAACGATGGCTGATCAATATTCTTTGCCATAAACACAACATGTTGGAGCCTGTATCCCCATGTTTTTTTTATTTCCCCACCAGAATAAAACGATGTTTGTAGAATATTAAAGGGTCTCTGGTTCCAGCCCTGGAAAAAATGTAGTTGAAAACTCCTGCTGTATAGAATCGTTAATACCGCACCAATTACTCCTCAAGGCCGGAATAAATGAGTGATACGCAATTAATGCCGTCCTCGTTCACACTTCAAGTTCATTATTTCATTTTTATGTTGACAAAAGCTTCTACGCCAACCCTTCTGGTTTAGGTAATAAGTCCCTTGGTTCTGTAAGTTGTAAAGGCTTGACTGAACGCTTTCTGCCCTTAGCAACTGTGAGTATACAGGTGTGGTGCGGCCATAATGCGGTGTGCTTCCGTCTGTACAAGCACAAAGTACTGAATTATGGCTAAAAATGAGCGAATCTACTCAATGCGAATTGAATTTGCCTTTAATTTTACAAAAAAATCTAATTTTCCGCAATCTGAATCTTGTTTTTGATTCACCAAAATTCGTAGAGGGAAAAAACTAATACTCACCTATCCTGTCGCTCCAGCCCCCTGTTCGGTCCTCCATGCATGTGCCACCAATGACTTCTTTACTGCTACACAACACGTAATATCCTCTTTATCTATTTTTACTCATGACATTATAGGCTTACTCAATGGCAAAAGCACAGAGTTGAGATGGAGGGAGATGATGTTGTGCGTATGGAAGAAGTAAGGAAGAAGCCGGTTGAAGCTAAGCGGAGGACCAGTCTGAGGGAAGTGGCAGAGGGTCAGGTAAGCAGCAATATGAATTTTCCTTTTTAGAACCCTACATTTGTTATGCTCTGAGGGTTAGAGTAATCCCTGAGATAATAAGACACAATCAATTCATATTAAGTAAATACTTGTTGTATAGAGCTTTCTTGGCAAACTTGAATCAGCAGATATGCTCATATCAGATATCAAGCCCATCTTTGCTATGGTTAAGGGTGTACAAAGCATAAAGG
This sequence comes from Allobates femoralis, assembly GCA_033576535.1. Lineage (NCBI taxonomy): Eukaryota > Metazoa > Chordata > Amphibia > Anura > Aromobatidae > Allobates > Allobates femoralis. The sequence goes on along the minus strand of JARQOC010000010.1, from coordinate 45,151,333 downwards.
TGTCATGCCTCAGGATTCAATCCCATGATCTTGTGCTGTTTTGTAGGTTTTTATTTTTTATTGAGCCTCAGTATGGTGTATCCCTGTCCAAGTTCTGATTGTTTTTTACTCTTGCTTCTTTCCTTTTGGTTTGCAGTCAGCAGGTGTTTTCCTTTGTTCTGTCCTCTCCTATCTTGGGTATGGCTGTTTATACCTCCCTTTTGCTGGTCTTCTCTGCTGGCTATATTGCTATGTGGATCCTACTAAGGAGTTCTTACCAGCTTGGTATTTTCTCTTTGGTGCCTCACTTGCCTTTCCTACTTCTTTCTCCTATTACTTAGGTAGTATGAGGCTTTTCTTACTGGTAGCAGCTACTTCACCTTTTTCCGCTAGTTCATGTGTTTTATGTTTCCACATTTTTTGTCCTTACCTATCTCTGCACACTTTCCTTCTCCTGGGTTATAGTGCCCTGCTATCTCCCTTTGATTCCTAAGGAAATACGAGGAACAACTCGACAGCCTTTCAGGCATCCAGGTTCTAATTGTGGTTTCTGAGTGTTTTGGCTAGGGTTATTCCAGCCTGTGCAGCTGCCACTAGGGACTTTGCAGCTAGGAATATTAGTTTGTACAGGAATCAGTTGGTCCACGTGCAGTAGATAAAATGTAGGCTTTATTAACCCATGTTGGAAATCCCATGTGCATAACAGAAGGGTACTGTTGGGTCCATCTAAATGGAAAAATGCTACATTAGAGTTGTCCATGGAAACGTAGCTTGCTGTATCTTATATGTGCCTTGGTCTTACTAGTAAAACAGTTTACACTGAAGAGAGCCTGTCATGTTCCACATGGCATCTGATCTGCAGGCAGCAGTTTATAGAGTAAGGGCCCTTTCACATCAGCGTTTTTTTTCAAATCGCGGCAGATGCGGTGAAAAAACCGCATCTGCCGCGATTACCGCATACCGGCTGCACTTGCGGCGCGGTTGCGGTTTTTGCCATGCAAAGTATAGGCGGACTTGCGGCAGGTGCGGCAAGTGCGGTTTTGCACTTGCGGCAGGTGTGGCCGCGAAAAAAAAACGCATTTTTTTTCGCGGCCGCACCTGCCGCAAGTGCAAAACCGCACTTGCCGCACCTGCCGCAAGTCCGCCTATACTTTGCATGGCAAAAAACCGCAACCGCGCCGCAAGTGCAGCCGGTATGCGGTAATCGCGGCAGATGCGGTTTTTTCACCGCATCTGCCGCGATTTGAAAAAAAACGCTGATGTGAAAGGGCCATAAGAGACGATGAGCAAACAGAAAAGCTTCAGTGCAACTTGTGTTTTATTAATTTCTTTGTTAAGGAGTCCAGTATACAGTCCTATCCAATCAATCACTGAAAAAGAACCGCCCACTGGACTTCTAAGTATAGAAAAAGAAAGAATAAAAAGACATAAAATGCAAGTTATGCTGAAAATGTATCTACAAACCTATATATCAATCAGCTCAGCATCTCCTGGTCTGCAGCACAAGCGTAAAATTAGACGCCATTTTCAATGTAACAGTGTCACATATTGATTGCCTTGCAGTCCGTTAGTGTTGGTGCTATGATTAAATATGAGTTTTTTTTTCCTTAGTCTACTCTGTATGCTGCAGCTCTGCAAGTGGAGAGGTTGATCATAGCATTTAGGTGGAGGTGGAGTGGGTGTGTCTTAGTATTCAGATCTCCACTCCCCCAGCCTTGAAATGGCTCTACTTCCCTCCACTAGGTGTTGCAGATAGAGCTCTTTTCTACTTGGACACTGTACTATGAAGTCGTGCTGTGCTGAGCTCTGTTATTGCTGGCATTGGCTTCTATTGAAGCTTCTGGGTTTTCCCAGTCCATGGGTGGAGGTAGGAGCTCTTAGCCTAGGGCTGATCAGGAGCAAAGGGCTCTAGGGTGGTGACCGAACATCCTCACCTTCAGAGGTACCTTCGGGAACAGGGCTAGTCAGGGACCCCAAGTCCAAGGCCAGACCAGCTCTCCTTAATGCCCTTGCCCATCTTACTATCTTGCCTCCTGATTCCCTATCTATTTTATCATCCTGTGACAAATAGCAATATTGCAGTCCGTAGCCTTCTCTCGTCAATCAGAGTGGAAATTAATTCTGATGGAGCACAGAAGGATGTAGCCAATTGGAGACCACTAAATAAGATCAGAGGAACAGCACTGGTTTGAAAGGTAAATGTGTTGGTTTGATTCATAGCAGACTGGAACAAGTATAAAAAGATTATCGAGCAATTGGCAAGCTCAATTGCAAAAGGCTGACACAGGTTACAGGAGAATTACAGCTGTGTCAATCCTCACTTTTCTCGATTTTCCTGAGTGATGCAATATGGCTAGCTTTAAAAAAATCCACAATTTTACCAAAATGTTGGGAGATGCTTATGCTACATGTGTCCATATGGGGTTGGAGCCTGTCAAGGATTTTGCTAATATGTCATGATAATGTATGTCCTTAATAAAACTTGTGGATAGATATAGGTGTGCATACTGGTGCCATTCAACTTGAAAACCTTCAAACAGTTGGGTCAACCGGTCAGGGCTATTGTCATATCGAAAATCTGTCCATCTTGTATAAACTGTAGGTTTTGTTACTTTTCTCATCATTTTAGCTATATTTGTGTGGCTAAAAAACACGAAGAAGTGTAAAATGGAATGCCTTACACATGTGATGTCTTAAGTGCTACTCAAAATATTGGAAGGCATGGTAAGTGCCCTTTTGAGTTTAAGAGACTTATTACTGGTGATTGCAGTCATCCGGAGTCAATTGACCAGCTGCAATATTGTGAAGTGTGGGGGAGTTTTTATGTAAAATGTGGCAGCCATTCTTTTATGAGTTTTATCCCTAATGGTCTTATTCAATATTCTGGCTCCTTTTTTTTTTTAGAAATGCTGAAAATGTTCAAATTCTGAGATTTTGAACCTCAATGAATGTCCAGTATTGTAAAATGCTCTAGAATGCAGGTTCTGTGGAAGGTCAGGTGACTGTATCAAAGGCACCCTGTTGTTAGTCAGAAAATACCTTATTTGCACTTTTGTTTTATTCTCCTATTCACCATGTAGTTGGTGGGATTTGAACAGGGTTCCCCTCTGCTGAACACTCCCTGCACAATGTAACCTCCTTACTGGATTAAAGTCACATCGGCAAGAAATTCCTGGTGAGTGCCGTCTTTCTTATTTTTGAAAGACTCCATATCTTTTGCCACACATCACTTCCGGGTGCTTACAAGACTTTGTTTTTGATTGCATTTGCTATCCCAACTGTCCAGGCACTTCCTCACCATCAAACCCTGGAATACAACCAGTGTACACTCACCTATTAATAAAACCAGCAACCTATAAGAATCCTGCTGCTATCTAAATTCCAGTATTAGAGAGCAATTTTGGTGAAACATCGAGCTTACTTAGTCATACCCATGACCTGATGCTTTGTGGTCAGCTTATCGTTCTGCTGAGCCCCTGTTGGACATCATCAGAGCTTTGCATTAGATTTGTGAATCTAACCATGTGTGTTGGTCCAACTTGCTGTTCCGGGTCAAACTTCAATTCCAGCTCCAGTTCTGCCTGTTACCAGTCCTGTGATAGTTGATGTCTACCTGTGTTAAGCCCCGTCACACATAACGAGATCGTTAGCGAGATCGTTGTAACGTCACAGGTTAAGTGACGTAACAGCGATCTCGCTATGTGTGACACTTAGCAGCGATCAGGCCCCTGCTGTGAAATCGTTGCTCTGGGTCATTTTTAGGTTGTTGCGCTCCCGCTGGCAACACTGCATTGCTGTGTTTGAAAGGGACAACGACCAACGATCTCAATACTACGCCTGAGAGTGACAATTCCCAATGACCTCTGTATTATTTCAGATCGTTGCTGAGTCGCTGGTGAGATCTGACTGTTTGACATCTCACCAGTGATCTCAAAGTGACACACCAACGATTCCTACAGGATCGTTATCATTGTCGGGATCGCTGTTGCGTTGTTGTATGTGATGGGAGCTTTAGTCCCTGGATTCATCTTATCTGTGTTTTCCCTGGTCCTAGATTCTCTTGTTTCTGGAATCCTGCTGTGTCATACACCTGATGTCCTGCTGTGCTTTGTACCTTGTACCTGAAGGGTACCTTTACACGCCGCTACTGGCGGGTGGATACAACCAGCTACACGCTACAAATGTAGCTTGCATCGGCAATGTACCCGTAGTAGCGGTGTGTGAAGACGGTAGGAGGAGCATCCGGCAGTAGATGCATCTGTTTCCGAGCACTGCCCTGAAACAGGTGGTTACCCAGCCGATTGTAGCGAGCTGTATCGGCGTGTAAAGAAGGAACAGAAGGGTTGTTTCTACACCATGCTATGTACCTGGTATGTACCTGGGGCGTGACACAGGCTCCGGGTTACCGCGCCCCATCAGCGATCATTGGAGGAAGCTCCTGCATGACAATTGGTAGTCGCTGCATAGGGGGGCATATTTAAGGAGCTGACCAGTCACACTACACAATTGCTCGAGCGTCATGTATTAATCAGCCTCCTGCGCTGCCTGCCCAATCAGGATGTTCTTGCTTTGTCCTATCAGCATACGGACGTCTCGTAATCCACAATTGTGGCACGCCTATGTGTTGTCCCTGCTGCACCAGGTCCGCCCATATTAGCTTGTTGTAGCGGTGTGTAAATGAGGTAAGGTAAGCTACAGATGGCTACTTGTGGCACCCGGTGGTGTATCCAGAGATAGATGTAACGTAGCGTAGCGCACTTTGTTGCGGCGTGTAAAGGTGGTGCGTTTACCGTTTGCAACCGTTTGTGCGTGCTCGTGCACGTGAAGTAGCTGGTTGTATCCACCCGCCAGTAGCGGCGTGTAAAGGTACCCGAAGTCTGTGAGTTTCCTGTATCCTGAGTCCTGGTAATAAACACTGTTTTTCTCTTCAACATGGAGTCTGGTGTGCCTGCTGTTCTCATATTATTCTGCTGTGCTCACAGCACCCAGCTCCAGTCCGATCCTGCTATGGATTGTGCTACTCAGCTCCGGTCCGTACCTGCTGTGCTTGCACTAACCAGCTCTGGTATGCTCTGTTAGGGACTATGTCATTCAGCTCTAGTCCACCACTGCTGCACCTGCACCATCTTGCTTGGGTCCATTCCAGCCAATATCTGATGTTCAGTATCTGATGACACTTACCTGGTGCTTGGAATCGTGTTCAATATCTGATGACCTCTGCCTGGTGCTTGGAACCATGTCTTATGTCTGGTATCTGATGACATGTGCCTAGTGCTTGAAGCCATGTCCTGTATCTGATGACCTCTGCTTGGAGCCATGTCTGATGGTTTCTCAAATCTGCCATCAATAATTCTCTGTATATCCACCCTGGTGCCTCCTGAGGAACCGGTGGTCGAAAAATATCTGTAAAGGGGAAACGTGTTGAGGCTAAGGAGGCTACAAGATAACAGAAAATGTCTCTCCTCCCAATAATGAGAGCGGACTAAGATAAGTGAGATGGACCTACCAGTGGAGAATGCAGCAAAGTTCTCACTGCATTGATCTGCATAATTACAGTATGTTCTCTATTATATATTGGGGATTCTTTGCTTTTAAATAACCAGTTAGGAGGTGGATGCACAGCCTTGCTTGAGGGTCTTGTCTTTTGCTGTGGAACTTAAATTTAGGTTTACTGCTAGTCCCCCATCTAGAGGCCTATCTCCCTGAGTTATTTAGGGTACACCTCCGGTGAGCGGGGACACCAACACGACTTAGGGTGAAGCAAGGCTGGGAGAGCTGAAGTAACCCCACCCCATAAGGGTGAGGATCCATACATGCATATGAACATCTTCTCTGATATTTTCATTTTTTGTTTTTCCTGTTGTGTTTGGGGATATTATGCACTGGATGTTGGTAATAAAGAATTGTTTTTATACACACTGGGGGTTCATTTCGATCTCTTCTCTCGTCACCTATCTTCTGTTTGTAGTTAGGAGGTAGGTGGCATAGTCTCTTGCATGGTTTGTGTTGCTCACTCTGGGATTTCTTCCTATCTCAGCACTACTTTCTATCAATAGGTAAATTGCACTCTGCTTGTTCTTACGATTCCTTAGGAGGTATGTGAAAAACTCGACGGCTGTTCTGGCAGCAATGGCCTGAGTTGCCATAGTATAATTTGGCATTAGGATGATTCTAGCTTATGCAGGTACTTTTAGGGACTACCGGGTCTGAATATCTCTAGTCTGTACAGGAACAAACTGTGCCAGTTGCAGTTTTTTAGAGTTCTATTTATTTCTTCCCTGTGAGTTGATTCCTCAATGATAACATTCTTGCAGACTGTAAGACCTCAGGGGCGGGGTCTTTTCTTCTGTTGCACCATTGTCAATTATTTAGTCAGGTTTCAATGTTTAGTACTTTAAACCTTTTTCACATGTAAAGCACCTTGAATATGCTCTTTTCTTTGAATTCAGACACTCAGTTGGGCACTCTCTATAATGATACCCCTGTGGTAGGACAACTAGGCGATTATCAAATCTCTGTATTCTCAGATTTCCTATATCTGCTCTTCTCTCCAACATGACGTCATCTGTCAACCAAAGCAGCAGAATTTAGGTTGGATTCTTTTGTTAGATACTGTCTTTTATCCTATAGAGATCTTTGATGAGTCAGAGACTTAAAGGCTGAAACGCCTTATAGATCAGGTCATAACTTGTACTTAAATGTATATACTTTATTTTGGTGCTGCAGGGGCTAAGGACCATTTGTTGTCTAGTTGTTCTTTGCACAATAATCTCAGGTGTAGCATTTTGGTGACTATACCCCTCCCCTATAGAGAGTCACATGTCTGGCCAGCTGACACCAGTGATAGAATCTCTAATTTTTATGCTGACCACAGTTGAAGGAGCCTGTCTGGAGTCCTTACTATAGCTGTTACGCTGATTCATTGCAGTTGAGGAGTTTCTGGAGTTTATCCTTTTTGTGTCTATTTTCACCGTTGCATTTAAGCAGAGGTGAGACTAGTGTACTCGCTGGACTTCACACTATGCAGGATGAGTTCAGGGTGAGTGAGGGCCAAGGCACCTAACAGCAATAGGGGGAAGAACCCATATAGAGATGTTAAGAAGTGCAGGGTCCAGCCTCAAGTTAGTGCCAGAAAGTGACCCCTCTCCCCATTTCCCTATCATCATGGCCTTCATTCTGATCCATCTCTGTTGTCTTCCCAGTGTTGCACTGTGGCACCCCAGAGCTCAAGTACCACAGTGTCTTTATCGCCCCTTGGTGGTAGTGTCACACTTAAGAGCAATAGAGGGTATCCACACCAGACAGAAACCACACACAACACCTTTCTGCTTCCAGGCCTGAAGGGGGAGATCTAAACCCGGTTTCAGGGTAAGCTCCCCTATAAATTCTTGTATGGGGCGGAGTTAGTCAGTTCAGTTCCTAGGAGGACTGAGGAAGACATCCTGTGGACTAGGAGCCATTTTAAGCTCGTCCTAGGATAGCCAAGCCTAGCGTGAGGGACCCAAGTCAGGGATCTGGGGAAGTGGAGGAGAGCCTGGGGAACGGAGCAGTGTCATGGTCACCCCAGAGGAGAAGCGCCACAGAAACAGACATCGGAGTCCACGGCTGTGCAAGGTCTAACGACCTGGCAGTCAATACTGGAAGGTGGGGAATTCCAAGTTCCCCAGCCACCCTGTGCCCAGAGGCAAACCAGCGTAAAGAGCCCAGGAATAGCCACCTGAGACGTGGGGCTAGAGGAGAACCCGAGCTGCCTGCCATACTGGTGTGGCGCCCCGCAACGAGTGTGTCACAGGAGGGTATTGCAGCCACAAATGCAGCAGCAATATCCTCTGACCCAGCAGTCATCTGGTTAACTTAGAGATCCATACTCTGCATGCATCACTTAGCATAGAGGACCAATCAAGGTCCTGGTGGGCGGAGTGCAAGGGTAGTGTGTAGTGGAAGTTAGTCCAACTTAGAGAGTTGAAGTTGGAGTTCGAGGGCTGAAGGTGTAACAGCAACCTGGAAGACCCTCTGCAGATTCCCAGCTCTGCAACCTAGGAGAGGGGGTTGCACAGTCGCTGCAGCCCCCTGGCCATCTTCTACCGGCCATCTCCCTACCAATTACGGGCATCATTATGCGGGCTCAAAACCATCCCGTGCCCATATACAGCCGGTTTGCTGATACCGAAGCTAGCAGCAGTTCAACTCTGCTATGCGAACCAGAAGAGTGGAGGAGCAGCTCGACAGGAGCCCCCCCACCATCACCAAATCCAGTCGTCTAACCAGCGGTGTACCCACCAAGGGACCCAAGGCTCCCTAAAGCATCCGGAACATATACCCCAGATAGGGCATTCAAGCAGCCTCCCTGTACCCGACCTGGTATTCCTGGGCGACAACGGCAACTTACTTAGATAGAATGGAGGAACACCGCGGATCTCTGAGGGACACCTATCACTTCTGAGTCCACCCGGTCCATTACCCGTTAACTGTATGCCATGTACTGCTTGCTGGTTACAGTAAATTACCTGTTACAGAGACTTACAGTGTCCATGCTTCCTTAAGACTACGTCCATCCGCACACAAGGTAACCGCAGCTGCCGCCCAACATCTTAAGCAGCTCCAGCCTCCAGGGATGATCGCTTAGCCTGTGGGGAGCGTTCCATCTTGCTGCATTCCATCCCCCGGAGGCCCCGCAGAGTCGGTAAGACTTATTGAAACACTCATAGGTGGTGTCACGAAGCAATTAACCCCTTAATCTGTTCCCGCAAGACGTCTTCAATCTTTTTGATCTGCACTAAACCGGGCCCCACTACCGGCAGGCGCGGTCCACCCGTGACAAGGAGGAAGGAGTTACTGCGTGTCTAAACCGGAGTCCCAGCCACGGTGAGTCACTGGCACCAAGCAGGAGAGAGAGAGGGACAGCAGCTCCGCTTAAGCAGCAGCAGGGACCTGCTGACAAGGTGCAGCAAGGAGGCCTCAGAACCTGTTGGGTGAGGAAAACCCAGAGTTGCTCTCAGGTGCATGGACTTAGCATAATGTCATCTGTCGGTATTCCCGTTGCACCAGTAAAAAGGACTGAAGAACCAACAAAACGTGAGTCTGTCTGTTGCTTTGCACCCGCCATCCTGCACCCTACACCCTTACCACATCCACTGCCATGGGTATCCACTTTACCCATGTGGAGCCGCACCATCCTAGCTGCCCATCCATCATCCTCAGAGGTTCTGCAGCAGCGGTAGCTACTAACAGCAACAAACCACGGGTGGTGTCACGGCTAACTTTCCTTTTCAACACCCCCTTTCCTATCAAGCCAAGAACTTCCTTAACAACTGCACCCAGTGTCATCGAGCCGGATTTTGAGCCCTGTGACTCCCCAGAACAGTTTGATAGCCCAGTTCTGAGTACCCCACGGCCCTGGGGTCCATCAGCACGGTTTGCTGGGCATCTGTACGCTGCAGTGTGACAGATACATTCTAAATTAAAAAAAATTGTTGTTGTGGACAATATCCAACTGGCTCATCATTCTTCATGTAATGAACGCTCCATCCCCTGTTCTTCCGGCCATGTAATCTGCTCTTTGCCTCTACAATTAGCTTCCTCCGAGTCATGCGCTCCCCAGATTGTGATACTATAGATGAATCACATTATCTTCTGGCATACGTCACATTCATCTCCAGGCCTGATGCCGCTCAGATCTTTCATATCCAAGGTTAACTGAACGTTCCTAAATTAAATATAATGCCTTGCAAAATGCCGAACACACGTTGCGATGGCGGAATCAAGGTCTGACAAATGTCACAGCCACTCGACCATAATCAGGATACCATCTTTCCAAATAAACAAAAGCTATTGGAGGAAATTAATGTTTCTCACAGGTAATGCACATGAGGTGGTGGCGATGACCTCTGCCAGTTCCTCCAGCCGCTATATTGCCGATGCCCTCTTTGGCCATCCTCACTGGCAGAAGCTCAGTGCATGCGGTCTCTAATGAACTACAGGATTACGAGGACTTCACTTTCAGAGATTTTTTTGCAACTCATTATAGGCATTTACAATTTTTAAATTCCAATATGGCAGCCATTAGAGCCAATCTGACTCAGGGAGAGGGATTTGCAGGTATTATGTGCACAATGAGTTTTTTTTTTTAGATTTTTTGGAAGCAGGCCTGCTTCAAGCAACAACTCACGAAAGAAAAATTGCTTGTAAAACCACTTTGTTGGTCATATGTTATTAACATTAGATTAGCGGGGGTGCAACAACGGACACACCCAATGATCAACTGTTCCCAAGTGTCTGTGATGGATGAGATGAGTTGTGTCTTGCCCCTGGTGGGGACCGTGGGGTATTCGGAACAGTGAACTGGGACTAAACTGACCGGTGTTTCGGCCACACCAGTGGGTTTTTGAGCATTGCAGTCTTAAGTGCCAGTGTTCATTTAGTGCAAACAATTCAACACATACATACACAATCTATAAAGTCTGTTGCCTATCCGGCTTAGTGTTGCTGCCATGGCAGCATATCTTCCCTCGCACTGGACACAAACGGAGCTGGCATGGAATACCCCAGCAGTGGGGCGGGTATCGTACCTGTCACAGCACCAGGCTCCGACTCATCCTCCATCTCCCTGGTCGGGCGCAACGCATCCACCGTGTGGCCGCTCTCTTCCACGAGCATCTGTCACCATCTTTCCATGGTGTCGAGGTGGACTTTCTCTACTGGCGACTCAGCTTATTAAACTCCTCCGTCAGGAAGGTGGGATCCATCCCTGACATCTGGCTTTCCTCCGCGGAACCGAGGGAGTTTGCCCGGTCCACCCCGTGCTCTGCCATCTCCAGTGTCTTGTTGCTCTTCAGCCTTCTGCCACTCTCTTGGCTGCTCCTCGTGTTCTTCTCTCTCTTCTCTCCCTCCCTTTGTGGGTGTCTCCATTCTTTGGCGGCGGCAGTCACACCCTTATGCGGGATTATACTGTCTTTAGGCCTGCTCTCCCCATTGTTGGAGAGTGGGAACGGTGTGAGCAGTTTTTCACACCTGGTGCTGGCCTTGCCCACGATGAGGGGCTGTGGCACGCCCCTCTGCCAGCACATGGTTTCAGACTTTCAGGGCCTCCATTGCTGAGGCCTAAAAACACAGTCTGTAAGGCGCACAAGACCCGGCTTTACCGGGTCGATAGATTCTGTTTTTGATGCCAGAAAGCTGTCTTGCCCCTGGCAGGGACCATGGGGTACTTAGAACCAGACCCTCTCGTCATCGTCTAGGTTTGCTGGATGTCACGGTGGCATGATCCGGTCCATGATACTCTCGTCAGGCGAGCAGTTAAAATGGGGAATGGAAAAATGGAGAAAAATAAAATAAAACAAAAATAAAAGAATGTCGTGAAGCCACCCGTGGAGTGCGGCTGGGATAGAGGCTGCTGCAGTAGGCACCTCTGGGGATGATGAGAGCAGCAGCGAAGATGGATCAGCTCTCCACGGGAAGAGCAGGTCCCCAGGGCAACTGTATAGTCTATTGTAGTGCAGGGCTCGTTGGAGGTGCAGGGTTCTCAATACAGTCAAGCAGTCTCTGGCTGCCAGTTCATGAAATCAGTATCTCCTTTCAGTTGCAGTAATCACAGTCTTTCACTTTGTTCTATAGTCTGGGATCCGGACAAGCCTAACTGTGGCACAGGCCACTGGATCCATGTCCTCTCAGTCTTGTATGATGGTGTTCTCGCCTCTCTTCCTGACTGAACTTCACTCCTTCACCTCCCTTGGCTGACTGGACTCTCTGCACTTGATGTTGTGTCCTTTTGTTACCTCCCCTCACTGGGCAATGGGTTCTGTCCTAACTTCCCCAACCTCCACTTGTCTCCTTCCGCCATCCCGTTGCTGGGCATAGAGTCCCTAGACTTGGGATCGGAGTGTGTTGGGTGTGTGTTTGGGGTGACCGATTTACCAATCCCGGCTGCTGCGCCATCTAGTGGCAACCGGTCCGCAGGGGCATCACAGCTGCAATAGAAAACATCCAGGTGTAATGCCTCAGATTAGATCCGGTAATACTCTGGTGCATTTCCCTCTCTACTGAGCTTTGGTTGTTATCCAGGTTCTGAACATCTTTGCTTGTGTTCTTTGCCTTTCTACCAAAAGGTGTTTATATTCTGTAATTCAGCCTGACCTATCATCTAGTGGCTGTAGTTATTTACAGCTTTCCATGGCTTGCATTCTCCATTGGTGATATTCTTGAAGTGGACCCTGCTTGGAATTACAACCATCTGCCAAGTGCTTTTTCTATCAGAGTGTTACTTTTTGGATCACCTCATTTTTTTCTTCACCTTCCCCTGGAGTCTTAAGGAGGTATGTGATACCCCTGATGGCCGCTTAGTAAGCAAGGTTCTAGGGGCCATTTTAGCCATCCAGTTAGGGTTACTTTAATCAGTGGAGGGGCCTTTAGCACAGCTGGGACCTCTAGTCTGTACATGACCCGGCAGGTCAGGTGTAGAAGTATGGAGCTAGACCCTATTATACTTTACTTCCCTCTTGTGCACTACTACATGCATAACACTTGTGTAGCAGGCAAAATTAACCCTGTCCAAAACGAAGCCCAGGTATAGTTTGAATAATCTGGAGTTTAACTGGGCATTAACCTGGGGTTTAACTGTCCTAGGCCAAACTATTCCACAGGGTGTAAAATAGCCTCGGGTAAACTAAAACCCTCCAGGCCAGAATATACCCTGCTTATGTGGATGGAAGACGAGGCATATTCAGCTCACCAATGTCAATGATGTCTGGCACAGAGTAGACTCTAGATACTGCTCAGAAACAAAAGAGGCTTAGATCAATCAAAAAGGGGTGGAAATCTGACAGCAATAATCGTCAATAGATGATGAAATGTGAAATGAAAATCCATCTTTATTAGAACTAGTTAAAACATAAGTGTATTAAAACATAGTCCTGCGAGTTACACATTTCGGACAGGAATGTCCTTACTCATAACCTTCTAAAGAGGAACTTGGGTATAGTCTGGCCCAGGTCATAGTTGAGTCACTCACCAGGCTGTGGGGTACTCGGAACCGGGCCCTCTCGTCGTCTGGGGCCGCAGGATATCACTTTGTAGTGATCCGGCTCTGTGGTCCCGGGTGAGTCAATAAAAGGGGGAAAAAAACAGTTCTTATAAAGAATTATTGTGACGCCACCCGTGGTTTGCGGCCAGATGTAGCCACCGCTGCAGTCGGGACCTCTGGGGATTTTAGGGGTTGCAGCAGAGATGTTGTACCCTCCATGGGTAGGGCTGGTCCCCAGGGCTACCGCGTAGAAAGAGTAGGTATAGTTCAAAGTCTCAGTACCTTCAGGCAGTCTCCGACTGCCAATTTGCGTAATTATTTTCCACCCCTCATGCGCACAATCAGAGTCTTACGCAGTTCTGAGCTTTACCGGGTTTACGTTCTTGCTCGTCAGATTTTACAACAAAAACAGTTCAGTGCAATTGCGGCTCCGGTCTGGTTTTAGCAGCTGCGACACTCCCTTTCATGTTCCTTTCGGGCCTCTTCAGCCTATTCCACACATTAGCTACGGTCCAGTGGTCACAGGCTCTCAGTGGGCACCCTTTTGGGTCTCCTAGCCCTAGTTCGATGGCCTTCCTTTCGCTGTGAGGTGAAGTCTCAGGACATAAAGACCCCGCACCTCGCCAGAGTTCATAGTTGGGGCATACAGCTTCCCTGCCATGTGATCAGAGCCGGCACTCTGGTTCCGGCCCGGTCCCTCAGTGTCCCCGCTGACTTGGACACACCTTTGACCCCCTCTGTCTTCCTTCGGTTCTCAGCCTGGGACGTGGGCTAATCATACGATGGAACAGGCCGCTTGGTCCGGGTTTTTTCAGTCTGCTCTCACTGACTATTTGTCTGACGGATCTTAATTCTACTGTTTCCTCTCCTTTTCCACTAAAAACTTCTGACTGGTGTTGTGTCTCTGTCCTTTTTGTTCTCATCCCCTACCCCTAACTAGGTTCTGTCCTAACGCTTCATCCTCCACCAGGCTCCTCCCGCTATCCTGTTGTTAGACATAGAGTAATTTAGACTTGGAATCAGGGGAGATGTGTTGGGTGTGTGTGTGGGGTGACCGATTTACCAATCCCAGCTGATGCGCCATCTAGTGGCGACGAGTCCGTAGGGGTGCCACAATAGTATACTCTGGGGAATTAAAAAAGTGATTAAAATATGCGATACATGAAAAATCAATGTGTTTCGGGTATGCAATACCCTTTTACAAACCATGGAATTTTTATATTTTTCTTATGTATATCACTCAATGCTACAGATGGGAGGTATAATATAGCCTGAGGAGTATATTTTGGCCTAGGCTAATTTATACCCTGGAGTATACTCTAGCCTCGGCCCCTTTAACTCCCACATACAGTCTGGACTAAGGCTATACTCTGGCCTGTTACATTGGGCCACCACTGGCACTGGGAAGTGCTGATTATGGTGTGATGGTGGTCGCACCCCCAACAATCTAATATTGAAGACATTACCTAAGGATAATTCATTCATATACATGTAGGGGATCAACTGTTTTAAGTACTGCGACTTTTTCATTATTTTCCCCTGCACAGTATCTCTCCAAGCCACACTGGTCTGCATTGTATTCAGTTGTTCCCATTCACTTGTATGGATGGAGATCCTAGAAGTCAGACCCCCACTGATCAAACAGTAAAGGGATGGCCATGCACCCCCTTACACCTTGTTTTGCAATGAATACAGTTGGCCCCTGCGGATCCTGTCAATCAGACTCCATTGATCGCAAAGTGATGCAAAATGGTAGCAATATGTATTTGTTTAACGGGAATCCATCAGCAATTTTTGCTACCTCATATGAGAACATCAAGATGTAGGCAAAGAGACCCTCAATCCAACGATGTATCACTTAGTTTACTGGTACAGCATTTCTGACACAATCAGAGTTTTTAGATTTAGCAATGCAGCAAAGATGAGAGCTGCTCCTGCCCTCACCCACACCTGGCTCAGTATGTACAATGTCTATAGACAGAGAGCTGCCCCCGCCCACACCAGGCTCTATATACAATGTCTATATACAGAGAGCTGCCCCCGCCCACACCAGGCTCTGCATGTACAATGTCCATAGACAATGAGCTGCCCCCGCCCACACCAGGATCTGTATGTACAATGTCCATAAACAGTGACCTGCCCCAATCCACACCAGGCTCTGTATGTACAATGTCTATAGACAGAGAGCTGCCCCCGCCCACACCAGGCTCTGCATGTACAATGTCTATAGACAGTGAGCTGCCCCCGCCCACACCAGGCTCTGCATGTACAATGTCTATAGTCAGTGAGCTGCCCCCGCCCACACCAGGCTCTGCATGTACAATGTCTATAGACAGTGAGCTGCCCCAGGCCACAACAGGCTCTGTATTTACAATTTCTATAGACAGTGAGCTGCTAATCACAGGAGGGTAGGTATCATTTTACACAACAATGTAGTCTGGCAATAATAATCTCCTTGTGGTAATACAGTCATTGCAAGTAAACAACAGCATGGAACTTAATAAGGGATGCATCACTGAAATTAGTAAATTAACCCCTACAGCATGCTGCCTTCAGATTACATAGACTTAAAATGTTTTTTTGCTGACTTATTTAACGAGATGAGAATGCTATTTTAAGAGTTAATGCTTTTTGTTTTTTGTTTTTTTTTCTGGTGTCTAATATCCAATATTGTATCGTCCGTCTGCCAGGGAATCGGCGCTTCAGCCGTACAAGCTTCTGACAAATGTCTCTCCAAATTACCAATCCTGGTCAGCGGTGATATATTTTTTTGGCTTTCATAAACGACTGAAAAATGTCAACAGCTCTGTGACCAATGGTTTGTATATAACTGCCGAACATAAAGTGACCGAGACTGGAAATCCCTAAATGTCACTTGTCAGAGTCTGGTCAGTCAAGGATGCGGTAAGAAGCCCCAGGTCATCGTCCACCTTGATACTGTGCAGAAACACTGGAAACTTATCAGGATGGAGATAAAGAGCAGCCGTCATGGAACAGCAGAAACCGGACAGGGAATGTTCATTATCGTGGAGGATTGGCCCATAATAAGGTTTATAGACCTGCATGGGGCCGAAAAGTCTGGACTTTCCATAAAGTCTCAACTAAATCCATAAACATGTAGCATTTTATATACCATGTATGTGAAATAGTTCTTTTTACTGACTAGAGAAATAAAAAGTGCTTGTTACAAGCTTCTTCTCACCTGGAGTTTGGCCTCTTTTTTTATAATCTGCTCCCGGTCTCTCGTCTTCTCCCAATTTTCAGATCTCTCCTCAGGTGATCAATGGGATTTAGATCTAGACTCATTGCCCGATTTCAGATCTCTACAGCACTTTGTTTCCACTCATTTCTGGGGATTTTTGATGTTTGGGGTCATTGTCCTGATGGAGAGCCATGACCTAAGACATACACCCGGCAATCTGACACTCGGTTCTACATTGCCACCCAGAATCCTTTGGTATCTTCAGAATTCATGATGTCTTGTACACAGTCAAGACTCCCAGTGCCTGAGGCAGCAAAACAACCCCATCATATGTGACTGTAGGTCCAGTGCTCTTTTCTCTGTCCTCCCCCATATGTGACTGTAGGTCCTGTGATGTTTTCTCTGACCTCCCCCACATGTGACTGTAGGTCCTGTGCTCCTTTCTCTGACCTCCCCCATATGTGACTGTAGGTCCTGTGATGTTTTCTCTGACCTCCCCCACATGTGACTGTAGGTCCTGTGCTCCTTTCTCTGACCTCCCCCATATGTGACTGTAGGTCCTGTGCTCCTTTCTCTGACCTCCCCCATATGTGACTGTAGGTCCTGTGCTCGTTTCTCTGATCTCCCCTATATGTGACTGTAAGTCCTGTGTTCTTTTCTCTGACCTCCCCCATATGTGACTGTAGGTCCTGTGCTCTTTTATCTGACCTCCCCCATATGTGACTGTAGGTCCTGTGTTCTTTTCTCTGACCTCCCCCATATGTGACTGTAAGTCTTGTGCTCTTTTCTCTGACATCCCTCAAATGTGACTGTAGGTCCTGTGCTCTTTTCTCTAACCTAGACCATATGTAACTGTAGGTGCTGGGCTGTTATCTCTCACCTCCCCCATGTATGACTGTAGGTCCTGTGTTATTTCCTCTGACCTCCCCCATATGTGACTGTAGGTCCTGTGTTCTATTCTCTGACCTCCCCATATGTGACTGTAGGTCCTGTGTTATTTCCTCTGACCTCCCCCATATGTGACTGTATGTCCCGTGTTCTTTTCTCTGCCCTCCCCCTATATGTGACTGTAGGTCCTGTGTTCTTTTCTCTGACCTCCCCCATATGTCACTGTAGGTCCTGTGTTCTATTCTCTGACCTCCCCATATGTGACTGTAGGTCCTGTGTTATTTCCTCTGACCTCCCCCATATGTGACTGTATGTCCCGTGTTCTTTTCTCTGCCCTCCCCCATATGTGACTGTAGGTCCTGTGTTCTTTTCTCTGACCTCCCCCATATGTGACTGTAGGTCCTGTGTTCTATTCTCTGACCTCCCCATATGTGACTGTAGGTCCTGTGCTCTTTTCTCTGACCTCCCCCATATGTGACTGTAGATCCTGTGTTCTTTTCTCTGACCTCCCCCATATGTGACTGTAGGTCATGTGCTCTTTTCTCTGACCTCCCACATATGTGACTGTAGGTCCTGTGCTCTTTTCTCTGACCTCCCCCATATGTGACTGTAGGTCCTGTGTTCTTTTCTCTGACCTCCCCCATATGTGACTGTAGGTCATGTGCTCTTTTCTCTGACCTCCCACATATGTGACTGTAGGTCCTGTGCTCTTTTCTCTGACCTCCCCCATATGTGACTGTAGGTCCTGTGTTCTTTTCTCTGACCTCCCCCATATGTGACTGTAGGTCCTATGTTATTTCCTATTCACCTCTCCATATGTGACTATAGGTCTTTTGCTTTTTTCTTTGTTGGCCTCATTCCATTTTTAGTAAACAGTATTATGATTCACTTTACCAAAAAGCTCTATCTTTTCTCATTTGTCCACAAGATGCTTTCCCAGAAGGATTTAGTTCCACCTAAACATTTTGGCTTTTTTCTGTCTCTGTCAGCAGTTGGGTTCTCCTGGGTCTCCTCAATAGCATTTCTTTTCATTCACATATGGATGGATAGTTCTTGTTTATACTGAAGCCCCTGAGCCTGCAGGATGGCTTATGATGGGCCCCAGGGCCTTGGGGTACTCGGAATTGGGCTGTGGTGCTTCTGGGGAGTCACAGGGGTCGAGACCCGGCTTCAGCTTTAAAAAGTTTTTGGGGAATTATTGGAAGAATTATTCATGACCCCACCTGTGGTTTGCGGCGATGAGTGGCCGCTGCTGCTGCAGAACCTCCTGGGAAGATGGACGGGCAGCTGGGATGGAATGGCTTCCCACAGGTGGAGGGGTTACCCAGGGCAGTGGATGTTCAAACGTGGTAGGGTGCAGGATGGAGGGTGCAAAGAAACAGACAGGCTCATGGTATGTTGGTTCCTCAGGTCCTTTACTGGTAATACTGGCGCAAGGACAGATGATGTTACTGGAATCCGGCAACCTGGGAGCAACTCTGGGTTCTCCTCACCCGGCAAGTTTTGAGGCCTCCCTGCTGCGCTCTCTCTGTGGGTCTCTGCTGTTGCCTTAAGCTCTCTCTGTCCTGCATGTGCCTTTATGACAGGCAGCTCGAGTCCTTCTGCAGCCCCGCTTCTCAGGCAGCTGCTCCTGCGCTCTTCACGCTGCTTTGCCTTCGAGCACTTTGGTGTGGATGGGAGACTTGGAATCCCCCACCCTCTGGTATTAGCTGCCGGGATATTAGGCCCTGCACAGCCTTGGACTCCGGTGTCCATTTCTTGGCGCTTACTCCTCTGGGGCGAGCTTAATACTGCTCTACTCTCCAGGCTCTTCTCGACTTCCTCAGACCCATGCCTACTGGTCACTAAAGCTAGATCTAACTAACCTGGGAGGAGCTTAGCACTGCTCCAGTCCACAGGTCCTCTTCACAGTCCTCCCAGGAACTGGACTGACTAACTCGGCCCCAGACCAGAATTTATAGGGAAGCTACCCTGAACCCGAGCTTTGGCGCTCCCCCTTCAGGCCTGGAGGCAGAAAGGTGTTGCCTGGTGTGGATACCCTCTGTTGCTCTCAGGTATGACACTATTCCCCAAGGGAGGCAATGACATTGTGGCATCCAGACTCTGGGGTGCCACACTTACATCTCTTTAGAATTTGATTGTGGCTTATCCATCATCTAGACTATCCTATGTTTCAACCTTTCACCAATTTTTCTCTGCCGTCCATTTCCAGGGAGATTAGCTACAGTGCCATGGGTTGTACACTTCTTGTTTATGTTGTGCACTGTGGACAAAGGAACATCAGGATCTCTGTAGATGGACTTGTAACCTTGAGATTGTTGATATATTTCAACAGTTTTGGTTCGCCAGTCTTAAGACAGTTCTCTTCTTTTTCTGTTCTCCATGCTCAGTGTTGCACACACAGACACACGATGCAAAGATTGAGTCAACGTCTCCCCCCTTTTACTTGGCTTTAGGTGTGATTTTTATATTTCCCACACCTGTTACCTGTCACACATCTGGAGGGTGTTCCCTATTCTATAATACACAGAAAAGTTATTCATATGAATGACCACTGTGTAATGCTTAATTTTCCCTGAGGTGGCGCTGCTGAGAAATTGAAGAAATAATCCAGGTTTTTGATAATAGATTACATCCATTAAGGTGTCCCAGTAGGAGGATGTTTCGACCAGAGCTGGGGTGCATGAGGTACTCGGTCACCGGGGCTTCTGTGTGGGATGTCACGGGTGGTCGGTATCCCCGGTGCCGTGCCCTGGCGAACAATTATACCAGGTGTTGTTGGTAAACGGTGGGGGTAAAAGGGGGTTATTTACAGGGGAACGTGACGCCACCTGTAGGGTCTGGTAAGGTGGTACCAGCGCTGCCAGCCGGCCACTGAGGTGATGGAGGGGGCAGCAGTGTGTGGTACAGCTCCCCACAGGTGGAGCTTTACCTCAGGGCAGCTATGATGGTATATGAGACGGTGAGGGAGGGCAGTGATGGTAAATGGTGGTGCAGTTCTTACCCGTCTGCTGTAGATGTTGATGATGTTACGTCCTTTGAGCTGCGGCAGGAAGAATAACAGAGACCAATTCTTGTTTAACTTTGCTTTACTTGGTACCGGCTGATGGTATAACAATACACGGTACAGTTTGGTTTAGGGTGCTGTTACCAACTCAGGATTTCTCTTAAGGAGTCTTTAGATGTTCCTTCTCTGTCTTTCAGGGTTTCTATTCTCTTTCTAGATCTTTCTGTCTTTCCCACCTTGGAAGAGCTCACCCGCCAGTCCTGCAGTCTGTGTCTAGTAGGCTTAAATTGACTATTCCGGTCCAAATGGGAACAGCAGGAACGCACAAGTTTCCCACCTGACACCGGGTTTCAGTCTTTCCTCACTAGTGTAGGACCGTCTTTTGGGCATGAGGGGTGAGGTACCTTGTGGTGCTGTCAGCAACCCGGTCTGGTTGGGCCTGCAGCTCGTCGGCTTCGCAGTCAGGGATGAACTCCTGGCTGCCTCGGTATCCGTGTCACCTGTGAACCCTCAACATGACCAGCTGGTTCCTACCAGTCTAGGTCCGTTGCCATCTGTCCTGGGCCCCCACATATAGTTGGGGTACCCTCCACTCAGCTCAGGCTGCCAGGCGTGACCACACTGTCTGCCTTCCCAACGCCGTCTGAGGTAAATTCCTAACTGTCACTCTACTCTAACCTAAGCTCCGCCCACCACCTGTGGAACCTACCATAAAGTCAGTTTCCCCTACACTAAGTGGTGTGGTCCTAGGTGAGTGCTAAAAATAGACTCCATAAGCATTAAATCGTAACCTGGCAACTTACAAGTAAAAACACATTTTATATTCAAGTGTAATACCATTCTGTGGCGCATACCTGCAGGGGCGCCACACACCCCCTTGGTGAAACACACCCGTCCGCGGGTGTCAAACCAAACCTGGAATAAAATGCATTTTACATATAACATTGAACATTTAAAACAGATATCAACAATAAGATTGCTTCTTTTCTTCCCTATTAGGGAGGCGCATTGCTTATAACGTTGCATCAAACTTTGACTATAATCTAGTCCATACTGGCCCAACTGGGACCAGGTAACAAGTTCTTTGGTTACTGTCCATCAAGTGCTGAAAAGGAAAAAGAAACAGTGCAATGCAAGGGAAATATGCATTTTAAACAATTCTGCTCACACTTTGAACAGTGCAATACCGGGTTAACTCTTTATTGCTCAACTTACTGTCCCGGATTGCAAACCTCCCACTGAGACCTGCGTGGCGTTTATTTATCCCCACAATACAGGTCCCGGTCCAGGTGGCCCTGGGGAACTGCAGATAAATGGACTCTCCTTTCTCCAACCGCTGATGCTGGTACCGCGACCCTCCATAGCTCGCGGGGCCGGCCTCCTCCGTACCACCGGCTCCTTCAGGAACTGGATGAAGTCCTCCGCCTCGGTGATATCCTCCTCTCCGGGCTCCACAAGGGGTGCATAAACCGGTCCCAGGGAATCAGCAACTGGGACTGCCATTGCCTCACAGCCGGTTACAGGTAACAGGTCCGGAGCCTGACCAGGTATATTGAGTCCGCTCCCGGCCGCATCCTGCTTAGTTCGTGTAGTCCAGAACCGGTGTGGGCTGGCGCTCGACCCGCCCCTTGGTTGATTGAGAGCAATGGGGGCGGGGAGACTTTTTGGCGCCTCTTGAATGGCCTATGTTTGTTGAGGGGCCGAGGCACGCCCCTAGGCCGGCACATTGTTGTTTATGCACTTTTAAGCCCGCCCACCACGAAGTTACTGTGGGCAAGTCCTTCGGGCTTTTCCGGAGCCCGCCACTGCCTTCGTCACTCCTCGGCAGAGCGGAGGGGGCGGGGCTTATCTTCCCGCTCTTTCTCCTGCTGTAGTGACGCAGTTTGAATTTCTGAGGCGATGTAATGGCGGCTCGGCACAGTTTTTATAATCCACACATTTAGACAGTAATAAAGTTCTTAAGGCACACTTCACCTGGTAGATACCAGGCTGGCTCATCCTGTTCGTGACGCCAATTAAATGATGAGGCCAGAGCTGTGGGGGGGGGTACTCGGTCACCGGGTCTGCTGAATAGGGAGTCACAGGTGGACGGTATCCCGGTGCCGTGCCCTGGGGATCATTTGAAGGGGGATGAAGGGATTATTTACAGGGGGACGTGACGCCACCTGTAGAGTCTGGTAAGGTGGTACCAGCGCTGCCAGCCGGCCTCTGAGGTGATGGAGGGGGCAGCAAAGTGTGGTATAGCTCCCCACAGGTGGAGCTTTACCTCAGGGCAGCAATAAGGGAAGATGATGAGGGAGGGCAGCGAAGGAGGATGATGGTGGATTTTAGCTGATAAACAGTCACACATACACACAGGGTTAGTTGTTCCGGTACCTTTTTACTGAGGTAACATAACAGGTACAGTCTTGAGTATTAACCGGGTCCCTGGTACAATTTAGGATCAACTCCTTGGAAGGATATGAGGCCTCCTTTATTTCTTATTCTCTGCCTTGAGGGATGAGTCTTTCCTGAGTTTGGACTCTCCAATCCTCTGATGTCTAGAACTAACAATCAGGCCCTTCTGCGGGAACCCGGTTTATCCTGTGGCCCCTGGTCCTCTGTTTGGTTAGTTTTTAATATTTCCTCTATCTTCCTTCAGGGCTAAACTTCACCTGAAACTGCTGGGTTTTTACTGTGGCTCTGTAAGCCCACAGCATTGGACTCCAGTGTCCGTTTGTTCCTAAGGGGAATATATTTTGGTCCCTTTTCTTATTCCCTACCTCTTCTCCTTGCCTCCGGCCCCTTCCCTGGGGTGTGAACAGCCGACAATTGTCCCTTCTGGTCCTGGTATTTCTCTTTTTCAGAGACCAGCAGCTCAGCCTCCTTCTCCTTCCTCTCCTCACACCAACTCTTTCCTAGCAACCGTCTCCTAGGACCAACTGTCTCCTCCTCTCAGCCTGGATCTCCCAGGGGAACTGACTTAATGCAGCCAGTAGAGCTCCCCCTTCAGGTCTGGAGTGGAAGGTGTTGTGTGCTGAACAAACCAAGGTGTCAATCCTTCCTTGTACCAGTGTAACCTGTGGCAATCCCCCGCAGGGGTGCCACAAGGACACTGTGATTAGATCCTTTTTGTCAAGGGACCTCTCTAACAAGCAGATTGCTCAAAGCAGAGGAACCATGATTTCACTCTCGTCTTTATGATATTGGGATGAAAACTTTGCAGCAATGAGGGGACAAGAATGAATATAGCGTTGTATGTTTTGCACAGATTTACTGATGTCTTTTCTCTTCCTCTTTACAGTGTGAATATGTCGGCTCCACACTGTGTCTGTTTTGCCGCAGCATTAAGAAAAGTCAGATAAAATGCTCTTCATGTCCCAATATGTAAAACATCGTTAGAAAAACAGTGAAACGCGCTCAAGATTCATCAGACATGAAAGTCACATAAGGGCTGAGCTGTATCATTAAATATAGCCAAAAAATTATGTCTGTTTTACATATGATACTGGGCAGGTAGATAGATAGATAGATAGATAGATAGATAGATAGATAGACAGACAGACAGACAGACAGACAGACAGATAGATAGATAGATAGATAGATAGATAGATAGATAGATAGAATATAAGAAAGTTGGAGCAGCACTTCTTCCCAATAAGGATGGTGCAAATTTAGCACAGAAGTGGGGTTTAATGACTCCTTTTGATGCGGCCAGGGCTAGGGGGTACTCGGACACCGGGGCTGTTGAATAGGAAGTCATAGGTGGACGGGAACCCGATTCCGTGCCCTGGTCATCATTTGAAGTAGATGGTGGTGGGAAGAAGGGAGTAGTTACAGGGGATTGTGACGCCACCTGTAGTCCTTCCTTCTATGGCTTTCTGGGCTTAACTTATTCTTCCTCACTTCTACCACCCTCGCAGAGCTCTCCCCCCAGTCCCTTGATCTCCCAGGTGGGGCACGGGTGTCCTTTCCTGGATTTAAGAGGAGATCAGACACTCCCCCGACGTCAGTACTCAGGCTGTTACCCCTGCGGTCTTGGATCTAGTGTGGTCCTGAGGGGCGAGGTACCTTGTGGTGATGTCAGCTACCCCTTTAGGGATGGGCCTGCAGCTCGTCGGTCTGCAGCTGGAGATAAACGTCCGACTGCTTCGGCTACCCGCATGTAACGGGACTGGAGTCTGGCACTGGTTCTCTTTCTGCCCTCCGGCCACGCCCTGTTTGGTTTTTATAGTCCTAACCTGGCATGGGCGGATTCTCGACCCGCTCTCTTGGTTGTTTGATGGTAAGGGGGGCGGGGAGACACTTTGGCGCCTCTTTCTTGGCCAATATGTACCGAGGGGCCGAGGCACACCCCTGGGCCAGCACATAGTCTCTTTACATTCTTGAGCCCCCCACTATTCTCTTTACTCCTTAGCCGAACGAAGGGGTGGGGCTTATTTTCCCATTCTTTTCCTTCGCCTTGGCTCAGTTGTAATTCCTGAGGCGATGTAATGGCGGCCACACACACAGTCAATAATAAAGTCTTTTGGGCGCACTTTACCTGGTTGCACCAGGTTGGTTCTATCCTGTTTGTGACGCCAGAAAATGATGCGGCCAGGGCTAGGGGGTAATTGGACACCGGGGCTGTTGAATAGGTTGTCACAGGTGGACGGGAACCCGGTTCCGTGCCATGGTCATCATTTGAAGTAGATGGTGGTGACAGCTCTGTGACAGGAGGGATCACCCCTCTCCAGGAGGGTGTCCCAGGACAGAAGGGGACAGACCAACACCGGTTGGTAACATCTGGGGAACACCGGCAACACAGAAGCCGAGGTGGTCAGCGGTTCATCCTTGGCCGTAAACTGACGAGCCGCGGGCCTTCCGAACCTGGGTAGCCGTAGGCGCTACAGGAAGGTACCTCGCCCCTCAGGCCCAAAATCGGTCCAAGATTACAGGAGTAACAGTCCGGATTCCGGTGGCGAGAGATAGTGCACTTCTGCTACTCCCGTCCGTACTGGTAAAGGAAAA
This sequence comes from Allobates femoralis, assembly GCA_033576535.1. Classification (NCBI taxonomy): domain Eukaryota; kingdom Metazoa; phylum Chordata; class Amphibia; order Anura; family Aromobatidae; genus Allobates; species Allobates femoralis. The sequence goes on along the minus strand of JARQOC010000010.1, from coordinate 45,126,250 downwards.
CCCGTGCTCCACCGTATGAGACCAGGGGACTAACGGGAGAGCTCTGCAAGGGTGGTTAAATAGAGAGAAGGACAGAATTAGCCCCAGAAAGACTATCAGAATGGAACATCTGGAGACTCCTTAGGGGTACCCTGAACCGACAACTAGTACCCGTTAAACCAGACTGTACCGTGTTCTCAATAACATCTTCCGGTACTAGTAAAGTGGAGTTGAAGTTGAATCAGTCTCTGTCTTTCTTCCCGCTGGCGCTCGTAGGGCTTCAGCATCATCAGCATCTCACTGGAGGGGGTAAGAACAACTACTCCTCTCATCCCCTCATCCTCCATCACCGCTGCGCTGAGGTAAAAGCTCCACCTGTGGGGAGCTGGACCATACTGAGCTGCACCCTTCATCACCTCAGCGGCCGGCCAGCAGCGCCGGTATCCAAATTACCGGGATCCACAGGTGGCGTCACATACTTTTTAATTCCTTGTAAATGTCCCCCCCCACCAAACAAATGACAGCCAGGGCACGGAACCGGGAACCCGACCACCCGTGATTCCCTGTCACAGCCATCAAACCCAGGCCCAGTATCCGAGAACCCCTTGCCCTGGGCTCAACAGACACTGTAGATAGATGATAAATAGATATGAGATAGATAGGTTGGATAGATTATGAAGATAGATAGATAGATAGATAGATAGATAGATAGATAGATAGATAGATAGATAGATAGATAGATAGATAGATACTGTTTTGATAACAGCACTGTATGATAATTTTGCTTCATCTGTCCCCATTGTGAGAGATGAGACAGATCAGCAGAATTCAGGTGGTCCTCGTCACCGATACGTGTCCCTCCATCATTCCTCATCCTATCTCACAATCTCCCGGATAATCCATCCTGATCATGTTCCATCTCCTCGTAGACGATGTGCTGTGTGACCTCCACATCATATACATAACCGGGGCTTTTTATGTTTTTGTGCTGTGAAATCTCGTTAAATATGGAAGTCACGAACAGTTTGTTTTTTTCGGAGATTGTGCAATTCTAATAAAGCGGGGTGGAAGTAATAGGAAGAAGCGGAGGGAATTTGTAGGTCAGGCTGTTCTAAGAAAGACATTTCAGTAGCGGATAATAAGGTGAAGGATATTGCAAGCACTAAATGATTCCGTTTTAACAACCCAGTCAGACTGGGATCAAGGTCACAGCAGCGGCAGCGTCTCTGTATGGAGGCTTCAGCTTCTCCCCCACCAACTATGAATATGTTAATCTCCTATTTAGGGTCAGACTAAATCTCCTGCTTCACTATATTGATATGTTTCAAATGCAAATATGTCTTCCTCCTCTGGCTCCGATCATAATAGCTCAATATTAACCACTATCTGCAGATGGGGAAGGTACAGTAGGACTAATTTGTAAGAACAGACTGCAATGACTGCAGATGTTCCACGCTCCTTCTCTTGCTTTCATATACCGACTCCATGTGCTGTACACCATACTACATACAGAGATCCCCAACTCCATTCCTCAAGCGCACCAACAGTGCATGTTTTCAGGATTTCCTTAGTGTCGACCCCCAGGCTTTGGGGTACTCGGGTATCAGGCTGCAAGGGGTTAACGCTCTGTGTCACGGGGAGTGATGGCCGTGCCTGATCCCGTGTCCTGGGGGACTTCTTTGAAAAGGGGTATATTTACAGGGGATTTTATATACACTTGTTGTGACGCCACCTGTAGTTTCTGGTGATGGGTCACCAGCGCCGCCATAGTCCGCCGGAGGTAGATGGTAATGCGGCTAGTTGGCAAAGTCCTCTACAGGTAGGGCTGGACCTCCGGGGAAGCATAGTGTGAAGGGACAGCTTGTAATGGAGCTGTAGATGGGATGGGGAGTGTTGGAGCAGTCTATGAGGAGCACCGGGAGCGGAGAGGAATGACACACGCACACTGCAGAAATGTTTGCATTTAGTTTGGACATAAAACTTTTCACAAAAACCTTTGGAAAATTATATTATTGTTGACCCCATTCTCAACAGGTTAAAGAGGACCTGTCAACCCCCCTGGTGCTATGCTAACTGAATGCAGCGTCTCTGCTGCATTCAGGTAAGGGGTCTCCCATGTTTATACCCCCCTACACCCCCTGTAAGCTGTAAAAACCACTTTATAAAGTTTAGAGATAACGAGTCCAGAGGGACTTACTGATTATGGAGTCCTCGCTGTTCCCGAGGGTCCTCCCCACTCCCTGCCTCTCTGTGTCGCCCCCTGCCTCTCTATGTCACCCTCTGCCTGTGTTGTCAGTGCTGGAGCCCGCCCTGCTACATATTATGCTGCATGCATACAGCGGGGCGGGCTCCGATGCTGACATCACGAGCAGGAGGCGGCACAGAGAGGCAGGGGGCGGCACAGAAAGGCAGGGGATGGGGAGGATCCCCGGGAACAGCGAGGACTCCATAATCAGTAAGTCCCTCCTGACTCCTTATCTCTAAACTTTATAAAGTGTTTTTTACAGCTTAAAGGGCAGGTAGAAACATGAGAGACCCCTTCCCTGAATGCAGTAGACACTCTGCATTCAGTGGTGCTTTCAGTTTGGAAAGCACCAGGGGGGTGACTGGTCCTCGTTAAAGAACTTATTTTGCGGCACAGTCTAATATATTCAGGGACTATTCCAATCCTCATATTTGTAACATACTATCTGCTTTTTTCAGTAGACAATTTCTCCTCATCAGCAATCTGCCAGCACTATAAGTGCTTAAAGTTCCTTTTTGTAAATTTCCTGCATGTAATGCCCCAGCTGGGACTGAATAAAGTTTTAGAGAGCAGAAGAAGAGAGGACATAACTTTCCCACTAACTGTAAAGACAAAGACACAACCCTACTAACTGTCAAGAAAAAGACCTGCCACCACTTACTGTAGAGACCAGTAACTAATGAGCCGTGGCCCCGGTGCTAGATGAACGCCGGGGCTCCTTTGGTGAGGAGCGGGTACTAGCAGTGGTGGCCGGGTGAGAGGCGGGGGGTACTAGCGGGAAGGGGAGTACTAGCGGTGGTGGCCGGGTGAGAAGCGGGGGGTACTAGCGGGAAGGGGGGGTACTAGCGGTGGTGGCCGGGTGAGAAGCGGGGGGGGGGGAGGTGCTAGCGGTGGTGGCCGGGTGAGAGGCGGGGGGGTAGGGGTGCTAGCGGTGCTGGCCGGCGGGAATACCTGCTCCTCCGGCCGGCTTGTAGTGGACTCAGGGGGTGGGCACTGCTGCGCGGCTGCAGGAAGTGACTCCTGTCACTTCCAGTCCTCTCTCCGATCCTCTTCCGGCTTTATCGCGGGGAGCTCGACCGCTGCGACCACGGTAGTTACGCCGCTGGTAGAGACAAAGTCTCATCCCCACTTACTGTAGAGACAAAGAATTGCTCGACAAGGCCCGCAGCCACCTGCTTGGGATACAAGTTAAACAGAAGGGAGACAATCAGTGGTTGGAAATTTTTTCAAGGTAAAATAACATGATTTATAAATACTATGATTTGCAGGTTCACTATTTGTTAAAAGAGATTTGTATCTGAGGATATAGAGACTCCATAATAACTCAGCATGCAATAAGCTTACCTGAGTCAAGGCAAAAAAACAGGTATTTATTTTTATTTTACCTCTACATCAAAGCAGGAGATTTGGAGCTCTGTGTCAGGAAAAACAGAGCTACATGAGTGATTTGAAGTCGTTAATATTAAACTAATGCCAAGAGCCAACAACAAGTGCTCAATTTTCCTGCAGCGCCACCACTGGTTAGGTGAAAAATTACACATCATTGTTCTATACAAATACACACAGTGTCCTTCAAAGAAGAGAGTCTAATATAAGGGGTTCTATTCCTTTAGCTACAAATTCACTCATTGAGCATTTGAATGTGTTTTTGCAAAACCATCTAAGTTTTTTCTTGACTTTGCACAAGATGTCATGTAGAATAAACTATGTAATCGTTGATCAGAGACGTTTCTTCGACAGAGTAAAGGGTTTGAGGCTGGGTTGTCTGTCGGTGGTTGCAACGCTTAAACAGGTTGTCAATACATGGCTCCACTGATGGCTCCTTGTTAGATGCTTCTATGGCTTGATTCGACACGTCATGGTCTTCAGACGTCATGGGTTGATATTGAGTTTGACAAGCTCGTAGCAGGCAGAGTATTTAACCTGGCATCTTAATTGAGATTTCACAAAAGGGCTGACGGTAGGGGGAATAGGCAAACGTTTTAACCATTTTTCCTATAATACAAAGACTTGGAAATCTCCTAACTACACACTGGTAATATCTGAAGGGCCTTTGTCTTCTTTTAATGCTCTTTTCAGTTTGCCATTAAATTTAAACACTTGGTAAAATAGGACTAGGGCAACCCCTTTTGATTACACTTGCTGCCCCCATTAAAAATAATAGACCGTGTACTCACTGTCATGCTGGGCGTATGGAGTGTCCAGAAACAGTACGTGACAGGGACGTATGGACCAACCGTGTCCGGCATACTACACAAAACAGACTGGAAGACGCCAGGGGGGACAAATACAGTGGAGGGCTCTGCTCGTAGGGAATGGAGGAGACGTGACCTCCTGCCCTCACCTGTGCCCTGATCTACCTACTGTCCCTATAAGGGTTCTTCTACCCCATTGCCAAGCAGGATACCTAGTCCCTCGCTGGCCCTGATGTTATTCCTCAATAGGGAGATGGCCGGTGGGAGCACTAGTGCCAACTGAAGCACTAACAACACGAGGGGAAGGAAAGACAGATAGGGGAATAGCAAACAACTTCACACCTGTTGACATGCTCCTTTGCAGCAGACAACTTGGCAGTAGTCAGCTCTGCAAATTACCACCTTCAAGTAGGCAGGCCAGGAAAGAAGTTCAATCACCAGCAAGGTATGCGGAATCATGTTAACATAAAAAGGAGATGGGAGTGATCACAAAGTTGGAGAGACAACTAGGGAGCTTGCTAGCAACAGAAACCAGCATTAACTCCAACACTGCCAAAGGAAAGAAACGTGTTTAATATGAAGTCTCAATACAGAAACGAGACGGAGGTCCGAAGCCTGTCACAAGTCTCCAAAGAAAGAGAGACCATCGTCACACTCACCTCCCGTGTTGCCTCTGTTCCAGTGATTTCAGTAACCGCAGCTCGTGGCTCATGTGACATTGTGACATCATGAGAGCCAAGCAGCCAATCACCGCCGACTTCTCTCTCTTACCGCCTTTGGACCAAACAAGCTATTAACAGGAAGTGAGTCACAGATGCAGCATCATTTCCTGTGGATAGCTTAATTAATCCGATGGCCGGGAGAAGGAATCCGGCAGTGATGCAGGGCTCATGTGATGTCACAATGTAACATGAGCCTCAAGCCATGATACCAAAACTGCTGGAACAGCAGCAACATGAGGTGAGTACAAGATCTACTATTTTTAATGGGGAAAACAAGTGTAATCAGAAGGAGAGGGGCGTAATTCCCATGGTCGCAGGGGTCGTGAAACTACCCGGGGGGTACTGAAGCCCGCATACTTCAGAGCCTATTTCAGCTAGATGTGTGTCCAAGGATGCATATCCAGGAGAAATGCATCATGGCACAGAGACCTGTCGTGTCCCTGTACTGCGATACGTTCTGTCGGGCGAACAATGGCTGACAGTTGACGTTGGAGGTGCAATGACGGGGGCGGCGCATGACAGTGATGTCAGGCGTTATGGTGCACACTCCAATGTCAGCTGCCGTGCCGGCCACTGTTAGCTGGGTACAGAGTACACCGCGTGACGTGGGAGCAGAGGAAAGGTGGGCAAAATGTTTTTTTTTTCTTTTTTAATTATGCTTTTGAGATGGAAGGGGACATATAAACTAGTATGGGGAGCATGCATACCAGGATAGGGCACATGTATATCAGGATGAGGACCATATATACCAAGATGAGTGACATATATACCCGAATGTGGACTATATGTACAAGGAGGATGACCGTATATTCCAGGATGGGGAATAAATATACCAGGATGGACCCAGGATGAAAACATATATACCAGGATGAGAACATATATACTAGAATCTTGGTCATATATACCAGGATGGCGGACATATATACCAGGAGGAGGACTATATATAGCAGGAGGAGGACCATATTTACCTGGCTGGTGATCATATACAGTATATGAGAATAAAGACATATATATCAGAAAGAGGACTATATATACCAGGAGGCAGACTATATATACCAGGAGGAGGACCATATATACCAATATGGAGATCATATATACCAGGCTGGGGATCATATACACCAGGATGGGGAACATATATACCATGTGTACCAGGATGGGGGACATGTATAACTGGATGGGGGACATATATACCAGGATAAGGGACCATGTATACCAGGATGAAGACATATATACCCGGATGAGGGATATGTATACCTGGATTGGGTACATGAATACCTGAATGGGGGACATGTATATCAAGATAAGGGACCATTTATACCAGTATGGGGACATATATACCATGTGTACCAGGATGAAGACATATATACCAGTTTGAGGGGCATATATATATTAGAATGGGGGACATTACTACATAATGAATGGTGAGGGGGAGTAATTTGTATGTCTTTATAGGATTTAGAATACTTTAAGGGCCCATACATCTGACCAATGTGCACAGGGGGGACAGGTCCAAATTTGCAGTCTTTTGAACTCTAGTTATGCCACTGCAGAAGGGGCTTTCCTAGTAGTTGACAACCCCTTTAATGACATCAGAAAGTTGAAGGTCCACCTGTGACATCTGTATCGGTGCCTCCTCTGCCTGTGTTCGTGCCTTTAGCCAGGCAACGCTGCACTTTTGTTGTGGGTGCTGTTAACAAATCAGGAGAGACATTGAGGATGTTGCAGGTAGTAGGGCAGTGCTCTGGTGGCCATGGTCTATAGACATGATCACCAGAGTCCAAAGGATCTCTTTGCTTAGCTCTAGTATGTCTCCCTATAAGATCTTTAGGACTAAATGGTTGCAAAATGCATTGCAGAACTAACATTTTGTAGTGAAAATTGTGACCCTGCAGTCCTATGTAAGACTACAGTCCTATGTAAGATGCTTTATGATACTCTGATGAATTCTGTGATACAATAAACTCATTTCTGCTACATCTAGACTTTTTATTTTCGATAACAATTCACAGTTTTCCTTTCATCTGAGATTATGGTGGGCTTATTTATGTTTTTGCCTTTATGTTACAGAAATGATAAGGAGAAGATACCTGTTTGATCCTTCGGCTTCAGCCGCACGCAGGGAAATATTCTAACATTTTCTTTGCAAACACCTTTCCACATTTGCATCTTCAATGATAGACAAGGTCAGCGCAGCCCCTCTGGACAGTCTCCTGACAGGCGCTTTCTGCAGATGTGACAGTTGATGAGAGAGCGCTGCGCCTCCGACCACATGACTATAATTTGAAGTGTTAATTGGAAAGAACCTAAATGACCTTGAGGGTCCTGTTACGTGAACACGTATGTACTGTACGCCAGTCAGAGAATGAGCAGAATGTAGATGATGACCATGGAGCCGCCGAGATACATCATCAGCTTTATCCACAAGAACTGCAAAGTAAGCATGGCGGTGTTGTACATAACTCATGGTCAATCTGGTATTCAGGGGCTGATTATTACCACACCATGATGGCAGTATTTTGGTATACATATTTATGGGCAATACAGTACTATAGTAACTGGATTGTTAAAAAGAACTTATTGTCAGTTAAGCTATACTTTACCATTTAAATTTTTTTGCAATAAAGCACACAATCATTTTGGAAATGGGTTAACTTTTAGGATTCCTTTAATAATAATTATAATACTGCCCCTATGTACAAGAATATAACTACTATAATACTGCCCCTATGTACAAGAATGTAACTACTATAATACTGCCTCCTATATATAAGAATATAACTACTATAATACTGCCCCTATGTACAAGAAAATAACTACTATAATACTGCCTCTATGTACAAGAATATAACTACTATAATACTGCTCCTATATACAAGAATATAACTACTATAATACTGCCCCTGTATACAAGAATATAACTACTATAATACTGCTCCTATATACAAGAATATAACTACTATAATACTGCCCCTATGTACAAGAATATAACTACTATAATACTGCCCCTATATACAAGATTATAACTACTATAATACTGCCCCTATGTACAAGAATATAACTACTATAATACTGCTCCTATGTACAAGAATATAACTACTATAATACTGCCTCTATGTACAAGAATATAACTACTATAATACTGCCCCTGTATACAAGAATATAACTATTATAATACTGCTCCCTATGTACAAGAATATAACTACTATAATACTGCTCCTATATACAAGAATATAACTACTATAATACTGCCCCTATATACAAGAATATAACTACTATAATACTGCCCCTATGTAAATAATAGCAAACACTATTAGTGAATAAAGCAGATGAATGAGCGCCTTAGGTATTTATGAATAGATCATCTTCTCTTACATTTCACAGAATTCTCACTTCTTTTCTCAGAATTGTTATAGTGGCAAAAAATAGTGATCGTCTCCATCTGTTTTGTGCCAGTAGAAGACTTTATAATCCCGGCGCGTGCCTCTCTTTGTCAGGGCTGTTTTTCAGCTCACTGGCTTCGCTGGGGACTTTTTTTTTTCTTTTTTTTGCTGACTTTAAAGTGAAAGACTTTAAAAGTTTAAATCTCGTTCTGCCATAAAAGTTATTGTCATGTGGTCGCACACTGGTAACAGATGCTGCACTGCATTATTAATGAGCCATATTTCTGTATATTCCCACAATGTCAGGAACTTCAAAAATCTCAATAAATGAAATCATGTAGCATCCAGATAGTGTCATGTTGCATTCGGATAAAATGCAGAATTTCTGTATATCAGATGTGTCCAGTCAGTTTTTTTTAAACCTGAAGCCGATGCAGATTGTGCACAAGTCCAGAATCTGTGACTCGTGTGATGGGGATATATATTCCAGAATGGGGGGCATATATATATCAGTATGGCAACATGTATACCAGGATGGGGATCATATACAGTATACCAGGATTAAGGAAGTAAATGTGACGCACCCTGGGCAGGGTATTCAGATCTCAGGGTCAATCTGGGGTGTCACGGGTGGCTGCCTGAGGCTGTGGCCCTGGTGGTCAATGAATAAATTTGGAATCTACTATTTACAATTTGTCTTCGTGATGCCACCTGCAGTGTCTGGTGATGCTCACCAGCGCCGCCACAGTCCTCCAGTGGTCGATGGTATTGTGGCTTAGATGGAGTAGTCCCCGCAGGCGGGACTGGACCGCCGGGGCAGCGATGCTGTAAGAAAGCAGTTTGTATTGAAAGGATACAGCAGAGTCAGAACTTCACTTCACGGTGTAACTTTACTGATAAACTTCGCCCAAAGTCATACAGTTCAGCAGTTCAATTGATGGTATAACGGCAAATGCTCCGGATGCTGCAATTGGAATGTCTGGCTGTAGATGGATTCCTCCTTATATTCCTTTCTTTCTCTTTCTGTCCTTTATCTCCCAGTGGCGGTGAAGTCTGACTTCTTGAAGACAGTTTGACCTACTGCTGCTTCTCTTCCCTTCTCTCTCCCTCCATTGCGGTCTCTGGGACAACCTTCTCTTAACCTGCCTAGCGGTATTCCCGAGTGTGACTCGGGGTTAACTTTTACTGCCAGAAGCGGTAACCCCGAGTCACACTCGGGTTTACCCGCGGCTGGTGCTGTCAGAGCAGCACCGCCGCCCCTGCTCCTTACTTTAGCCGCCCCTGCTCCCGGTGCTGTGGACCGACGGGGAGCTCCGCCGCCCGCCCTGCTGTGGACTGGCAGGGGGGGTGCTGTGAGAGCCGGTGGGAGAGGGCTGGGGCATCGGGTCTTACCTGCCCGTTGCCGCCGGCGCCATGTCAGTGATATGGCACCCCCCCCCTTCTCCAGAGCTAGGGTTAGGGCTAGGGTTATTGTTAGGGTTAGGGCTAGGGTAAGGGCCCCGTCACACGGGGCGATATCGCTGCCCATTCGTGCGAAGACGTGGGGGCATGGCCTATCGCCGGCGTCATCGCCCCTACGTCGCCACATGTAAAGGGGCGATGTCGCCGGTCCCGGCCGGTCGCCTGTTTCACAGCAGTGCTGTGAAACCTGGCGACCATCATGGGGCGATGTGCACACATCGCCCCATGTAACCGGGCGGCGGCGACCTGTCAGGCGATGGGAGCCATAGGCTCCCATTGTCCTGCATCGCCGCTGGGGTTGTCAGAACACCCGGCGGCGATGCCGCCCTACAGGTCGCCGGCACGGGGCTGGAGGAGTCGCCCCGTCTAAACGGGGGACGGCGCTGGTGGCGGGGGCGGCGAGAGTGTGCGCGCCCCCGCCATTCACCGCCGACATCTCCAGCCCCGTCGCCCCGTGTGACGGGGCCCTTAGGGTTAGGGCTAGGGTGTTAGCGTTAGAGCCTGGGCTGCAGACGAGAAGAGGGGCGGGAACACCCTCAGTTACCCTCCTCTCCTCTGTCACAGGGACATCCAGCGATGTCCCCGCTGTGATCGCCGGTGAGAGCTCCTTCGGATGCCTCCATATGACTTCCTGGTTCCGTCTCTGTGAGCCGCAGCGGCTCATTGGAGGCGGAACTGGGTTGGAGGCGGAACTGGGCAGGAAATACAAATGTATAAAATTTCTGCCCATAAAAGAAATTAAAAAAAAAAAAAGGTACCGCTTTTAGCACAAAATTCCTGACATAATCATACCGCCAGGGAGGTTAAGCTAAGCAGTGGCCTCTGCTCCTAGCTTTTGGCTCCCTTTTAGTTTTGACTCACTCAGGAGACAGGGGCTGTGTTTATAATATCCCCGTTCTTCAGATTCTCTGTGAGCCGTGTAGGATCTCACAGTTACGGGCTCCGGTACCCGTTTTCCTTCTCTGAACGGGTTTGCTTCCAGGCCTCTGTTCTTTCCCTCTGTTTTCTGGGATCTGTTCTGGGCCCCTCAGCCGAGGAAACCCTCCTTGCTCCAGCTCTTACTCCATCTTCCTCTAACTCCTTCTCCAACTCCAAATAACTGACTGACTGAGCTCTCTGGTTCCCCCTAGAGGTCACTATATTCGCTCCCGGGGTCCCTCCCACCTACTACTCTAGTGTGTGGGTGTTTACTCTAGGGTGCCATCTAGTGACCATTGTTCTAATTGCAGTGGGGTGACTACACCGCTTTTCTAAGAAATGATGGGAGTGCTGGTGTCTCACGGTCCGCGCTGCTTCAGGGTTAAATAAACTCACCAAAGAGCCAAATCGATTTCCATCCTTTTATTCCTCCTCTCTCCTACGCGTTTCAGCGCCTATCCTGGCACCTTCATCATATCCCTGATGAAGGTGCCAGGATAGGCGCCGAAACGCGCAGGAGAGAGGAGGAATAAAAGGATGGAAATCGATTTGGCTCTTTGGTGAGTTTATTTAACCCTGAAGCAGCGCAGACCGTGAGACACCAGCACTCCCATCATTTCTTTGATACATACCACTATCCAGTGGTTGGTGGAGGTCCTGCAGCAGCTGGAACATCGTTTCCAAAAACGCCTTCAAACCAGTTGTGGGGATCACAACTGGACCAGGTGAGCAGCTTCACAGCACCACCACTGTATATAAGTGTCACTAGTGATAGGGCACTATTGCGCCTCTTGTCCCCCTCCCTATTTTATCTTTACAGTACACCGCTTTTCTGGGTGTAGTACCCCTTTTGTGGCACCTACGTAGTGGGGCTCCACAAATGGCAGGATGATGAATGTATATACCAGGATAGGGACATATATGCCAGGATGGGGATTATATTTACCAGGATGGGAGACATATATGCCAGGATGGGGATTATATTTACCAGGATGGGAGACATATATACCAGGATGAAATACATATATACCAGGATGGGGACATATATAACAGGATGAGGGACATATATAGCAGGATGGAGGATGTATATACCAGGAAGGAAGATGTATTTACCAGGATGATGGCTATATATACCTGGATGAGGTATATACATACACCAGGATAGGGACATATATATCAGGATGGGGGTATATATACCAGGATGATGGACATATATACCAGGATGGAGAATGTATATACCAGGATGGGGAATGTATATACCAGGATGATGGCTATATATACCAGGATTAAGGAAATATATACCAGGATGAGAAATGTATATACCAGGATAGGGACATAAATACCAGGATGTGGGGCATATATACCAGGATGGGGACATGTATTCTAGGATGGGGACATATATTCTTGGATAGGGTACATATATACCAAGAAGAGGGATATATACTAGGATGGGGGTATATATACCAGGATGGGGGGCATATATAACACAAAGGAGCCCATGATGAAGGACATGTATACCAGGATAGGGGACATATATACCAGGTTGAGGGATATATATACCAGGAAGGGGCCCAGGATGAGGGAAACATATATCAGGATGAGGGACATATATACAGGATGATGTCTATATATATCAGGATGGGGATCATATATACCAGGATTAAGGAAATATATACCGGACTTGACTCAAACTTGAGCCTGAATCCTGAACCTGGACTTTAAAGTTATAAAATGGGGGCTAGAGGGCACTAAAAATAAAGAATACATTGATCAAACATCAGCATCATACTTATCGAGTACCGCGTGCTTTGTACTTCCGGGTTCACTCATTAACTTCCTGATTATGCACTGGCTCTAACAGCCAATCACAGATACCCACTCTCTGAGGCATGATCTGTGATTGGCTGTTGCACCCTTCATCCATCATGGCAGCATCTGTAATTGGTTGCAATAGACAATGAATGTGGGAAACTAGAGCTGTGAACCTTCTGCTGGATTACAGGACTGTTGTGCCACCATATCCTGCAATCCGGTGCGGGGTCACCTGAGTTCACTGCCGTGCAGAGTCCTCAGTGACTCAGTAAGTGACGACACCACTCCTTGTAGAAGTCAGTGTGATCCCAGATACTGCAGCGGAGGACGCTGATGTTTAATCATTGTTTTGTTTATTTTTACAGCCCCCAGCCGAACCCTAACAGTAACATAGGCTTCTCAGGGAAATCTGTGTTTGGGGTCTGTCCACTAAGTGTTCGGATCAGACTTCAAACTTTACAGCTTTGGTTTGTCCATAACTATATGTAATATTCAGATAAATAATAGAATACAGCATCCAGATAAATAATATTATAAAGTATCAATCTAAATAGTCCTATACAACATCCAGACTCTGATGGACCTATCAAGGCTTAGAAAATACCCTGATGGACCTACCTAGACTTGGAGAAGATCTATCTAGGCTTAGAGAAGGCCCTAGTGTACCTATCTAGGCTTGGACAACACCCTAGTAGACCTATCTAAGCTTGGAAAAGACCCCGGTGGACCTATCTAGACCTGTAAAAGACCCTGGTGGACATACCTAGGTCTGTAGAAGACTCTGGTGGACATATCTAGGTTTGGACAAGACCTGGTGGACCTATTTAGGCTCGGAGAAGACTGGCAGACCTATCTAGGTTGACAAGACCCTGGTTGTCCTATCTAGGTTGGAAGACCCTGGTGGACCTATATAGGCTTAGAGAAGATTCTGGTGGACCTATGTAGGTTTGGAGAAAACCTTGGTGGTCCTATCTAGGTTGAGTAGATACTGGTGGAGCTTTCTAGGCTTGAAGAAGACCCGGTGAATCTATCTAGACTGCACAAGATCAATCTTCCTACAGAGCATTCATCCACCAACTCGCTGTGGCTCAAATCGATTGATGTTCATTACGTGCATCTTGTTACTTTTTATGAACCTATTTAATCACTTACACCGTTGAGCCCCAAGAATCTATGGATAGAAGAAAACCTTTGATGGAACGGCTGCATTGAATTTACACCCTAGAATTAATAGGTCTGTGCTGAATAAAGATTACATTAGACTGTGCCTACTTGTAGCCGCCACCTTGGGTCATAATAGCGGATGCGGACTTGCGCATCAGGTGATTATTATAGGAAAGATTGAGGCATTCATTGGAGATTAGGAGAATTAGATTGCGGTGAAAGGTGCTGGACTAATCTGAAGGCTGTAGACATCTCGCCATAAGGCCCTATTATTCTTTTACTCTTGTGTTTCCATTTTAATAAGCAGCTTTTCTGCACTCACGCAAGGCAAAACCCTGAGCGTTATTTTTTTTCTTTATATTCTCAACCAATGACATAAAAGTAACAAAAACATCTCTACAAATGTAGCAATCTGCAAAACAATCACTGCGCCTTGTGCTCTGATCTTGGAACAGTACGACCTTGGATAATGACAAGTATGGAGCACGACGACCTTGGATAATGGGAAGGCACATAACAATATACAGATGACAGAACCTGTTTAGGTCCCGAAGCTTCACCTGTAATTAACACATTGCCAACCGGGCCATGTCTCTCTTTCAGTCCATTTTAGCCATATTCCTCTTTGCTTTTTGCAAGACCATTACTACTTTATGTACGTGCTATTAGAATTGCTGGACGAATAATCAACTATTTAAAATGCACAGAAGATACAACACTGATAGCAACAAGTGTAGATGGAATGAAGGATTTATTACTAAGTAAAGATAGAAAGCTCCAACATGGGATCCTACTCATCACAAAGAAGACAAAGATACTGACTACTGCCAGGTACGACCTGGACACATGTGAGATGGACGGCGACATACTGGAAGTGGTAAAGGACTTCACCTTACTTGGATCAAAGATCAGTCAAGATGCAGAGAGACACCGGAAGTTAATAGGAGAAAAGCTATGGGCAAATCAACAATGAAGTCACTGGACGAGGTCTTCACATCAAGGAACATTTCACTGGTGATGAAGACACGGCTCGTACATAGTCTGGTCTTTACTGTAGTAACACAGGAAGTGAAACATGATGAAGAAGTAGCAAGATAGGAGAAGAATCAACGTCTTCAACATGTGAAACTGGAGAAGAATGTTATCAATACCATGGATGGCAAGAAGAACGAACACATCAATTCTTGAACACATCAAGCCAGACATGTCACTGGAAGGAAGGATCACCAAGATATGACTTGTGTACACATCATAGGAAGAGAGAAATCACTGAAGAAGGACATCATGGTCGGAAGAATAGAAGGTACAAGGAGGAGAGGAAGACCAGCAACCCGATGGCTTGATACTATCAAGATAACAGCAGAGAAAACCCTGGTGGACCTACCTAGGCTTGTAGAAGACCCTGGTGGACCTATCTAGGCTTGGAGAAGATCCTAATGGGCCTAGCTAGGCTTGGAGAAGACCTTGGATGACCTATCTAACCTTGGAGAAGACCCTGTTGGACCAGTCTAGGCTGCACAAGATCAATCTTCCTACAAAGCATTCAACCACCAACCCTGACAGGGTCGATTATGTGATTTGTTGTCAACTCACGTTTCTAAAGTGTGGCCAGCTCAACCCTCCAGTGCTCGGGTGCCGTCGGTCATAGATTTCCACTTCGCAGTCCCTGCAGGATCTTGTGTCCCGCGCGGCATCCAGGCAGCCCTCTGGTGCACACTTCCTTGTACTAAGGTACGTCACTTCCAATGCATTAAGATAGATGAAGCCGCACATGTTTGGTATATGCCCAATCCTTTATTCAGGCAGTGGGTAATTCACGTGGTGACGGTGGTGGGTGGGACAACGGCCTTTTCACTACCGCAAGTGGAGCTTCAATGGGTACAGCGGCCGTTTCGCTACCGCAACAGGTACAATCCTCAGGGAGGGCAGATACTCAAATTTAATATTAAGCCCTCCTACAGGTGACATCAATGAATGCATTCGTTACTATGGTGATCAATGCAGCTGAACATTTAGAAAGCTCATGTGCATTAAAGGTGACAGTGCATATACAGTAATGTGCAGATAAAGTGACAATACTCATTACATGAAATTTCTTTAACCCTATATCTACATTTCTACAATTACTAACATTTGATCTACATATCATATACCGTAAATACAATAAGTCATATAAACCATTAAAATCGCTCAGCCATATAAACTGTTCCCACATAAGATCAACAATGCAGACATAAACGGTGGTATAAAAACTTCTTTTTTTACTACAATTCCCCAAAATGGAGAAAGATTATAATATGATGGGGACCTATTAGGACACTTTGTTATGCCGCTCATTTACCTCATGAAACAGCCTTCCTTCACAAAAGACAGAGAGATCGTTCCTGTCATTCAGACCGGCTGGACCCTGTGCTCTCAGTTTTATAATCCAACAACTGAGTAGGGGTGGGGTAGAGGGAGGCCGCTCACCTCACAGTATATTCCTCCGGGTTCTCAGGCTCACGGTTAGCGGCTGGCACCACTGTTGCAGTTCATGAATTAGACATTCCGAAACCACTTGTCCATCAAAGAAGAGTGCTTTATTCCAGTATTAAAAGCATAAACTTGGCCGGATGCGTTTCGGACACCGTCCTTACTTATCAGCAACTATTTTACAATATACAAAAAACACACATATAAAGACAAACTTCCTGATTAATTAGTCAAATAACTGCCATATGCCAGGTTAACTCCTTCATGGAACATGAAACATGGAAGGAAAATGAACAATAAAGCACTCTTTTGTTATGGACAGTGGCTCCGGAATTTCTAATTCATTTTATAATCCAAACGCCTCCTTTGTAACAGTAACTTGTAGAGATTACCACCAGCAGGCGGCAATCCCACTTTTTCCAGTCCTACAAATTTTAGCACATTTTTATCCCCCTTACATTCATTTTTCACATGTTCAATGAGTCGGGGTGACCCCAATCCAGTGAATGGGGTCGTTAAGGTATCTGCAAAATAATTGGTCCATGCATAATCACAGAGACATGTCGGATTTTGATCCGAGCGCCAGATCAAAATTGGCGATGCAAGTCTATGGAAAAACTTACCATCAATGCCAAAATCAAAAACCAACACTGCACTTGCAGTTTGCAGTGAGACCCCACTTTTGTAAAGCAAGCACCAGGTGCAGGCTGATAAATATCACCTCTACCTACAACAAAATGTGGGAGGCGACCTGCCATGCACATAATGGGTTTGCCTAGGACACCATTCACACTGATACAAATGATGCAGAGTGTCTGAAAGCTACCCACCGGCTCTTCCACCTAACCAATGGGCTGCCCAGTACGATGCTTCTGCCCCACTAGATGAACGGCGCCCCATGGGGCCCAGCTGCACCCTGAAAATGATTAAAAAGTGCAAAGTCTATGGGTCAGTGAAAAAATGGACTGTACTCGAATGCTATCTGGAACGGTCTGATTTTCACAGATTAATAGCTGGGAAAGAAAAGCTGATGATGCTCAGACCAAACTCTGAAGTCATTCAGATGAAACCCTAATCGAAAACATCAGTCCATTTTTCTCGTAGGAGAAAAAAACGAATGTCTGAATGAGGCAAAACTGTGATCTGAAATGATAGTTTGGAGAAGAAAAGTCTCCACTCAATCTGGCAGTGAATGAACATAAATGTTTAACGGCAATCCATAACAGTCAAATGTTAATGTTTCGGCCTCTCTTTTGGACCTTTGTCAGAATGAAATAGATAAGAAGACACTATCCAAATCCAGGTGAAATAAATAGTCCAAAAGATTACTCTGCCAGATAGAAAAGTAAAAAAAAACTTTTGACCTATCAGAAAGATCATTATCAACTTGCTAAAGACCCTTTTGATAGGTTGAAACGTTGTCACTATGATGAGCGAGTAGTAAGATATTCAGGCTCGATAGTCCTAACCCAATACTTTGAACTGTTTCAGTATTCGGATCTGAGTGAGTTCCCCATTGACTTGTAGCAGATTCATTACTCTTTTCTTGCTTATAGTATTCGGTTTCAGGTATCTGAACCCGAGGTCTTACTAATCGCTCATCACTAGCTGTTATCTTTTTATATGGCAGAATAAATGTCTCTTCTTACCTGTTGGATTCTCTTCGTCTGGGTTCTTTGAAGTTTGACTTTGCATCTACAGATAGAGTTCAGCAGACTTTTCTCTTTGCCCATCATCAGAATGAAACTGATTGCTATGATCTAAAAGTATCAATAGAAGGTTGATAGCATTGTGGAAGGGTAAAAGCAGTCACATGGCTATGGTGTCCTGCCTACAAGGCTGATATAGCACTTCCACAGTGCTATCAACCTTCTACATTAATCTTCGTCACAGCAACAGTTTTCATTGTAACGAAGGGCCAAATAAGGGACAAAGACGTTGTAATGCTGGACTAAGGAGGTGTCTTGCTGGGGGGCGTGGCCTGCCTGAGATCTGAGCGGTCACAGCGAAGTGCACTCACGCCGCAACCCTGCTTTAAGGTTGCGATCGCCGCAAGCAACAGCCATAAGGGTACCTTTACACACGGCTACATTTGTAGCTTGTCACCAGGTAACTTACTGGTTGCAGCGAAATCATGGATACATGATTCCATTTGTACACAGCAACAAGATAGAACCATGTATCCATGTATTTCACTGCAACCAGTAAGTTACCTGGTGACAAGCTACAAATGTAGCCGTGTGTAAAGGTACCCTAATACTTACAGCATCAGACACCGGAAGATTCCTAGGAACCATGGATAAGACAGAGGTGAGGTGAAGTGGAAGGATGAGGTTGATCGGTACTCCTAATATGCTCCCTATGCTCATATAACCAGCTTTGATAGAAGTGATTGCTGAAATTTTTATGTTAAATGTTGAAATTGACGCTATGTCGCCATCCACTAGGGAATGTAACATGGGAAATTGCTGTCTAAGGGGGAGGGAAAGGGGGGTATGCTGGAGGGTGGTGGGGGGTAAAGGGACAGGTTTTGGGTGTTAAACTTGGGGTAAATTTTATGTATTGAATTTGTTATTTGCAACTTGTGAATTAATAAAAAAGTTATCGGATTTAAAAAAAAAGGGGGTGTCGCTACCGTGCATGACAGTGGCACATAAACCAACGACGTCCGGTGTACTACACCAAACAACAGATGGAGACACACCGTGGGGGTACAAATACAGAGAAGGGCCCAGCTCATAGGGAATCGGGAAGAGGTGACCTCCTGCACTCACCTGCAGCTGTGCCCTAATCTCCCTTGCGCCCCTATGTGGGTTATTTCAACCGGTTGCTGAGCAGGATATGTAGTCCTTCGCAGGTCCTGATGCTAGTCCTCAATAGGGAAATGGCCGGTGGGAGCACTAGTCCCAACAACTGCAATAATAACGACAAGAAGGAAGGGAGACAGACGGGAATAACATACAAATTCACACCTGCTGCCATGCTCCTTCGCAGCAGATGGCTTGGCAGTAGTCAGCTCTCCAGAAGACCTCCTTCACCTCAGGAAGCTTGGCCAGGAATAAGTTCATTCACCAGCAAGGATTGCTGGAACATGTTATCATATAAAGGATATGGGAGTGATCAAAGAGTAGCCACACCTGAACAAATAACTAGCCAGCTTGCTAGCAACAGAAATTGACATTAACTCCTAAACTGCCAAAGGAAAGAAACATGTTTAATATGAAGTCTCAATACAGGAGCAAGACGCAGGTCCCAAAACTGTCAAAAATCTCCAAAGTAAAAAAGACCATCGTGACAGATGTTAATATTTGATTGTTATGGATTGCCATTAACACTTTATGCTCACTCACTACCTTATTGAGTGCCAAGTCTTTTTCACTGTACTTATGGACATTGGATTCTTGCTCAAGCACCACATCCTTTGAAAATGGAGTAATGTATATCTCTATAGTTAGTGTGCTTATTGTTTAGCTGCAATGCCTACAGACGTCTGTGGTATTCGGACACATGCTGGCTGTTTTTATCATTGGCTCCCTGCAGCTCTGCCTCCTTTTGGGTGCCGAGCAATTTACTCAGCATATAGTGGTCACAGACTGAACTGGAGCTAGACAATTACTAGTCAAAAGTTCCTTTACTTACATTTCTTCTCTACTAAACTAGTGTAAAGCAATGGGTACAGAGTAGTGCTTGTCTTTGGAGTAGCACGATGATTATAAAACTTAACACCGCAGCTATACCATCCCTACCCTCTTCATTTACACTTACAGCAGGACAGATGCCTGGGTATCAAACTCTCTGTACAATACAAGTCTTGTTTAGTCCACTATAGGCCTGGAGAAATGACTGCAGCCTACTACGTCAAATTGGTTCCAAAAAGAATGTACTCACAATTCCCACCATAAAGTGAAAAAAGGAGGGCCCAAGCTCAGGTGTCATGTGTTTGTCAGGAGGCACGGATGAGGCTGTTGAGGTCACTTGCAGAAGGTCCCAGCGTTTCGCCAAACAGTCAAAATCCTAAGAAAATGTCTCATTCGCTTTAAGAGGCTTTCCTCTTGTAGTTAAAGCTGGAGGTCACTAGGACCCAGCTGATCCCCCTACCTTGAGCTGCCTATATATTCCTCTTGACTCCCAGGATACGCTGCTGGTGATAGCTGTTCAGGTGATCCTGGTTGCATCCTAGTTCAAAGCAGTGTTTCCTGGAGTCTGTTGGTTTGCTGCTTGGATCTGCTCAAGCTAAGTGTATCTCTTCCCTCTTTGTTTGTTGCCCTTGTGTGTCTCTCTAGTAGCTAGCCGGGCTGACTAGTGATCACCTGCTCTGATCCCTCTGTAGTGGTAGTCCAGGGACAGTCAGGGAATAGGTATCCTGGCGGTGACAGATGCGGAAACTGTATAGGGACTTTAGGGGAGCCAGGTGTCAGCGCTAGTTGTTCTAGGGGTCACCATCCCCCCTTTTTGCCCTTAGCATCAGGGACTCCTTCCCTCCCCTGTCATCATCCAGCGCTGGGTGTCACCCTACACCCAGTGTGACATCAGGACTTACGGTTAGTGCTATAAATACAAGGAAAAGTAGGTCCAAAAGAGTTCCATCAAATACTATTGGAAATTAGCAGTTCCTCAAGCAGCTTCTGCAAACACGGGATGATCCATTTGGCTTCACGTTGATGGCACCCGAAGGTTTCTCCCACAATTTCATTCACCCTCTAGCAGTAAACCCTTTTGTTTTCTCTTGGGTGGAACCATCGCAACCTGGCACACTAATACACAGTATCGATCAGTCTAGACAGAGGTGACCAGCAGAAAGGGAGCCACCACAGGTGCACACATTACTCACCTGCTGTCCACATTGCTCTGGGCATACCCGGGCAGAACCTTTTATCCAGTCTACACAGGGTTCCCCCGGTGGCCAAGGGAAGACACCTCAGGTTTTGTCACCTGTACACTCTTCAACCTCATACTGGGTCCTGTGCATATGCTCAAGTCCACCCTAATTCAGTGCATGAAGAGCTGATTTTTATTACTCTCCCCTTTTTACGCTTTGGCATCTGGAGAGATCTCACAACAAAAAATACATGTTTTAACCAGGGCTATGGAGTCAGTAAGCCAAACATCCAACTCCCCAACTTCCCTGAACCCAACTCCAACTACACCAAAATGAATGCCGCCTTCAACTCCACGACTCCGACTCCACAATCATGGCTGTGAAGTCAGTAAGCCAAACATCCAACTCCCCAATTTCCCTGAACCCAACTCCAACTCCACCAAAATGAATGCCGCCTTCAACTCCACGACTCCGACTCCACAATCATGGCTGTGAAGTCAGTAAGCCAAACATCCAACTCCCCAATTTCCCTGAACCCAACTCCAACTCCACCAAAATGAACGCCGCCTTCGCCTCCACGACTCCGACTCAACAACCATGGGTGTGAACTCAGTAAGCCAAACATCCAACTCCCCAATTTCCCTGAACCCAACTCTAACTCCGACTCCGCCAAAATGCACACCGCCTTCGACTCCATGACTCCGACTCCACAACCAGGCCTGTGAAGTCAGTAAGCCAAGCATCCAACTCCACCCAAAGTGGACTTTGACTCCATCTCCACAGCCAGGGCTGTGGAGTCAATAAGCCAAACATCCGACACCGACTCCTCAATTTCCTTGAATCTGACTCGACCAAAATGGACACCGACTCTGACTCAATGACTCTGACTCCACAGGCTTGGTTTAAGCAGCCATTGGTGCACTTTAAAACTTTTGGTGGATTTTCTCACCTATACTGCTAGACCACATGTGAGAAAAGTATTAAAAAAGCAAAATAAAAAATGTTAAATAAATAAAGACCCCTTCAATGAGATAATGTTGTAATAAATCTTTTTAATAGCTTCTGAGACAGCAAAGGTCAGTTAGTGACAAACTTTATAAGTAACTAAATAAATAACTGATTTAGAATTTAATAACTAAGTAAATAAAATTAGATAAAAAGCAAACGAAAAAATAATACATGAACCTTCTGTGATTTTAAGATTTATCTCGTGTTTACTTTTAGATTAATCTCATGTGTAAATGGATATGTATAAAGTGAATAAATGGCATAAATTAGGCAAATAAATAAAATAAATATATAACTTCATCTTCCATAGGATCAGATTTATAACATGTGCACAATGTCTCCTGGGACCGTCCATTGTTGCTGCAAAAGACCAGTTAATCATAGGTGACAAATATGATATAAAAAAATCATAAATTCACCTAAATGAATAATTAATGTACAAATATAAAGCAAAACAACTAAGTAAAGTAAATTGACTAAATAAATAACTAGATAAATGAATAAAATAAAAGGGCTTCATAAACGAAAAATGTTACATGGTTGCTGGCAAAAGCCGGTTTATCAACATTTAAAGATTATAAAATAAATAAATTAAAGGTATAAATTCACAAATGACAAATATTATATAACAAATGTTAAAAAAAAAACATAAAATAAAACATTTACCTTGTTTTTCACTTTATAAGACTCACTGGATTATAAGACGCACCCCAAATTTAGTGAAGGAAAAGAGAAAAAAATATTATTTTAATGTTAAATGGGATCCGTCTTCTAATGCCAGTGTTATAATCAACATATGTGTCCCACATCCTAGTATATATCCCCCATAATGGGATATAGTCCACCATCCTGGAATATATGTCCCCCATGCAGGTATATATGTCCCCCATCCTGGTGTATATGTCCTCCATCCAGTTATACTGTCATGGACCCCATCTTGGTGAATATGTCCCCATCCTGGACCCACCATGGCTTATCGAGGGGTGTTTGCAGGGATGCCAGGGGCAGGCATCACGGGTCCACAATGGATGGGTGCATAGCAGTGGGACCGAAGCTGCAAGGGGTCGCAGTGGTGGCGTACGGTGGGCGATGACATGTTCTTTGTGTCTGGCTTCATTGACAACTGCAACAAGTTGCAAAAGGTTAAGACTTTTAAAAAAATGGCCATTTTTCCATTAGTGACCATTCTTTTGAAGTCTTAACCTCTTGTAATTAGTTGCAGTTTGTCAATGAAGCCAGACACACAGAACATGCTGTCACCCAACGCACGCTGCTGCCATAACTAGGGATGGGCGAGTCTACTCGCTAGGACTCGGGACTCGGCGATTCTGAAGGTACTCGCAGGACTCGTTACTCGGCGAATCTCCCAGCTTGGACTCGCACAGTGACGAGTCCAATGGAATTCAATGGCAATAAGCTTGACTCTTCACAGATACCCGCTGTCAGCAGCGAGTCTGAGCGAGTCTACGATTCCGAGTCCTACGAGTCTACGATTCCGAGTCCTGTATACTGTATTCGGGAGTCGGACTCTCGAATACAGAATCTGTTATGTTCCGAGTCAGCACAGCGTGCGTGTTAGGTCAGAAATCTTGTGAAGATAGCCAATCATAGTCAGTAATGGCATAGCAAAGTTGGTTGTGTCAGGACTATGATTGGCTGCTGTCCATCGTGATGCCTATGTCATGTATGACAGGCAAGGCAGTATATAAGGCTTGTCCCCACCATTTTGGCCACATTCCTGAGACGATCTGACCTAGTATAGGGAGAGAGAGATATATGCTGGAGCAGATCAGGGATTGTCAGTGTAGGGAAGATTCCTTATATTAACCCAAAAAGCTCTTCTGAGAGCTAGGAGGAGGACAGAGTAGTGCTGTGTAGGCAGGCAGGCAGGCAGGGAGGGAAGGAAGGAGAAGCCTTACAGTGCACACAGGACGGACCTCATAGCTTAGCTTACTCACTCAGCTTTGCTAACAGCTGCAGTCAGAGGCTTAGCTGAGGTGTTGTTTCCTTTTTGTTTTTGCACCAGATCGATTTTTGTTCCTAATAAGCCATAGAGCGTTATTTTTTCTGTGGCAGACCAGTGCGTTGCTGCTCTCCTACCTTTAAATAGCACGTACAGCACCTTAGGGAGTGTAGTGTGCGGCTTCACTGCCAAGTGTGAGCGCGCACACTTACCCCGCCAGCAAGTGACGCATACAGCAACACCAAACCACATCTCGGTGGCTGTGCGCACTTAAAACCAATTTTTTTAGGGAGTGTAGTGTGCGGCTTCACTGCCAAGTGTGAGCGCGCACACTTACCCCGCCAGCAAGTGACGCATACAGCAACACCAAACCACATCTCGGTGGCTGTGCGCACTTAAAACCAATTTTTTTAGGGAGTGTAGTGTGCGGTGTGTTTGGACTCGCACACTTTCAGAGACACATCAGCGAGTTGTAAATGTCATTATTCGCTATTACTCGGTTCCCTATTCATTAACATTGGACTCGCTGGACTCGCAACGAGTCCCGAGTCCTTGACTCGGACTCGTTGGGGTCTTGCGATTCCGAGTCTTTTAGGACTCGCCCATCTCTAGCCATAACCCCCCTCGCAGCTCCGGTCCCGCCACTTTGCCACCATCTACTTTGGACCTGTGATGCCTGCGCCCCGGCACCCCCGCTCCACCACCGCACACACCCCAACTCCAGGTAAGTTTTTTTTTTTGGTTTGTTTGGATTGTAAAACACAACCCAGTTTTCCCCTGAATTTGGGGGAAAAAATTGTTTTTTATAATCTAAAAAATACGGGTTGAGGTTTCAGATTTACATATATGTGAAATGCCTAATACGATGGCAGAGAGGACAATTTATTAAACTCACAGATAATAGAATAAGTCAACTAAAATAAAAAATTCAAAAATAAAAGATGAGGAAAAAGTGTAATAAAATGAACCAAAAACATAAAATAACCAAAAACGTTCCATGATTCAGATTTACACATGGATGAGCGAATAGGTTCTAGGTGAATCGAATTCTCCATCAATTTTGCAAAAAATTCCGTTTTCCCCGAATCTGCACTTTTGATCATTTGGTACGTGGTGTTTTGCTGGATTATAGTGGACTGATAAGGTATTAAACAATAAAATAAATTATACCCACCTGTCCTGCCAATTAACCCATTCCTATCCAGTGGACCTCCTCAGTCCGATGCGGCCTCTTCTTCTGTCCGGTGCTATATCGTCTTCTGGTTTCTGGCATTTTTGATAGAAAGTAGATTGTACGTCATTATTACATTGCAATGCTAAGCCTTATATGATGTCATGACGTACATCATGACATCATGATGATACGGGGCATTGTTAGCACCTTTGTTAGATGCCTTAAACTTGGATGAAAACACTACATCAGATAGAAGACACGGCTGCATTGGACCAAAGAATACCTCGGGATCACAATGGGGCTGCATGGCAGCAGAGGTGAGGCCTAGTGTTACGTATTAAGCACTGTCTGTATAGAGTCTAGGGCATTGGTGGCAAGGGAACACAGAAGACACAGGCTTGCTTAGAAAGTTATTGTATTACTTCATTTAAGTAAGTGCACAATAAAGAAGCAGGGTTAAAAACAACTGCAGATGCGGAGAGGCAGTAATACATCCTTAAGTCCAGTATAAGTCTCTAAAAATAATTTCAAAGTCTCTCTTACTTTCCTTGCAATTGTCTATGGCAAAGCAGAAGGGTTCCTGTGTACACATGTGCTCTGAGGATCCAAGTAGAGGACGGCTGTAATAGAATGTACACAAACCTCAGGAGGCCAGACTACTGTCAGGAATCAGACAGGATTCAGAAGCACTGATTAAACAGCTGAGGCTGCTTAAATTGGCAAGAGGCAAGGATTGGATGGGAACATAGAAGCTAAGGACTCCATACTTATTGAGGGCAAGGTGGATGCAGCAGGACAGGAAGCAAGATGGCCGACAGGAAAAACTAGATTCAAACAAAAACAACAGCAGAGAACCTCAATCCTCGGTGAGTATAAGGGTGCGTTCACACACTGCGTATTTGCTGTGTATTTTCAGGTGAGTGCTCTTGCAGTTTTTGTATCCAAAACCAGGAGTGGAACAATCAGAGGAAAAGTCTAATAGAAACAGGTGCTCCACTTCTGTATTTATCACCCACTCCTGGTTTTGGCTACAAAAACGGCTAAAGCACTCGCATAAAAATACGCAGCAAATACGCAGCGTGTGAACGCACCCTAATTGTACTGATTATGTTTTATTAATTCTTGTTATGCTCCGGGATCAGGAGAAATCTAAAGAAATAATAATACATCTTATTTTCCCATTGATCATATTTGATACAAGTAACATTCAGATTTGGACAGATTCACTTATTTTTTGGCCTTATTCAGATCTGGTTTTTGCAAAATGTGTGTCCTCAAAAAAATTCAGAGAGTCCAATTTTGATCTAAGTCATGGATCAAAATATTCTAAATAATGATGTGCGAGTGCTAAACTGCTCGAGTTTTCGTTACTCAAATCAAGTAGGTCCAACACTTGGATGGGACAGACTGGCGAACCAAGTGTAATGGAAGTCAATGGAAACTTGAGCATTTTTCTGGCATACCCTCCTAGGAGGGCGAATGGAGAGGATATGAAGGAAATGAGAGGAAAAGGTGTGGGGTCCTGTCCATTTTTGATAACCAGTTATTGCTCGAGCACTTACAATATTTGACCAAGTAACGAACATGCCTCAGCACCCCGCATTGATCAATGGCGGACACGCTCACTCAATACTAATCTGAAACAAACCTAGTCCTTTGTAAGGTCTAGTGGGTCTATACCCGAGCAGGCCCCTCACACTTCTGGATACTTTGGGTATACTGTGGGGAACTCAAGCTCTCAGCCAGATCACCCGTTGCCTCCTCAGTGGTGATGAGGAGTAGGGTGTCACCTCCAGAAGGCTAGTACAGATGCTTGCCCAGGATGTGTATTGCGCTTTGGGAGATTTACTCCTGGTGTTGCTGGGAGGTGGGATGCCATCACTCCCAGTGATTATGCTATTCAGGGGCCCCAGAATGTCAGGTTTCGTAGCGTCAGCTGTTGCTAGTGGATACGGGACACCATGTCTGTAGTTTCAGCTATATGATGGGAGGCTCTTTACACTACCCTCTCCTCTTCTTTTGCCTCTCAGAGCTAAGGATGAAAATTGTGTGTTGCCTCAGTGATGTTAGGTGATCTCTGAGAGGCAGATTTTGACCCTCAAAATCATTTGTTTAGTGCTGATTATTTCAGCTGTGTTTGGGTGGTAGACATTAATAGTTTGGTGTGACTCTCAGGTGGGTTATTTGCTCTGGCCTCTGGTCTTGGCTTGTCCCTGTTTTTTCTTACTTGGTTTTGTACTGCACTGCTTCATTGGGTTCATTGATGTGTTTGACTTGACTGTGGTCTGTGTGCCCAGTCACCAGCCAACGCGCTTCTTGTCACCTGGGAAGGGCATGGCCAAAGTCTCACCTTTCCAGGACCAAGAAGTGGGTGAAAAATACCCGACCCTTAAGTGTTTGCGGCAACGTGATGGCTAGAGCAGTGTGACCGGCATACTGCGCTTGCAGTCCAGTCCTTCCACCATTACTCTATCATTACATACTTGTCCTCTTTTTTACATAGTAATGGATAGAAGAAGGTTTGCAATTTTTTTAGGTGAGGCTGGGCAAGAGAATCTCTCAAAAAACTTAAGGCTAGATTCACACTAACATTTTATTTTTTCAAATCAAGCAAGATCAAGTTTTTCAGCAAAAACCTGATCCAGTTTTTTGCCCAATCACTTTAATGGTGTCAGGTAGAATCCTGTTGCTTCAGGTTGCTACCTGACATCATTAAAGTGAATGGGCAGCATGTGAATCCTGAAAGGATCAGGTTACCTGATGTTGCCTGGTTGTAAAAATTGGTAGAGTGAAACCAGTCTTACTGACCAAACACTGATGAAAATCAGACCGTTTTATTTTTTTATGTATGAGTAAGCAATCAAGTTTCTGTATGAGGCTTGTGAGATATACTGCCAATAATATACATGACAGGAATGTATCATACAGTCAAAGATCTGCTGCAATCTAAATCCAGGTTGTTTGCTGGGGGCAGGACTGACCATCCATGTACCTCCCCATGGGTGTGTCACATCTGTTACAGTGTGACTTCTTCCAGATCACATGACATGATGTAAACAAGTGTGGAAACACGGGGTCAGTGGGTGATCTCGTCCACTGGCCCTGCCACCTTTAGAAAGACCACATGGACTAGGACTCATCTGAACTGAACGCCCGAGCTCCTTACCTGTGGGCAGACACTACTCAGACAACACAGGGTGAGGGAACAACAATTATAAGACTTCATTGGATGGCCGACAGTTAACGGCATATAACATAAGCATGCAAAACACAGATTATAACAGGCAACAGAGTCTCACCCTCTGCTGGCTCACCAGGGATTAGAATGTTAGTGCCTCGCTGTTTCCAGGGCCACTTATTCCAATCCTGCAGTGCCCCGCTTTTGGTGGGCACCCACTGAGAAAGGAATAGCGACAAGCGTAGAAAGCTGACCAAGCGCAGCAATGTCTGTAGCCAAATGACCATACTGTTCCAATCTGGGTTTCTTCTTTACCTAACTAAATCCTAGCATTTCATGCTGAAATAAATGTAGTTATATAATCCAGGTTCTGATACCCCCAGTCGGCACCAAAGAGCCTGGGCCAGGTTATAGAATTCCAATTGGATCTGCAGACCCTAGATTGGACCCATGTAGCAAGTGGACTTGATGTGAACCTTCAGTCTGAGGCTGAAGTTCCTAGACTGAAGCCACAGAGCAGAGGATCTCCTAGTCAATAAACAGACCTCCTTATACAATCCTGAGCACTCATTTGAGGACATTGGGGACTTCATAATTGGTGGAATAAGACTGTGCTCTGATTGGCTAGATTTAAAACTGCATACATAATATCACTATAAGTCATGAGTCTCTGGCAGAGGGGATAAAGGGGTCAAGATGGATAGGGGTGAGTGGAATTTACATTAATTTATCAATACACATTCTTTGGACAATAGAAAGCTTGCATCCTTTACTGTCTTTGAGTCTCTAAAGGGTATGTCTCACATACCGAGATCGCTAACGAGATCGTTACTTTTGTGACGCAATAGCGATCTCAGCAACGACATCGCTACGTGCGACAGGTGTAACGATCTGGTCCCCTGCTGCGAGATCGGCAATCGTTACACAGCCTCCTGGTTCATTTTTTGGTCGTTGCGCTCCCGCTGGGAACGCTGTATCGCTGTGTTTGACACCTTACCGACGATATCATTGGCAACACATAATGAGATACGTAGGCGTGCACGCAATTGCCTCTTTACACGCCCCGCATCTCTCCAATTGGCCACTACTGCGGTCTCGTTGAACTTATAATGAAGCACTACGTGGCACTTCCGTTCCTTTGTTCCTGACCATGCTGGCTGCAGATCACGGCAGAACTCTCTAGGGTCAGAGTCCCACATCCCCGTGACTTGCAAGCATTGGAAGTGTTCACTATCACTGAATATCGATGTAATGGCTGCTACGTTGCCTTCTTTTAAAATGACCCGCCGAACGCCGTCCAATCAGAGCGTAGTTGCGCACGTAGTGGCAACCAATGGCAAAGAAGGGGCGTGTATAATGGTAATGTTTATGTACGCCTTTGATGACGTAATATAGTCCTGTGGAGGTAAATCGTCATGTGAGAAGGAAATACAACGACTGAACAATATCGTTGAAGAAATCGCTAGGGTGGACATATCGTTGTATAGATCGGCGTGTTTGAATACCAAGTAGCGATACCGATAATGACTCATCAGCGATCCCGGGAGCCATGTCGTTATCGGGATCGCTACTGCGGTCGTTACGTCTGACCGGGCCTTTACCTTCTCTAACAAAGAGGTGAGATAATTACACAAACCTTCAAAACTGGTAGACTCCTAAGAGTCTGATAGAAACAATGGGTGCCTTATCCCAAGTTAACAAAGAAAATACCCTCATGTCTGGCTAATATAAGGACTTAATTTATGCTATACATTGAAAGAGTCCATGTCATCACTGCAAGGTGTTTGGGAGTGGCTGGAGTCACCATCTTCCTGCAGACATATGGTCAGGAGACTGTGTCTCTCAGTGCTTGGAAGTATGCGTCCATGGAAGGCACAATGGCTGGAGACCACAGCTAAAAGAACTTGGGATGCCTCTGACTTCAGGACGCCACAGTCCTGCTGAGGGTCTGGAACAGACAGGAGTCTGTGATCCCAGAGAGGCAGATTCTTGAGTGATGGACTAAGAGATCAGTGGACACTATAATGGACTAAAGGCCCAGTCTCACATAGCGATCCCGATAACGATGTGGGGAGAGAATTATACCACAGTCGTTGTGAATTTTCTCTCCATAGTGTAGCATTGAGATCGTTGCTCATTATCTCTGTCAAACACAACGATGTGGCGTTCCCAGCAGGAGCACAACGACGTAGAAATGATCCAGAGCAGTGTGTAACAATCAATGATCTCACAGCAGGGGCCAGGTCATTGCTGCGTGTCACACAGAACGAGATCGCTATTGGGATCGCTGTTGTGTCACAAAATTCGTGACGCAACAGCGATCTCGTTAGCGATCTCGTTATGTGTGACAGGGCCTTACGTGTGAAATGCCCTGCGGGCACACCTGACCTTGGCGCAGTCCAGTGATCATAATATGTTCTGTCAATTTAAATATACTGTACTATAGCGGTTTATGGTTGTTAATAAACCAGCTGGACTGATTCAATCATGCGATCGTTCCTATACGTTTTACTTCTGCTGCCAAAAGAGTATCCCCTAACACCCTCAGCGAGCGCTACCTCGCAGGCTTTAACATTCAAATACTATACACTAAATGAATAAAAGTACAAGTAAAAAATAATAAAACAATGAACAATAAATAAAATAAAGGAATAGAAAATAATATAATAAAATCCTTCTGTCGGCTCAACTCCTCCATTTTTACCGACAAAGGTCAGCTTGTCTTCATAAGTGACAAACAAATGGAATATTTTTATTTAAACAAAAAAATTCCGTAACTCCAAAGCCTCGTCTGTGACCCGTCTTGTCGAAAAATGGATTGTTCTTGTCCACAGCTGCGGAGAACTTCAGTTTGGCTATTGTGTTCTCACATAGAAATAATTCAGCTATTCTTTTGTTATCTATGTTGGGTTTCTTTCGCTCTTCCCCGGTAAACACAATATACAGTATTGGAGAGCGGCATACTAAGAGATCAATTGTCATAATTTGCTGGCAGCGTTGCATTTAGCAAACGACTGATGATTGATTCAATAGTCATTGCAGGTGTTCCCTGGTATCTGTAATGGACTGTAAGTAATTTATTACAATTCCGCAAACTGTGGCTCCTGGGTTTCTGGGACGTTATTTAGTAATTACTTGGAGTATTGATGTCTTGCTCGAAAAGTAATACCAAGCAAACTATGTATGTACATGTTTTCATTAAGTACATTTGTCCTTTTGAATAGCTGCGGGGGGAAAAGCAGCAATGATTCGATGCGGCTTTCATCTTTTTCACAGTCCTTTTCAGTTTTTTAAATGACTTTTGGGAGGTAAAAGAAAATAAAGTCTAATCTATAGAGCAAAGAAAACGGCAAATACCCAGGACACTGCCGGAGACTTTTATTGACTCGGGTCTGTCTTTGGGGTCAGGTATAATGATGACAATCCTGAAAGTAGTGACACATCTTTCCGGTGAGCATGCAAATGAATTCCACAAGTGTAATTACATTTTCATTGTATTTAAATCATAATCCCCAAACAGGTAGATGCCAGAGATGAGCAAATTGATTCGAAGATACAGGTGCACTGAAACGCGTTGACTAATAATTCAATATTATGTTCGTTGATGTCTCGTGGAATACAGCAGCGTGGTTTTTAACCCTCATCCACTCTATTCTATATGCATTACGCTGGTGGACTGCAGCAGCCGTGATCTGCTTTTATAGTGGTTGTGACTGTCACAACCACACAAGGTGAAGCCACTGATACCTATTTAGGACGCATTTTATCTCTCAGACCCTTCATCCTCCTACTTTAATTTTCTGACATAACGACCTTTGTATTTTCATTGGCTGTAGACCATAATCATCAACATTAATAGAAATAAACACATGAAATAGATCACTCTGTGTGTAATGACTCCATATAATATATGTGTTTCACTGAATGTTGAGTTACTGAAATAAATTAACTTTTTGATGGTATTCTATAGAGGGTGGGGATGTGGTGCACAAACATCAAATACTCAACTCTCTACAGTCCTCTCTGTACCAGACCTGCCGCGTCCATCCTCCAATCAACTCTTCTATCTTCTTTCTAGTATCTTCCACCTATTCCCGGCCAGGTCTTCCGTTCACTGGCTCCACACCGATATGTGCATCAAATTTTAAAAAAATCTGATCAGACTTTGGATTTATTCCAAATTTTGTTTTCCTTTACTTTGCACACTTAAAAGGGAACCATTACGTTTCGACTCTAGATACTATGACTAAGGATACCGTTACACGACGCAATATTGCTAGGCAATTTTACTGGCAATTTGTGGTTGCAGTGAGATCATGGACACATTGTTCTATTTTGTTGCTGTGTACAAATGTAACAATGTGTCCATGATTTCTCTGCAACCAGCAAATTGCCAGTGAAATTGACTGCAATATTGCGTCGTGTAAAGGTACCCTTAGTCATAGTGTCTAGAGTCGAAACGTTAATGGTTCCCTTTTAAGTGTGCAAAGTAAAGGAAAACAAAATTTGGAATATATCCAAAGTCTGATCAGATTTTTTTCTTACTTATTTGCTTCTAATTGCCCGGCCGACCGGCACCTGATCAGGACCAGGATCCATGATGGCTTGTCCGGAGATTTCCAGGTGGCTTGTCCGGAATAATAGTGGTTATCACAATCTTCTTACTTACCGATGTACATCTGAATAGTGAACAGAAAATCTGTCTAGAAAGAAAGTAGAAGGTAGCACATGGAAGAATGCAGATACAAGATAGAAAAAAAAGAGGAAAACATAGAAGTCAGGAAAAAAAAAGAGTCTGAATACAGAAAACAGAAGGCACAAGAACTAAGATAGAAGAAAGAAGAAGATAGAAGATGGAAGACAAGATAGTAGACAGGGAAATAAAAATAGAATAAAGAAGGAAGAGGAAGACAGAAGGCACAAGAACAACGATGGAAGACAGAGAACAGAAGATGGATGATAGAAGAAAACAAAAAAGAAAAGATAGAAGACAATAGAAAACAAAGATAGAAAACAAGATAAAAAGTTATAAAGAAGAATAAAGACAAGAATAAGACAGAATAACAAAGAAGTGAAGACAAAAGGCAGAAGATGGAAGACAAGATAGTAGACACGGAAATAAAAATAGAAGAAAGAAGGAAGAGGAAGACAGAAGACAGAAGGCACAAGAACAACGATGGAAGACAGAGAACAGAAGATGGATGATAGAAGATAACAAAAAAGAATGGATAGAAGACAATAGAAAACAAAGATAGAAAACAAGATAAAAAATGATAAAGAAGAATAAGACAAGAATAAGACAGAATAACAAAGATGGAAGACAAAAGGCAGAAGATGGAAGACAAAAGGCAGAAGATGGAAGACAAAAGGCAGAAGATGGAACACAGAAGAACAAAGAAGACAGAAGGCAGAAGACAGAAAATGAAGATAGAAAATGGAAGCCTGAAGAACGAAGTTAGAGGACAGAAGAAAGAAGGCAGAAGACAGAAGATAGATACAGAAGACTGAACAATGGATATCGAGCACAGAGGACAGAAGATGAAGACAGGAGAAGAAGGCAAAGGATGGTAAACAAGAAAAGGCAGAAGTAGACAAAAGATGGAAGGTAGAAGAAGACAAAAGATGGAAGACAGAAGAAAGAAGGCAGAAGATAGCAAGCGGAAGGCAGGGGAAGACAGAAGATTGAAGATATAAGGTAGAAGACAGAAGATTAAAGACAGAATAAAGAAGATAGAGGATAGAAGACAGAAGATGGAAGACAGAAGACAATATAGAGAAGATAGAAGAGAGAAACAGGGGAAAGTGGAAGAGCACTATAATTCTAGATCAAGATGCAATAAGGATCCCTTCATGTGAGAACATAAACCATGAAAACAAAGTGAAAATGTGACATAGAACTGCTAGAAAGAAATGTTTCCAACCTCCTTGCTAAAGAAAGCAGAAAGGAGTAGGAGAGACAGAAGAAGTAGCAGAGATAATAACCTAGCTGATCTCTATTTAACTGACAGAAAACCAAAGGCAGTATGGCTGTAACTCCAAGTAGAGTCCACAAAGAATATCACCAGCAGGAAAGATCAGCCAGGGGAAGATTTAAATAGCCGCACCCCAGAGTGATAGGGCAGACTAAATGAACAAATTATAACCCCTGCTGTCTGAAAAGGAAGGAAACAAGGACAACAGATAAGAACCCCCGTGCCCCCCTCACCAAAAATAAAGAACAGAATCCACTGTGGCTCGGAGGAGTCAGTAGCATATTTCACCACACACGCTCGCAGGTTTGATTACCAAGGCAAGACAGTTTATTTTACAGCTTGGTCTAAGAGCTATATATGAATCCATAACAATACATTCATCATAAACTGTCCGCATTGATCTATGGGGAAACATATTGTCATACTTTCATGTTGCCTTTTTGTTTAACTAGCTTGGTTGATGTGTATATGCTCAAGTCCACTATCATCAGCATGAAGAGGTCTTCTTGGTTAAAATGAAAATTGAAATTACACCCACGAGGGGGAGGTTAGCAAATGTCCAAACCCTGGGCCCAATGGTTAGCTTTCTAAAATGCTGATGCTGTGACTAGCCAGATATTTTTCCTACACTGCCCCTGCAGGGTAAGTGTAGTATTACACGGCAGAAATTCAGAAATATTTATGTAGCTCGAGTGAGTATGCCACCGCTTACAAAGAAGCTCCATCGCAGCTCCTAAGAGAAGTCCAAACCACCTACCATGCTATGATGTATACATGTGTATCAATTCTTGATTTGCTCAAATTTCTAAAAAATAAGAATTTTTGGAAATTCTAATTACTGTATCAAGCAGAATAGCAGCCAGCCCTGGATTATTATTTTTCTGGATTCTGGGTACCAGGGACGGGTTATTAAAAGCAATAAACTTTATTTTAGTCACCACTCTTCAGCCTTCTCAATACCTGTTTTATTTCTGTTGCTCCTCCTTTCCTCGAGAAGTGACCTCTGCAGAACAAGAAGTGTCAGCCTGTAATGAGCCTCTGAGTGAAAAGTGCAAGATTTCAGGATTTTTACAACATATTAATAGAAACAAGAAAAAATAGCAATAATAGCATCATTTTTTTCACTTGACTGCCATGTCTATAATGAACTCTAAGTCCTGGAAAACAACTTTTTAAAAGCGTTACAGAGCCAGGTTTACCAATGCATAAAGTTCATTTTGGCAATGCTCCTCATCAAAACATAAAATAACGTAGTTAAAGAGGTTGTCTATTACTTTTACATGAATAATCTATCTGTAGGATAGATCATCACTGTTTGATCGTCTGGGGTCTCACACCTGGCACCCCTGCCAAGCAGCAGTTCTTGGTGCTGGGGAAGCAGCAGGTGGCCGGAAATGGTAAATTCTAGAGCTGTGGCATCTTCGGATCTGCCACAACGGTACTAGTCAAATAGATATCCAGATAGCTAGATAGAAGTGGTTACAGAAGATGTGCTGCTGACTGAGTGACAAATTTCCAAGCAGAATCCAATAATGGAAACACAAGATTCATTGGCCTATGCGTTTCGTGTGCGGCTGGCCACTTACCCAGGACACAAAATCAGCCGTCCATAAAACGCGTAGACCATTAAATCTTGATGTTTCCATTATTATTATTCTTCTACTGGAAATCTGTTACCTGACACGCATCTTCCGTAACCCACTTCTACCTACCTATCTGGATATCTATTTGACTATACCCGGTTGTGGCCACTATCAGAAGACGCCACAGCTCTTGAATTGACCATTTCCGGCCACCTGATGCTGCCGCCAGCACCAAGAACTGCTGTTTGGCAGGGTGCCGGCTGTGAGACTCCAGACGATCTGGATATCTACATCTGATGGCCACTTTACACGCGGCAACAGGAAGATAGAAAACGGCAGGTGTTACCTTCAAAACACCTCGCAGATACCTGAATTACACCAGCCACTTCAAGGTGTTTTGAAGGTAAAAGGTACAATTGTCTCCGACACCTGCCGTTTTCTATCTTCCTGTTGCCGTGTGTAGAGTGGCCATTGGGGTTTACATGCGGCATACCAATAATGGCCACTTTACACGCGGCAACAGGAAGATAGAAAACGGCAGGTGTTGGAGACAATTGTACCTTTTACCTTCAAAACACCTTGAAGTGGCTGCGTGTAATTCAGGTATCTGCAAGGTGTTTTGAAGGCAAAAGGTACAATTGTCTCCGACACCTGCCGTTTTCTATCTTCCTGTTGCCGCGTGTAAAGTGGCCATAACACTTTTACAGCGGTGGTGACCTTCACAAGCAGCCCTGGTGAGTGGCTTCCTTACCATACATTGTATGATATCAACCGGGTAAGATGCCACATGGCTTTTCCCCTCCTTCAGCTCGGGGTACTAGTCAAAGAAATAGGAGCCAGATGGGCAGTACCCGTGTCCACTATCGGAAGACGGAGCAGCTCCGGAACTGAGCATTTCTGGCCACTTGCTGCTGCCAGCACCGAGAACATGGATCATAGGGTGTGCCGGGTGTCGGATCTTGGTCGGTCAGACATTGATGACCTATCCTAAGGATAGACCTTCAGTGTTAAAGTAGTGGACAACCTCTTAAAACCTTGCAAATCTCCTTAGTCGATAAAATCATCACTATGAAGGGTTAAATAAAAAAAAGAATGGCAAAAAAGTAAAAGATGACCCAACTCGGGATTGGAGGTCGTGACACTTTTGACAACCGTGTCTGCTCCGGGGCTTCTTATTACATTTGTCTCCTGCAGACAATGGAGATTACAAGGTGACCCATCCTCCGCTAACAACTGTAAAATATGTGTTTCTGGCGCTTTTTAATGTCTTCTTTATGATTAATCATTTTATATCACCCATGTAAATCAAGCCGAATACAAAATGCAAAGAAAAAATGTACAAAAAAAATGAAAATCAATTGTTCTTCCGCAGCAACAGGTGGACAATCATCATCGCGGTCCCGGAATGACTCGGGGGCATTGTTTATCGTCTGCTTATAGTGATTCAATGTTTTTTAATGTACTTTTTATGCCGGATCTTGAAGAACGGGCCACTTATTTCGAGGATTTATTTTTTCTTCATTTTTATCTCTGTAAACCAAAACGCTTTGTGTCGATAAGTGTAATCCCCTTTGCCTTTTATTCCCTCGCAGGAACGATGCAAGCAATTCCAGCTGGATATCTGCAACGATGGATTCGTAATTGCGGCAGTGAGAAAACTGACAAAATACATCTCGGGCTTTTATCTGAGAAGATCGAGGGGTATTGTAATCTGGAGAATGAGAACGCTGCGTTTAGCTTGTTCATATACTTATTCCAAGTGCGGAATTCAATTCTCGCCCGTCGGTGTTCCTCGCGGCGGCGGTTCCCGGTGTAACTGAATATCCATCCATTAAATATTATTATAATCAGCTTTAAAGGGGGTTTCCGCTTTCAGATACAGAAATCTATTTAACATACATTCTAACATAAAACTGCTTGAATCATTGCAAAATGTTTGTGCAACTCTTGGCTTTTATGCCCGTCCGGGCCAGGTACGACAAAAGGCATCACTGAGCGTTCACAACAGCTGATACATTCTGTGATGTAAAACAAGTTTATAGACAGCAATGAAAAGTTTTGCAACACAGAAAGAATCAGCTGTAATCCCCGGCTGTAATGTCTGTATACTCTTATATTCTGTGATCCCCGGCTGTAATGTCTGTATACTCATATTCTGTGATCCCCAGCTGTAATGTCTGTATACTCTTATATTCTGTGATCCCCGACTGTAATGTCTGTATACTCTTAAATTATGTGATCCCCGGCTGTAATGTCTGTATACTCTTATATTCTGTGATCCCCGGCTGTAATGTCTGTATACTCTTATATTATGTGATCCCCGGATG
Organism: Allobates femoralis; assembly: GCA_033576535.1. Taxonomy (NCBI): domain Eukaryota; kingdom Metazoa; phylum Chordata; class Amphibia; order Anura; family Aromobatidae; genus Allobates; species Allobates femoralis. The sequence goes on along the minus strand of JARQOC010000010.1, from coordinate 45,087,878 downwards.
TAATGTCTGTATACTCTTATATTCTGTGATCCCCAGCTGTAATGTCTCTATACTCTTATATTCTGTGATCCCTGGCTGTAATGTCTGTATATTCTTATATTTTGTGATCCCTGGCTGTAATGTCTGTATACTCTTATATTCTGTGATCCCCAGCTGTAATGTCTGTATACTCTTATATTCTGTGATCCCCGGCTGTAATGTCTGTATACTCTTATATTCTGTGATCCCCGGCTGTAATGTCTGTATACTCTTATATTCTGTGATCCCCAGCTGTAATATCTGTATACTCTTATATTCTGTGATTCCTGGCTGTAATGTCTGTATACTCTTATATTCTGTGATCCCTTGCTGTAATGTCTGTATACTCTTATATTCTGTGATCCCCAGCTGTAATGTCTGTATACTCTTATATTCTGTGATCCCCGGCTGTAATGTCTGTATACTCTTATATTCTGTGATCCACGGCTGTAATGTCTGTATACTCTTAAATTATGTGATCCCCGGCTGTAATGTCTGTATACTCTTATATTCTGTGATCCCTGGCTGTAATGTCTGTATACTCTTATATACTGTGATCCTCGGCTGTAATGTCTGTATACTCTTATATTCTGTGATCCCCGGCTGTAATGTCTGCATACTCATATATTCTGTGATCCCCGACTGTAATGTCTGTATACTCTTATATTCTGTGATCCCTGGCTGTAATGTCTGTATACTCTTATATTCTGTGATCCCCGGCTTATCAGAATTCCTTCGTGCAGTGCATCTCAGACACAATAAGAGTTTGCTGTGTTTTGTATCTGGTGTGCTGAGCTGCCAGTAGTTGATTGACAGTGCTGGCTTCCTTTCTCCTTCTGGGAAGTACTGAGTGGCTCAGGTGTTCCATCTTCCCAGTGATTGCTCTGCTACTTTACTGTGAAGCTGCTTTCAGAGCTCTGCCAGTCGTGCATTCTATCTTAACTGCTGTGTGACCTGCACTCCTGTGTCTGTTCTGATCTCTGTTATCTGACACAAGGTTTTTGCTTGATTTTCCTTTTGTCCGCTCCCTGTGCTTGTTGTGATCTCCTGGTATTTGACCCATGGACCGTGACCAGAATATGCATTTGTTGGCTCCATAAATCCTCTTTGTGCTCTCCTGGAAACCTGACCCTCAACCATTCCATGACTATGTCTCTGTCTACTCCCTGAATACTACGAGCTCTCCTGGAAATCTGACCCTAGATCATTGAATGACTATGTCTCTGTCTACTCCCTGAGAGTACTATGAGCTCTCCTGGAAACCTTAACCTGGACCTCTGCATGACTAAGTCTCTGTCTATTCTCTGAATGCTATGAGTTCTCCTGGAACATGACCCTGGATTACCTGATTTCCATTGTGTCTATAGTCCTGTAAGTAGTGACTGTGTTCCACCCTTGCTTTAGTAACTACCATCTTAGTGCCTTAATCATTGCTATAAATTCAGATGTTAATACATTTAAGTTGCTCATACTAGGGAAGAAAAATAAGGAGAAGATACATGATAACGGCTCCATCTTCCAATATTTACAAACTAATAAAATACCCAAAAATGTAAAAATGATTAATAAATGATTGTTTGATATTGGAAATCATGATACTATAAAATGCATACTTTTAAAAGGTTTACTTGCGAGATTATATTTTTCATGGACTGTCACTTTAAATTTAACATCGGTCATAAATTCACGCGCCATTAACTAATATAAGAATGATTTAACTATTTGAAGATAACATTTTACTTCTTCACCGTGGTCATGGCTGAATTCTATCAGAAGGTATAAAATGTTCTGAGATTTTTATGAGCTAGGTGTCACTATATCAACAAAAAAAAAACGTTGCGGGAACAGACGCACAGTAAACATCAATCAATTCTAATCCTCCAACAAACAAGGTGAGCTTTTCTGCTGAGCTATTAGATGCCTGTGGTTTCCAATCTTTTACATATTTTATCTTTAAAGTTACGATAAAACTTTTTGAAAGTCTTTTGTGCAAAAACAAGTCGTCGATAAAAAAAAGTAAAAAATAAAAATAAAAAATAAAATGAAAAGTTACACATGAAGGAAGATTCCACCAGTCGAGAAAATGGTATGAAGAGATCAAGACGGATTTATTTCAAGAAGTTGTAAAGTCTTTTTACGGTATTGAGCTTTGTACTGATATTACATTTGCGTTTTATTATCCATCCTATTCAGCAAAGGCAATGAAAATTGATGACAGTGGTTCGCTAGACTTTCTGCATTTTTTCTGCTGTTTGTGTATTTTTTCATGTTCCGCTTTACATAAAATCTAGTCAAATGTAGAAAAAAAATGAATAAAAACAAGAAAATAGTAAAATTTTTGCTTTATCTTTTTTGTTATTGGATTTTAATCAGTGTATATATCCTAATTAGATTGGCCTACTTGCAGTTTCAGGGACCACGAGGTAGAGGGTGAGACTGGCTTGCTCGGTGACAGTGACAGTGGCCCCGTATTTCCTCCCATCTATTTCACCCGGTTAGTGCCCTTGGCCAGTTGTCTCCACTGACTAAGCGATGAAGAGAGATAGATGGCATTCAGCGTTCTAAGCTCATGCTTAGGTGCAGATACCTAAGGTAGGAGGAGGTAGGGGGAGTGTTGACACATGGACCTCAGCGCACTTAGTAGTGCTTCCATAGGTCTAAAGTCTGGCCCCCACTGACTTCATTCCTTGACACTGCAAGGCGAGTGTGCCCCGATTAAAACCGGTCGGTCTGTGGTAGCATGTGGAAAACACTGGGCCACATCCACTAAGCCGCCTGCCGTGCCCTTGAAATCTTGTTCTCTCCCCCTCCCCTGAACACTGTGAGGAAAGTACATCCAATGACCTAGGTGAAAACCAACATGCGTGCAAGCGGGCAATGGATACGATGACCAACGACAAGTGGGCCTGGTCTGGGATATAGCACGCGGAAGGAGACTCGTCGCCACACACACACCAAGGCATCACACCCACCATGGCGGGTGCCATGCCCATCTACTGAGCCATTTACGCCTACTAACATGCGGTCCACTGTACTGGAAGTATGCCTTTAGATTCATAAATTCAAACTGTAGGACGCTGATTATTGTTAGCCAGATCGACAAGGGTCAGACCAGGTAAACCGACAAGCTGTAGTTGCTCTCTTCAGGGTACACATGAACATACAGAATTAATCAAAGAAAGAAATGGCACTCACCCGCTCTTGGTGCAATGAGTCTTGCTTTATTCCAATATCAGTTTACAAGTGCAGAGAGGGGATGGAGGACGGAGGGAAACGGCTTGCCTTTTCGTGCCGACTTGGCATTTCTACGGGTGCTATAGAAGTGCCAAGTCAGAATGATACAGCACGTAGGGATGGGCGAATCTACTCGTTACTACTCGCTACTCTGCGAGTAGTAGGGTACTCGGCCGACTCCTTACTCTGCGAGTTTCATTGCGATTACTCGCACAGTAACGAGTCCAATGAAAATCAATTGTAAATTCTATTCCTCTACTTCTTTGAACCGGATTATCCCGGATTGACCCTGTCAGGTTCAATCAGGTACCATAGACATCAATGTTAAAACAAATCGGATTGTCCCGGTCAGGTTCAATCAGGTTAACTTTAACATGACTGTCTATGGGACCAGATTGAATCCGTTTTTTTTTTAACTATTCTTTAAAAGTCCACGGCTTTTTGCTGCTGGCTTTTAAAGAATAAAATGAGGAATTGCAGGTTTTTCCTCTGCTGCCAGACCCCTTTATGGGGTCCAGCAGCAGAGGAACCGATACAATACTCGCTTCCCCATTCATTTACATTGGACTCTCTAGACTCACAATGAGTAGCGAGTATTGGGATTCTACTCATTAGAGTCTAGCGAGTCCGAGTAATTTGGTATTCGCCCATCCCTAACAGCAAGCCATTTTCCTCCATCCCTCTCTGCATTTGTAAAATGACACCGGAATAAAGCAAGAATCATTGCAGCAAAAGCGGTGAGCGCCATTCCTTTGATTAATTCTATATGCCATTAGATTCACCTCATTGTCATATAGAATTAACAATTAATAAAACTAGAGCTGCCCACATCCTACGCTATTGAGGACAGATCAATCCCATGCATCTTCTACTACAGATGAGTGAGCTAGTCTGTAAAAAATTTCAAATATTTAGAAAAAAATGCAATTTTGTCAATATGGCAGACAAAGTTTGGATTCGATTTGCACAAAATTAGCAAAATGGCCGGCATTTTGCTGTCTTCTTTCGAAGGCACGTTAGGAATTAAATTAATAAAACACATTACATCTGTCCTTGGCATCTGTGCTTACGCCATTTACACCTCTGTCACAGCTACTCTGTGTCAAGCTTCATTTCATTCCTCCCTATCATTTGGAGCTAAAGTGTACAAAGAAAAAAATAATAACTTGCAACATGCGCACTTTGGAAGGTAGACGGTCACAGTTAAATGTCTGGATTTTGTCAAATTTTCTTTGCAACTTGTAAAAAGTGATTATTTCTTCCTACGCAAAAAGTATTGCATACACAATGTAAAAACGTAATTCAGCCACTTGTGAGAAGCAAGCGATTTGTATCTGACTAAAATTGGTTTTACTTTTTTTTCCCGTAATAATGTTGAAATATTGTGCTGGCTGATTCCTGCTTTCTAGTGCATTAACAAGAACCTATACTGTTGTGAGATCTGATCTGTAGGCACATTGTTGGAGAGCAAAGGAGTTCATCAAAATGCTACACGTATTTGTGTCAGACGTTTCAGTAAAATTAGCATGTTATTCATGGGTGTTTGTATCCATTAAGGTACATTTACACGCCACCACAGGAAGGTAGCAACTGCCGGGCACTGAAGATAATTGTGCCTGTTGCCATGAAATTGCTACGAAAAGGCGGTGTGTAATTAGGACAGTTCCTCCCAGTGTCCTGTAGTGGACTCAGATACCTGTTGCTGAGGCGTGCTCAAAAACCGACGGCAACAGAAAGGCACAATTGCCATGGTAGTGGCGTGTAAACGGGGCACAGGCATAGATGTTGCGCCACCTAGTGAACTCCCAGGGGCTTGCCACAGCGTCATGGATACCACGCCCCATCAGCGATCATTGGTGGGGGCTACTGTGTAACCATTGGCTGTCCCCTCACAGGGCGCCATATTTAAAGAGCTGTCCATTCACACTACACAATTGCAATGGCATCATGTAATAGCCAGCCTTCATGCGCAGGCTGCCCAATCATGATGCTATTGTGTTGGCCAATCAGCATATTAGCATCATGGAATACACAACTCTCTCACGCCTATGTACTTACGGTGCAAAATATGTACGCCCATATTCCTTTGTGGTAGCAGCGTGTAAAGCAGGGAAGGTATTCCACAGGAAGTTAGCCGCGGCACCCGTCGGCACTTCCGGGGAACAAAGATACCTTCAGTGGAGCGCGCAATGGCGGCATGTATATGCGGAATCGGCGATCTGTATCCACTGTTAAAAACGTGCACATGCATGTGCGGTGGATACCTGTTTCTAGCCACAGTGGCGGCGTGTAAAGGTACCTTAAGAGGAAGGATAAGCAACAATCTGAACGGAACATGGTGACACAACATGTTTTACAGTAGTAGAGTGAGGCGTCAGACAAGGTGGCATCCCTTCACCATTTCTCTATCATGTATATGCAGAAGCTATTTAAATGAAGAAGGAATCAAAGAAGGAATCAAAATTGCTGGACGATTCATCAACAGTTCTAAACATGTAAATGATACAACACTGGTAGCATCAAGCAAATGAAGGAGAGTCAAGATGGAAAGCTCCAACATGGGATCCTACTCATCACAAGGAAGACAAAGATACTGACTACTGCCAGGTACAACCGGGACACATGAGATGGATGGTGACCAACTGGAAGTGGTAAAGGACCTCACCCTACTCGAATCAATGATCACTCAAGATTCAGCAATGAAACTGGAAGTCAATAGGAGAAAAGCTATGGGCAAATCACCAATGAAGTCAAATTGAGGAAAATTTCACTGGTGACAAGGACACGGCTCGTACATAGTCTGGTCTGTACCATAGTGAAATCCTTTGTGTAGAAGAAGCCAATGAAATGTGAAACTGAAGAATGATGTCATCAACACCAAGGATGTAAGAAGAACAAAAATCAATTCTGGAACAAATGAAGCCAGACATGTCAATGGAAGGAAGGATCACAAAGATATGACTTGTCTGCACATCATACAAAGAGAGAAATCGCTGGAGAAGACATCATGGTCAGAAGAATAAAAGGAGCAAGGCGAAGAGGAAGACCAGCAACCCGAAGGCTTGATTCAAGAAAACAGTGGAGAAGTCCCAGGTGAAAGTACCTAGGCTTGGAGAAGGCTCTACTGGACCTATCTAGGCTTGGAGAATACCCCACTGGACCTATCTAGGCTTCGAGAAGACACTGGTGAACCTATATAGGCTTGGCGAAGAACCCAATGGAACTATATAGGCTTTGACAAGATCTTGGTGGACCTATCTAGGCTGCACAAGATTGATCTGCAGAAAAAGTCAAATTTGCATGTTTGTGTGGATTTTGCCAGGAAACACAATTTACAGAGAAGTTATTCTCTGTGATTTGAATATCCTTTATTATGGTTTAGTAAATAAAGTTGAGATATAAGAAAAATAAAAACACTTTTGCTCATCTTTCCTACCTGTCCTCTCATCACCATCACCTGTCTGCTCCTCAGCACATCTTTTCTTATCATGGTTTGAAAACTCTATAGCAAAGAGCTTGTAAGTGCTATTCTCTTTGTCTAGTAGAACGGCCACTTCTGAACGGCAGTGGTGGCCTGTAACGGCCTAGGTAACAAGCAGCTTACCATACAGTTGAAAATCCCTCTATTCATCTGAACTCATCGTATTTATTAACATTAAGCTAATATTTTTTTTTACTATTTATGAACATGGGACAATACGTTTCCACTTTAAAGCCCAAAATTGGGAGATTTTTAATTGGTTATTTTGTTTATAATATCATTAGTGATGATGAGCTGTTCGAGTGGTCGGTATTGGACAGAGGAGGTTGGACTCTCAGACGGGCTCAACTCATTGTCACGATGGACTAAGAGGGTGTCCGGCTACCATGCATGACAGTGGTCACCAATGATATCTGGTGCACTACACAAAACAACAAATGAGGAAACACTGGGGGGAAGCAAATACAACAGGGGGACCTGCTCATAGGGAACGGGGAAGAGGTGACCTCCTGCACTCACTTGTGGCTGTACTCTGATCTTCCTACCATCCCTATATGGGTTCTTTCAACTCATCACCAAACAGGAAGCCTAGTTCCTTGCTGGCCTGATGTTAGCTCTCAATAGGGAAATGGCTGGTGGGAGTACTAGTCCCAATCACTGCAAAAATAACAACAAATGGGAAAGAAAAACAGACAGAGGAACAGCAAACAACTTCACGCCTGCTGCCACACTCCTCGGCAGCAGATTGCTTGGCAGTAGTCATCTCTCCAGAATGGCACTTTAACCACAGACAGCTTGGCTAGGAATGAAGTTCAATCTCCAGCAAACGATGCTGAAACCATGTGACCATATGAAGGGGATGGGAGGGATCACAAAGTAGCCACACTGGACAAAAGGAAATAAACACTTTTAATTTGAAATCTCAACACAGGAGTGAGACACAGGTTCCAAAACTATTACAAGTCTGCAAAGTAAGAGAGACCATCGTGACACTCGTATATTGAGTGTAATGGAAGTCAATGGGAAAATTGAGCATTTTTCCTAGAAGAATTTTCCTGAAGAGTCTTCCAGGAAAAATACTCAAGTTCAAAGTTTAAAAGATGAAAGTCTGAGGCACCAATAGAAGGGCTAGTCAGTCGTAGTCATATCAGGCTGCTGGCTTGTGCAGCAGGGCATTACCCTCACCAAGCATGTTTTAAAGTTTTCTAAATAAACAGAGATTTTATTGACTTGGAGTGCCGCCGACTTTCTTTGTTGAAACTTTGATTCTACATTTTTACAACCAAGAAGCACCAGCTGAGGTCCTTGGTGCATGGAGAGGAAGTGACATAAGGATCAGAGATGAATATCTGTCCTGTGCTGTGAGTAGTGCCAGAGTTCTTTACTTCTTACCTGGAAAATACTCAAGTTTCCCATTGCCTTCTATTAGTCTCGTTGTGAAGTTGAGCCCGTTTGAGCGTCCAACCTGCTCTTTCGAGTTCCAAGCACATGAACAGCTGAATTCTTGCTCATGACTAATTGCTATCTTATGGCTGTTGAGATCTCATTAGGAAACTATGGAGAGGCCATATTCTAAGCAAAACTATGGACTTTCATTTTTTAACTAAGCTTCTATATTCTAAGAATAATCAGAGAGAAATAAAGAGTCTTATTATTCTTTTACTCATGTAGCCGATCATATAGAATAAAATAAAGAGATGGTGCAATGCCGCGCTGTCGGGAGGAAACCAGTCCAAACCGGGGAATGAGAACAATGACGTTATTTCTTATGGTACCGTCACACGGGGCGACGGTTGCGGCGATGTTGCCGGCGATGCGCGGGAGCGCGCATCCGTGGCAACATCGCCGGGGAGATGTCACACGGAGCAACTTACCGGCGATGTCGCCGGCTAGTTGCCGCGGCTAACGCTCGCTGGGTTGCCAGCAACCCAGCGAGCGGTAACTCGCAATGTTGGAGTTAGGCGGTGTCGCCCGCAACATTGCAGGTTGCCGCGTTACACAGGGCGATCAGGCATGATCGCCTCAGCAACATCGCCAGGTTTCCCAACATTGTTGGGAAACCTGGCGATGTTGCTCAGGCGATTCATCACCTGATTATCGTCCTGTCACACGCGGCAATTCGCCGTCGATGTCGGCACAATTAGGCCATGCCCCTGTGTTCCCGGCAACATCGCCGGCGATATCTCCCTGTGTGACGGTACCATAAGTGTTTCAGGGTCCACAGTTGCCCCTTTCTTAGGAAAAGTTGTGGCGCCCCGCACCGAGTGCGTCACAGGAGGGTATTGCAGCCAAGACAGCAGCAGCAATATTCTCTGACCCAGCAGTCACACAGTTAACTCAGAGCTCCATACCCCACATGCATCATCAGGATAGAGGGCCAATCAGGTCCTGGTGGGTGGAGTGTGGGCAGTAGAGTGTAAGAGAGGACTGACTTGGCCTCGGAGGAGAGAGGAGCTAAACCAACAAGCTCGGCAACCTAGGAGAGGGGGCTTGCACAGTCCTGTGCAGCCCCCTGGCAATCACCCAGGTTGAGAGCCATTATTCCCGGTGCTTCTACAACCGATCTACGGGCATCTTCATGTGGGTCCAAAATCATCCCGTGCCCATCTACAGCCGGTTTGCTGGTACCGAAGCTAGAAGGAGTTCAGCACTTCTATGCGAACCAGAGGAGTGGGGGACCTCTTTACAGGAGCACCCCACCACCGCCAAATCCAGTCGTCTAACCAGCGGTGTACCCACCAAGGGACCCAAGGCTCCCCAAAACACCCATAACGTATACTCTGGGTAGGGCATTGAAGCAGCCTCCCTGTACCCGATCTGGTATTCCTAGGCGACAACGGCACACAACTTAGCTAGAATGGAGGAACACCGCGGAGCTCTGAGGGACACTGATCACTGCTGAGTCCACCCGGTCCACTACCCGTCACTGTATGCCATGTACTGCTTGCTGGTTACAGTAAAGAACCCGTTACAGAGACTTACAGTGTCCATGCTTCCTTATGAACAGCTTGCATCCGCGCACTAAATAACCGCAGCTGCCGCAGAACATCTTATGCAGATCCAGGCTCCGGGGATCATCGCTCAGCCTGTGGGGAGCGTTCCATCTTCCTGCATTCCATCCCCGGAGGCCCCGCAGTGTCGGTACAATTACCGAAACTCTCATAGGTGGCATCACGACAAATTAACTCCTAATCTGTTCAAACCATGACGTCTCTCTCTTTTGAATCTGGACCACTGGGCTCCACTACCGGCAGGCGCGGTCCATCCGTGACAAGGAGGAAGAAGAAAACACCTGTCCCTCCGGAGTCCTGGCCACGGTGAGTCAAAGTCATATGCATATACCATACATTTATATGGGTATATGACTTTCCTGAGGAGGGGCAAGTGTGGACCTGAAATATGTAGAAATAAAGTCATTGTTCACATCACCGGATTGGATTTGTCCGACAGTGCGGCATTGCACCACCTCTTTAATTCCTTATCTCTGCCTACTGGTGGCTTCATTAGTCATGGTTACATGGGCTTATAGTGTTGTGTCTCACACAGCTACATAAGGTGAGCCTCACCCAGGGGTGAGCTGGCCCGGGTGGCAAGGAGGCAGATGCCACCCTCTCCATTATAAATCTACCAAGTGTTACATGAGATAAGACTCTATTTGTGCTAAATTGTCTTTCCAGCTCATCCTTATCTAGCCGCTCATATGATGAGTTGCGAAGAAAGTAGAATGGGCCAAAATTTGCACTGACAAGAGTAAAAAAAAAATAATAAAAAACACTTTTTTCATCCAATACCCTGAGGTCCATCATTGCCCCCCTTAAATCATAAAGAGGACAAACATTCCCATCTGTCTCTTAAAAGAAGATAATTAGCATAACCTCTAATCCTTCTGACTGACAGCGCACCGGTGTACACTCTCATCCTTTAGCTATAATATTTATAGAAGCCATGATCCTTCTCCACCAATGGTGACCTCCAGCCGGCTCGAAGGCTTACCGCTGAGAAAAATAATTCACTTCCGAGGAGCAGAATAGAATAGAACTGCTCATCTTCTTAATAACTTTAATGTGTCTGTCATGTCACAAATTTATCAGACTCCTGAGCCCATCTGAGCCGCAGACGTTCGCTTTTAATCTAATACCTGGGTTGACTGCATGTGGACTTAATAGCTTAGCACAACTTCGCGTCTTCAAGTCTCTCCCTCTCTTTTTCCTTCTTAGTAAAGGAAGTGTTTAAAAAAAATCTAAAGAAAATGAACCGATATTATTGTACTGATACTTTGTTCAACAAGTTAAAATGAAACATTCTTAAAAAATGTAAAAAAAAATACTATATTTTTGGATTATAAAAGGCACTTTTTCTCCTCAAATTGGAGGGAAAATGGGGGTATTTCATCTGAATCTTATTTGTTTTTTAAGTTACCAATGGGAAGTTGTGGTGATGGAGCAAGGGTGTGGAAGCATGATCCACGAAGGATATGGGCAGTGGGGCATGGCTGCCAGCCTGGAGCTGGGGGAGATTTGCAGATGCAATTTTCCAGTGTTCACGAAGGCATTGACAAGTTTCGACTCTGCTTCTACCATCCAGAACTTCCAGAAAATGGCTTCAGATCTCGATTTGTGATGCGCCGCCTCCATGCATTTCCTGGAAGACCTGGACAGTAGAGGCAGAGTCGCAGCTTGTCAATGCCTGCAGGACCTTGAAAATGGCAGACATCAGGGCATATCACCATAACACTCCCCTAACTTCAGTCCTGTAGCCTTTTCCCATTGCCCGCATCCCCCATTTACCCTGCCATGGTGGATTCAGGATAGGAGGCCATGAACAAGGATGGGCAATTATAAACCAGAATAGGGGACATATATACCAGGATGGGTGGCCATGTACAAGGAAGGGGGACATAATTAACAGAATGGGGGGCATATACCAGGATGGGGGACATATACACCAAGATGGGGGACATATATACCAGGATGGGGAATCATATATACCAGGATAGGGGGGGGCAATATACAAGTAAGGGGGACATAATTAATAGGATGGGGGGCATGCACCAGGATGTGGGACATATACACAAGTATTGGGGACATGTATACCAGAATAGGGGATATATATTCCGGGATGGGGGGCCATGTACAAGGAGATGGAGGCAAAATTAACAGGATGGGGGAATGTACCAGGATGGGGGACATATATACCAGGATGATGGACATATATACCAGGATGGGGGATCATATATACCAGGATGGGGGATCATATATACCAGGATGGGGGACCATGTACAAGAATGGGGGGCATAAATACCAGGATGATAGCGTATATATACTAGGATGGGGGACATATATACTAGGATGGGGGACATGTATATAAGGATGGGGATGATATATACTGATTGTTAGACAGACACTGGCATTACAAGATGACCCCTTTTAACATTAAAAATTATTTCTTTTCTCTTCTCGTTCACCAAATATTGAGTCTGTTGTATAATCCGGAGCATCTTATAAAATGCAAAATACGGTAAATTGATTTTTCTGTTTGTTTTTCAAATAAGTGATTATAATTTATTAGAGATGAGCAAATTAATTTGATGCAAATGTAATTTTTGTAAAATTCTTAAACATTTATTGGCTTAGGCTGCAGTTTTTTCCTTCATCTGGTCCGATCAGGTTTTGTGTGCCAAAACCGGAGTGTCTCCAAAACACAGAACGGTGTCAACCTTTCAATTTATAGTTTTTCTCTGCAAGTTCTTCTCCTGGTTCCTCTCCTGGTTTTGGCACACAAACCTGATCAAACCTGATCAGGGAAAAAACTGCAGTGTGAACCCAGCCTTAGAGAAATACCAACAACTTGCATGGAATTCATGGGAATCGACAAAAATGTCCACCACTATTTTACACATGCAGAAGATTGAATCAAATGACATTGTGTGCAACCTGGCGGATATTCACGTAATGCCTTGCAGCTTTGATATTACATGGTATAGCACAGCCAATCCGGAGGTACTACAATAGCCTGTATAAAAGCTGATGCAAGGAATGAAGTAGGCATATTATAGTGAACCAGGGTAGTGAAAAAACATCAACACTAGGCAACAGAGAAGGTAAGAGAAAGCCATTAAACATGGAGGAAACTGTACACATAGTATGTGACAGTAAACAAGAAGAAAATTAGTGTTGGGAAAAGAGAGTAATGTCATACATGTATTTCAGGATAATTGGAAAATTTGGAGTATTTCCTGGAAAATTGGGCATATTTGGAGAATTTCAATTTCAAAAGATTCACTCATCGCTAGTAAAAAAAATTATATTGTTATTATTATTAACAGTAGTAAAAAATACATTGCAAATATTTATTTTATAGTATTAGTGTTATTCATCTTTCCCAGTTACCCTACCAAGCTTTGATTCCTTCATCTATGGCCTGCTGACTCTGCTAATCTGTGTCAGGATACTGTGGTAGCCCAGAAAATACTTCTGACATCATCAATCAAAGCTTCATGAGGATGGACTATTACAGCCTGTATAAAAGTCAAGGAAAGGAATGCAGCAGCCATTTTGGGGTGAATCTGGATACTGGGAAGACGTTACAGTTCACGGCTTAGCAATAAAAATAAGGAGAAGAGGAAACAAAAAGCTCTGTATATAGAGTTCATATAATGTGTGTGACAGCAGAGAAGTGATGAACGGTTACCATCCACTTTCCCAAAGCCATATACAGTAGGTAGAGGTTCTAACAGCTTGAAAAGGATTGGGTACAGTCCTAGGAGACATCCGAGTGTCACACAACTCATTTAATTGGAAAAGAAGCACCAGCAATTTGTGGCAAAATTATTTGCCTTAAATCAACTTTTTTGGAAAAGTTGCAAAATCCAGCAATCAGTCATCTCTATAACTTACATACCACTGACTCATATATGCAAATAAAGTCTGCGGAGCCTCGTTTAGGAGTCTCAAGACAGGACTAGCCAGATATCCCTCCAGAGATGGATACCTGGCCTTGGAAATTCCCTTGTCATATCTTTAAGCTCGTAAAGAGCTGGATATTGACTCAAATTGCTACTTAATATGGTGGTTATGGTGGTCTCCTCAAAGAGCCACCCCATGGGTAGGTCCTTCCCTGGAGGGATATCTGGCTAGTCCTGTGTTGAGACTCCTATACGAGGCTGCCACAAACTTTATTTGCATATTCATAATTCCCAGGGGGCAATGTGCCTAGGAATTCACTGTGTTGAGCGCTTTAGCCGGCTGCCCGCAGTGTTTTCTTGGACTGGTCTCCCTGAGATCAGTGATTGCTTCGTGTTGTACCACTGGCTCAGGCTGAGTCCTTCTACACCCGGTGTCGAGGCCTCAGAAAGCATCAGAGGTGAGACCAATATTTCTCCTTTTATGGTCTTGACCTTTTCTGAGCCTTCACAAAAATGTGGAAGTCAACAACCCCTGTATTGTTGTACAAGTAGGTGCACTATTAGTATTCAGTATCTGGAATTAATATTCTCTGAAAATATCCAGTCTTAGTGTCTACATGCACGATAATACTGGACATGACCTCACCTAGAGATGAGCAAATTGAGTCTTAACAAATCAAATTCATAATTGAATTTTCACCAAAACTTTGGATTCTGGGGAATCCAAAAATTTCCAGATGATTCATGTAGTCACCTGTTTTCTTGATTCTTTGAGGATTGGGAATGGGCTAAAATATTTGCATACATTATACCAACCTTACCTTGGCCCTCATCTGACTCCTTCTGTTACTTCTGCCAATGCTGCTCAATCCTCTGATCCACTTTCCCTGGCACTTATACCCAGGGCTGTGGAGTCGGAGTCATGGAGTCAAAGTTGGTGTCCATTTTGGTGGAGTCAGAATTGGATTCAGGGAAATTGAGAAGTCAGAGACGGATGTTTGGCTTACTGACTTCACAGCCATGGTTGCCGAGTCGTGGAGTTGGAGTCGGTGTTGGAGTCAGATACAGGGAAATTAAAGAGTTGGAGTTGTATGTTTGGCTTACCAACTCCACAGCCATGCCTACCAGTGATTAGCATCATGCTCAAAGGTGGACATACAATCAGTGCAACCTGTACAACCACACAGAGGCCCAAAATGTAAGGAGGCCACAGTTGCCCCCAAAGTAAGTGAAACTGTACATTATGATGGGCTATTGGACTGTAAATGGCACATATATTGTTCATGCACAGGGGCCTCTTCTCTATGTGTCCATTACTGATCACATGGTCAAGTGGGACGCATCACAATGTCAATAATGTTAACATAGTTTATCCGCGAAGTGAAGCCAATGACTGATCTCAGTGCCAGGGAAACCTAAAAACTGTGTGAAGGATCAGAGAGCTGTAGAGGGGTATAAAGGAATCTCCTTTTTTCTCCAGAGCCCAAAGCCAATTGTCATGGGGTGGTAAAGTGGATATGGAGTCAGGTAGCAGGATGGTAAGATGGGCAAAGGCACTCAGGGGAGCTAGTTTGACCCTTAAAGTGGAGTTCCGTAACTCACCCTGTTCTAAGAGGTACCCCAGATGGTGGGGAGGTCTGGGTCTTTACCCTATCTGTTTGCTCCTGATTAGCACTAGCCTAAAAGCCTTAACCTCCACCCACGGACCTGGAAAAAGACAACCACTCCAATGGAATGGGACAGCAAAAACTCCAGCAAACATGTCAGCACTGCACGGGTCCTAGATGAGAATGAACTCTATCTGTGACACCCGGTGGAGGGAAATGGAACTACATCAACTCTGAGGGAGAGGAGATATCAATGCCAAGACAAACCTTTCCGCATTACCTCCACCTGAATGCTGTGACTCACTCCTCCACCTCCAGAGCCACACACAGCATAGACTAAAGGAAAAAAACTCTGATTTAATTCACAGCAGCAACACTCATGGGCTGCAAAGCAGTCAACACGTGACAATAATAAATGATAATTGGGGCAATTTCCATTTGGACACAGCTTATTTAGACTGATTATTTAGAATTTTGGCCATTTGCCTTATTTTTCTTATGTCTAAGTACATCGAAGCTTGATGAACTAATGTTTAATAAGCCAAGAGAAGTGAAGAAAGCAAAAGTGCAACCTGAGTCTCCTGGGTGAAAAAGCTAAATCTACTAAAGAACTCCTCAACAACTTGATACCATTTATGTTTAGAGCAAAAAAAAGCTGCTGACAATTAACAAATAGAGGTGGCTTTATTTAGCAAGTGACCATGGCCTCGTCTTCCATAGTCAACCCTGAAAAAAGAGTGAAGGATGATGAATAGTTACCATGGCAGACTGGAGCTTAACAATGGCCCAAGGTCTGCTATATTACGCGGGAGCTTAGAGGCTACTTGTATGCATAACGCTTCTGCAAGGTATATTATTAAATTGATGTAAGGGTCAAGTCTACAACTAGGGCTCTGGAAAAAAGCACAAAAAAAACATAGTTAAATAAAAAAAAAATGATAAAACAAAAATAAAAAAATTCACACACTGGAAACAATACGGTTATATTGAAGCGGAGAGCGGAGGCTGGTGCGGGCTGAGACAGCAGCAGGTGGTCCCGTGGGCCCACTCATTAGGCTCATGTAACATGCACTGCATCCCCTTTCCATCACCTCTCAGCACTGAAGCTGGTACTCAGAGGTGGGCGGGTGGAGCGGCACATATTACATTACCTTAAGTAGCGGACCCACATGATCACCAGCTGCAGCCAGGGGTGATCATGTGTGTGGATATTAACTGCTTCACACACATCATCTTTGGCATGGAAAACAGTGAATATCCCAGCAACAGACAATAATACTCACCTTACCATCGCTCCACTGGAACACCATGGTGTCTTCTGGTCTTCTTGTCCCGGCATCTGATCATGAGAGTGGTGCAGGACAGTGATGTCATCGCTGTGCATGCCGCTCACATGATTGGATGCTGGGACAAAAAGCCTGGAGGATGCTGAAGTGCTGCAAGGGACCGACGGAGAGGTGAGTCAAATCTTTTATTTTTTGTGTGCTCCAGGATGGGGGCTATATACTAGTAAGGGGGTTATATACCATGATTGGGGCCATGTACCAGGATGAAGGATATGTACCAGGATGGGGGATGATATATCAGTATGGTTGGCTATGTAACATGATGGAAGGCTATGTACTTGGATTGGGGCATATACTAGGATGGGGCCATGTATCAGGATGGAGGCTATGTACCAGGATGGGGATGATATATCAGGATGGGGCTATGTATCAGGATGGTGGGTTAAATACAAGGATGGGGGGCCACCTACTAGGATGGGGGGCCATGCACCTGGATGGAGGATGATATACTAGCATGGGGGGTCATGTACCATGATGGAGGCAATGTACCAGGATGGGAGATGATATATCAGAATGGGGCTATGTACCAGGATGGGGGGCTATGTACAAAATAGGGGGCCATATACTAGAATGGGGGGCCACGTACCAGGATAGAGGTTTATATACTAGGATGGGGAGCCATGTAACCATGATGGAGGCTATGTACCAGAATGGGAGATGATATATCAGAATGGGCTATGTACCAGGATGGGGGCTATGTACAAAATAGGGGCCATATACTAGAATGGGGGCCACGTACCAGATAGAGGTTATATACTAGGATGGGAGCCATGTAACCATGATGGAGGCTATGTACCAGGATAGGAGATGACATACCAGGATTGGGGCTATGTACCAGATGGAGGCCATGTAGCAGGCTGGGGATGATATACCAAGATGGGGAGCTATATACCAGTTTGGGGTGCTGCTGCATTTCTGCTGCATTTCCCACCCTAGGTTTATACTCGAGTTAATATGTTTTCCCACTTTTCTGTAGTAAAATTAGGGGTCTCGGCTTACATTCGTATCGGCTTATACTTGATTATATAGGGTAACTTAAATGCTTTAAAAGTGCAAATTAAAAACAATGATAGAAAAAACTTCTTCCTATTAAAAAGCTGTAACCATGTCGCATTGTTTCCATTCCGCAAAAGAAAAAGAAAAAACAAAGAAATAACAGCTAGAAAATGTTGCATGTCTTGTAATACGACAACAGTAAATTCATTATTTTGAAAAATAAAAGTCATTTTCATTTAGCAAAAATATGAAGAGTGAAGAAGATTCTCCTCTGGGGTTTGGAGAGGATAATCAATCTAATGAAACGCCGAGTCTTTATTTGGTGCTAAATATCCAACGAGCTTCAATCACATAGATGGGAGAGGATGGGTTACAGGTGTGGGCAGAAGAAGGCTTTTAACATTAAGCATGTGGGGTAAATGTATTGTCTCATGCTGAAATACACTTGGGTTCTTTGTCCTCTTTTTCTTTTTCAATGCACAAGTACAAAGAGGAGAACTTTGGTAGAACATTGGTCAACCATGCTGGCTGCTACTCCTATGCTGGCCATTGTGACTATGCTGGCCGCTGCTCAAAGTCTATGACACTGATGAAGATTGGGAAGGACATACTGTACATCTATCTGCTGTTTCAATCAATCGCAAAGACTTATAATGGAGAAGTAACCAACAGAGTTGACCATCATTCTAACAACCTCCTCTATGCAAGATGGTGGCTATCAATATCATAGATAGCAAGAAGGGCAAACAAATCAATTTTGGAACAAATCAAGCCAAACATGCCACTGGAAGCAAAGATCTCCAAGCTACAACTTGTGTACACATCATATGAAGAGAGAAACCATTGGAGAAGGAAATCATGGTTGGAATAATAGAAGGACAAGAAGAAGAGGAAGACCAGCAGCCTGATGGCTTGACACAACCAAGAGAACAGTGGAGCAGACTTTTGTAGACCTATCTAGGCTTGGAGAAGATCCTTGTGGACATATCTAGGCTTGGAGAAGATCCTTGTGGACATATCTAGGCTTGAAGAAACCCTGGTTGACCTATCTAGGCTTGGAGAAGATCCTGGTAGACTTATCTAGGCTTGGAGAAGATCCTTGTGGACATATCTAGGCTTGAAGAAACCCTGGTTGACCTATCTAGGCTTGGTGAAGACCCTTATGGACCTATCTAGGCTTGGAGAAGACTGTGGTGGACCTATCCAGGCTGCACAAGGTAACATTTTCCTACAGAGAATCCATCCATAAAACATCATTTCTCGAGATCAAGCTGAAGGCTGATTAAAAAAAAGATCTAGTGAGGAGGAATGATGGCCTTGGGATCATCATTTTATTAAAGGGGTTCTAACATAGCAATATTAGCTGCCATCTGGCACAGTAAATATAGTGCAAACTTACGTCTCCTTCAATTTCCCCACTGTCTCTCTTGGAAGTAATGTGACATTATTATTTCTACAGCCTATCAGCAACCAGGAGTTAAGTATGCACTTTTTAACATCTTCTGAAACTTTTAAGCAGAGGTTGTCTGTCATTGGGGTTCAATCATAGAACCTTCGGCAGCCTGAGATTTTCCCCCTACCCCATGGGTCAGTTATCAATGTCATTTGTAGCTAAACCACTCTAGGGCTCCTTCACACACTTTTTTTTAACATTTTCTTAGTATAAGTTGAAATATGAAATGCAAAACATACAAAGATTTATAGGGATTCGGTGCCATTTTTGTTTCGCACGTATAAACTCAAACACGGGTAGAGGGAAAAATAAAGCCTAAACCACTATAGCCGCACCCACACCGTACAGGTTCCTCTACAGATTAGAATGTCACTAACCACCTGACTACAAACTACAATTGGACCTGTCTCCCTAAAAGGCCAAAGAGCTTTTTTTTTGTTCTTTCTGAGGAATCAGAGGGGAGGTCTCTAAGTAGATCTAGCCAAATAGAGAGAGTATGGTGGGGTAGAAGGGAACCCAAGGTGAGCAAACTAAAAGCATGTGCACAAAGGGAAAGGAGAATCACAAATGCAAACAAGGGAAACATCTTACCGACCCAACAGAGAACAGAAGACGTGCACGGAAGACAAATGAGAAAACACAGAATAATAAAAACTCATCGGGCAAAATATCTTCACTACAAGGCTGGATGCTCTTAGCAGAAATCCACCTAGAAATATAGCCAGCAAAAAAGGCAAGTGCAAGGTGGGTTTAAATACTTCAACCCAAAATGGAAAAGTGAGAACATCTGACTAGCAGCAAAGCAAGGGAAGAAAAGCAAAGATAAAAGAATCATCAGCAGTGGGAGACTGATTAGGTTGTGGCTCAACAGGAAAGGAAGCCACCGGATTGTGACTGAGGCATGATAATTTTATAGGCATCTTGGACTTTTTAATAAAAATTGCTGTAGCAAATGTAGCAAAAAGTTACCAAAAACACTTTAAAAAATATTATGAAAACATTTGATCCTCACAATGATGTATGAAGGTGGCCTTAACCCTTTGAAGATCTTTTCCCCACATCAATCTTCCCGCTTCTTCTTCGGTTGTCGCATTGCTTTTCTCTGACAGTTAAGAAATGGATCCGTCATGAAATTCATGTCACTTGTATGTGACTGAGATGGATCAGAAAGTTTATTCTCACACTGCACTAAGCTTCCCAGCCACCTTATAAAACATTAATCTATTGGAAAGGATAAGATATGATCCTTCACACAAAACATGTCATAACTATTTTGATAAAGTATTTGTAATACACCAGAACAGATGGCTCTTCCATACCGGTTGGCATTAGAGGGACTTTTGCTGACAGGCACATATTAAGCAACTGCAATTTTGTTTTTCCGCAGCACAATCAGATGCATTCCCCTATTAATCAATCACAGCTGGCTGGCTTTTTGACAGCTGGAGCTTGCAGGCTTTCCTGATTTGAAAGCCTAGTGCTATTACCAACTCATAGATCCCATGATAGATGAAATGGTGCAAGCCTGTCCGAAGAAGACTTCCAGAATGGATCTGAGTCCAATGAAACAGATATTGTTGTAAACGTCAGCCAGTCATTCCTGGGGATGATTTCCTAAATCTGGTTTATTTAAACCCATAATGGCTCATTCAAAGCAATTTTATTCTTTAATCACTACCATTCATGTTCAAAAATCTCTGAAAAGAATGACGGTAAGTTTTGAATAAAAAATAGCAAAACAGTGTATTTTTGTACAAGATGTGGCAGGTGCGGCCGCGAAAAAAACCGCAGTTGCCGCACCTGCCGCATCTGCCGCAAGTGCAAAACCGCACTTGCCGCACCTGCCGCAAGTCCCCCTATACTTACTATGGCGATTACCGCAACCGCGCTGGAAGTGCGGCGGCTATGTGGCAAGTGCGGCAAGTGCGGCAGATGCGGTTTTGACTCGGGGTTACCGCTTCTGGCAGTGAATGTTAACCCCGAGTCAGGCTCGGGAATACGGCTAGGAAGGCTAGAGTCTTCTTTGATCAGATAATTACTAAGAATTGCAGGCCTACTGTACATAACACCAAATTTCCATGCCAAAAAATGGTACCGCTTTTAGCACAAAATTCCAGACATAATCATACCGCCAGGGAGGTTAAGGCGTTTAAATGTTTATGCAATAATAACATTGAGCAAGTGATTATCATAAACTTTCAAATGCACTTCATAAGTGAAATCTAGAAGAAACCCTTTCAAAAGCCTTCCAGAAGTTGTCCCTACTAGGCTGTTTCTAAACCTGATATACAGTATGCTGGTTGTCAGGGAAAGCCGTCTTCAGCTCCAGACATGAATACAGCAATATAAGGGGGGTGGGGCAGACTCATTGTTCACCCTACAGCTGATCAGAGTCTCAGGTTACCTCAGTCAGGGACAGTGCTGAGCTAAGGCTGTCAGCGCACAGCTCCTGTGGTCTTATCTGACTCCTCTCCATTCACATCGATATGTCCTGTGTAATCAGCTGACAGCCTCGAAACACTGAATATGGCCATATAATTGGGATGTCTACACAGCGTTGACACTACAGCTGATCAGACTCTCAGTTTACCTCAGGCAGGAACAGTGCTAAGCTCAAGCAGTCAGCACACAACTCCTGTGATCTTATCTGACTCCTCTCTATTCACATCGCTCTGCTCTATGGAATCAGCTGATAACACAGAGCAAAGCCGATGTGAATGGAGAGAGATCACAGGACCTGTGTGCTGACAGCCTGAGCTCAGCACTGTCCCTGCCTGAGGTGAACTGAGAGTCTGATCAGCTGTAGTGTGAACGCTGTGTAGGCACCCATCTTATATGGCTGTATTTAGTGTGTGGACGCCATCAGCTGATTGCACAGAGCAGAGCATTAGTGAATGGAGAGGAGTCAGATAAGATCACAGGAGCTGTGTGCTGACAGCTTGAGCTCAGCATTGTCTCTGCCTGAGGTAACCTGAGAGTCTGATCATCTGTAGTGTGAAATCTGTGAAGTCTCCCCTTATATTGCCATATTCAGTGTGTGGAGCTGAAGATGGATTTCCCTGACAACCAGCATATGTCAGGTTTAGAAACAGCCTAGTGGGGATACCTTGTGGAAGGTTTATGAATAGTTTTCTTCCAGATTTCATTTATAAACTATATTTGAAAGTTTATTATAATCACTTGCTTTACATTACTATGAAATAAAAATTTTAATGGTGGTTACACGTTAAGTAATATTTGTACTTGTTAGCATTTTTTATTTGACTCAGAGTTATGCATTTTATTTTTAGGTTTTGCAATTCCAAGATATCCTAAATGTTGCATAATGAAGCAGAAAAGAAAGATAATTTCAGAATAGTTTACTAAAGGTATGTTCACATAGAAATTTTTTTTAATGTATTATTTTATACAGGAAAAACACAGGCTATAGCCAGATAATCATAGCCGAAATTATGTTCATGTTTTATACTCTTTTTAACTGCAAACAATTAGAGAGAGGGGGAGCGCTCTAAGGCGGTAAATGAGGGACACCAGCGTGTTATTAACAAAGGTAATCCACTCACCTGGTATGGTTGTGAGAGTCACAACCACCTGTAGACGTTTTGGCCGCTGCAGATCCCGGGATGCAGATACATACAGTATCGGAGAAAAAGAGCCGGGGTTTGTTGCCCTGATGAAGTGGCCAGGTGGCCATGAAACGCGTTGGCTTGAGTGTAAATAAAGGTTTGCTTGCATCCTCGGTTTTCCCTGTGGTCTAGCGCTGACAAACCCCGGTTTGTTGCCCTGATGAAGTGGCCAGGTGGCCATGAAACGCGTTGGCTTGAGTGTAAATAAAGGTTTGCTTGCATCCTCGGTTTTCCCAGTGGTCTAGCGCTGACAAACCCCGGCTCTTTTTCTCCTATACTGTATACTCTTTTTAAAGTATTTTTAATGCATTTTTCAGTGAAGCTAAAGTCATTTTGATCTTAAAACTAATATAAAGCCCTGCAAAGATCAGGCTGAAAAAAAACACAATTATTAGATATGTGATTCAAATTTGTGCTGAAGCAAAAAATCCAGAGAAGGATCACATGACCTAAGGGAGACTTGCCCACAATGCATTGCAGCTATCAAATCATATGGTATAGCAAAGCCAGCAAGGAGCTTATATAATAGCCTGTATAAAAGCTAAGGCAGGGAATGCGAGGTAATATAATAGCCTGTATAAAAGCTAAGGCAGGGAATGCAGCAGCCATATTGTAGTGAATCTGGTAATGAAAAAATGTCATATTGAGAGTATTTGTTTTATAGTAGTCACAATTTTAAAAACTACGGTAATTCTCCTTTCCCAGCTCCACTGTCAGGCTTTTCTTCCTTCCCCTATGGTCACCTCCCACTATACTAATCTGCATCAGGTTATTGTGGTAAGCCAGAAAACACTTCTGACATCATCAATCAAGGCCTTTTAAAGCCTTCTCAGGTGATTGTGTGAATGCTTACCATGTGCTTTACCAGGAATTCGCCTAATCTTTCACTTGCTTGCTCTCCAGCCAGGTATCCCATTAATTACCCTCCCTTTTAGACTTTTAAACTCTGTCCAGTTTAGTCTGGAACTATTGCATTTAATTTCTGCTGTGTTGACTTAACCATATATTAATGCATCGCTGATATCAAGCTATTTAATAATGTATTAATTTATGTTGTCCTGGTGTTATGGCTCCGTCAGAACTCTGAATATTTTGATTACCTTACTCTTCCAAGGTGGTGTCCTTTGCTTCATTTGCCTTTTGTCTTCCTGCCTTTATAAACCCCACCTCAGCTTATGGTCATTTTAGAGTATTCTGCCTGTTTCCTGCTCCTACTGGCTTCTCAAGTTCTCTACCTACTCCTGAAAATCCTGTGTGAATCTCCTGTTGCTGCTCTGCATATATTCTGCTACCTACACCTGTTGCCAGCATTCTGCTTCTGGATGCTCGTGCTACTCCCTCTGCTGTGGCTCTTGACTCACCTGCCTTTGCTGATACATAAGCTGGTTCCTTAATCAAATGCTCTGTCACTTCCTATGTTATAAAAGATGCACAGCAAGAGACTGTTCTGGACTCTGGTAATTTGGTCTGCATCTGGTTCTTGACTTTCTAAGACTTCTATCCCAGGCCTCCCTGGATGATCCAATGTGTTATATAGACTTGCTTATACATCTCCACATTTGGATTTTTCATAGACTTTCCTTTTACAGCATCACCAAGTGTAAATTGCACTTTGCAGAGTACTCCGCTGATTGCATGTTCCTCTGAGGTTTTTCAACAGACATTTTTTTTTAAGATTTCATTCAATATGTACACTGTATGTTTAGAGACTTTGAGTTTTCCACTGCACTTTGTTGTTTATCACTGTGTGTTATAATATAGACTTTTTCACCTATAAACTGTGTTCAGTTGTGTCTTTGCTCCACGCAAAAAGACTCCTAAATTATCCGCTATAATTATTACAGGCTCATCTACAACTCTTCTGTTCCTGAGTGTAACAGTATATCTGCTGTAATAAACCAGATTGCATGTACATGTGCACCTGCACTTCTGCGAGCAAGTTACCAGTTCCTTTACTATACTATTCTTGTGTATAACCACCCTTCTGCTAGCAAGGTAATAGTTGTCTAAATATCTCAGCTGTTCTTTTACAATATGCCCACCTAACTTAGCTGCATTAATATGCTGTTCATCAAGTCCAGCTCTACTGCATCATCATCTCTCTGTGCTGCTCACCCTGACCTACGGCTTAGAGATTCCCCCTCACCATGTGAGGTCATAGCAAAACTGATAACAATGTATTACACATCATCTGTCACTATGAAAACACACATCAACCTATAAACCCTTGTTGATCCATTGTCTTACAACTTTGTTAGTCTTTGCCAATTTGGAAATATCTGTGTCTTGTTCATCCATATAGATTTATTAGTTATAATGAGATTTAGCAGCAACCTGCTGGTGAAAAGTCTATAAAATAACCGTATATTTTCCAGTCACTGAAATCACTTTGCTCCAGTTATATTTTATACGGTCTCCTCTCTATAGGTATAAAAACCGCTCAACTGTTTCAAGTTAGAAAGGGAAGCCGGCCAACATTTACATAAAATATTGTGTCAATGGCAAAAGGAACAAGGCAGAATAAGAATCAACACCTTCAAAATGTGGAGCTGGAGAAGGATGTTATCAATCCCATGGATGGCAAGAAGAACAAACACATCAATTCTGGAACACATCAAGCCAGAAATGTAACCAGAAGCAAAGATCACCAAACTACGACTTGTCTACACATCATACGAAGAGAGCCATCACTGGAGAAGGACATCATGGTCAGAAGAATAGAAGGAACAAGGTGAAGACCAGCAACCTGATGGCTTGATACAATCAAAATAACGGTGCCAGGTTATGACTAAGAGGCACTTTAGCCTCGAAACATGTAAACCAGTGCCCGGGATAGATTGTATCTAATTGGACTATACTATAGCCTTGGGTTTCCATGCTTTTTATGCTGTAAATCAATAAAAAATCTTTTTGGAACTAAGAACTTTTAGTGCCGGACCTTAAAGTTTTTTCTATAATGGCGGAGAAGACCCTGGTGGACCTATCTAGGCTTAGAGAAGAGCCTGGTGGACCTATCAAGGCTTCAAGAAGATTCTGTTGGTCCTATCTAGGTTTCAAGAAGATTCTTGTGGACCTATCTAGGCTTGAAGAAGACCCTTGTAGACCAATCTAGGCTTGGAAAATACCCTAGTGAACTTATCTAGGCTTAGAGAAAACCCTAGTAGACCTATTTAGGCTTGGAAAACCATACAGTGCTAACCACTGAGCCACCTTACAGTGCTAACCACTGAGCCACCATACAGGGCCAACCACTGAGCCACCATACAGTGCTAACCATTGAGACACCATATGGTGCTAACCACTGAACCACCATACAGTGCTAACCACTGAGCCACCATACAGTGCTAACCACTGAGCCACCATACAGTGCTAACCACTGAGCCACCATACAGTGCTAACCACTGAGCCATCATACAGTGCTAACCACTGAGCCATCATACAGTGCTAACCACTGAGCCACCGTATACAGTGCTAACCACTGAGCCACCATATACAGTGCTAACCACTGAGCCACCATATACAGTGCTAACCACTGAGCCACCATACAGTGCTAACCACTGAGCCACCATATACAGTGCTAACCACTGAGCCACCATACAGTGCTAACCACTGAGCCACCATACAGTGCTAACCACTGAGCCACCATATACAGTGCTAACCACTGAGCCACCATACAGTGCTAACCACTGAGCCACCATACAGTGCTAATCACTGAGCCACTATACAGTGCTAACCACTGAGCCACCATACAGTGCTAATCACTGAGCCACCATATACAGTGCTAACCACTGAGCCACCATACAGTGCTAACCATTGAGACACCATATGGTGCTAACCACTGAACCACCATACAGTGCTAACCACTGAGCCACCATACAGTGCTAACCACTGAGCCACCATACAGTGCTAACCACTGAGCCATCATACAGTGCTAACCACTGAGCCATCATACAGTGCTAACCACTGAGCCACCGTATACAGTGCTAACCACTGACCCACCATATACAGTGCTAACCACTGAGCCACCATACAGTGCTAACCACTGAGCCACCGTATACAGTGCTAATCACTGAGCCACCATATACAGTGCTAACCACTGAGCCATCATACAGTGCTAACCACTGAGCCATCATACAGTGCTAACCACTGAGCCACCGTATACAGTGCTAACCACTGACCCACCATATACAGTGCTAACCACTGAGCCACCATACAGTGCTAACCACTGAGCCACCATACAGTGCTAACCACTGAGCCACCATACAGTGCTAACCACTGAGCCATCATACAGTGCTAACCACTGAGCCATCATACAGTGCTAACCACTGAGCCACCGTATACAGTGCTAACCACTGACCCACCATATACAGTGCTAACCACTGAGCCATCATACAGTGCTAACCACTGAGCCACCGTATACAGTGCTAATCACTGAGCCACCATATACAGTGCTAACCACTGAGCCACCATACAGTGCTAACCACTGAGCCACCATATACAGTGCTAACCACTGAGCCACCATACAGTGCTAACCATTGAGACACCATACAGTGCTAACCACTGAGCCACCATATAGAGTGCTAACCACTGAGCCACCATACAGTGCTAACCACTGAGCCACTATACAGTGCTAACCACTGAGCCACCATACAATGTTAACCACTGAGCCACTATACAGTGCTAACCACTGAGCCACCATACAGTGACAACCACTGAGCTACGTAACAGCGCTAACCACTAAGCCACCAATGCCGCCCAATGGAAAATTTTTGTAACATCGTTGTAGTGTTTATTTTTGCTTTTATTAATAAGAAAGTTTTTATGGCTTTATCTGGATTTGTAGACATGCCGTATCGATGGTAATGCTTATCTCTACACTTGCTACGTCTCAACTTCCGATTTCTCACCAATCTGAAGACCATGAAATATTCTGAATTATTTATGCAAGGACCCAACCAATGCGAAAAGAAATTTATTGGAAACAAGAGGAAATAAGTATGCAGGAGCGACTCCCTTTATTTATGGAAGAGAAAATGCCACTTCCCAGATGTTTAAGGCAGGTTGGCGGCTGTGACTGCCGGATCATAAATAAGACGGGATAGTCGCTGCATCTGTACGTTTGTGTTTACGGCTCGCTGCCCGTGTTTAGCTTAAAGTAAGTAAATGAATGCTGACACCAGGTACGGAATATCAAATGGGGATTTATATTGCGGTGGCTTTGCGGTGAATGATAAAAACAAATCTAAACTTGGGAAGAAGAACAAAACTATGGAGGAGGAGACGCAGGAGATAAATATTTTACAGTCCAGTCAGATTTAGCATTTTATATCTTAAAGCAACTGGCAGAAATAAAATTATACACGGAATAGAGATGACTGAGTCTGACAAAACTCGTGTTAGGCAGATTCGTTCAAATTTGTTCTATGCCATATACTCTATAGTATTATAATTATTTTTATTATTATTAATAATAAATGTAGGGACTTTGCATGTCCTCACGTACAGTTCGCTTCAGTTTCGATCACTCTTCACCTCCAGCACTGACTAGAGCTCCTAAAGTCATGATATCTTGGGAGGTCTAATTACTCACAAAGTCTCATGCAACGTAATGATGCACAGCGCTCCGCAACTAAATGATATTGTGAGGCAGTCAGTGCCGGAGAGCCAAAGAACTCTTTATTCCTTTTACGGATCGTGTACCTGTGCTGATTAAGGGTGTGTGCTCACGGTCCGGAAGAGCTGTGTGTTGGAAGCCGCGGTTGGCCACAGGGAGACTGCAGCCACCCTGTACTCCCCATGTGCGTTGGGTGCGGGCGGCTTCTCCCTGAAGTCATCCAATTACAGCCGATTCCGAGGAGTGGGCTGCCGGCAACCCACACCGCAGCTCCAAACATGCTGCGGGCGGGTTAAGCATAGTGAGGATGGGATTTCTTGAAATTCCATCCACTATGCTTATACTGTACTACGCAGCGTTTTGGACGCAGCGGCAAGGTGCTGCATCCAAAATGCTACGTATACTAATCTTGTGCACGCACCCTTATTCTCGTTTTCACATCCAGTGTTGTTTCCCCCACATACCATTTCTTACATGGACATTCAAGCATGTAAACCACGTAATCTGTGTCACATGTCATGTAATGGTTAATTTGATATTCCTTATTAGTCTGGGGGTGTGTGAATTTATTACCCTTCAACATGTATGTACAGTTCACATATGACAAGCATGGGTAGCAACCTGTTCTTTTTCTACCTGTCAAGATAGGTTGTGAGGTATTTTTGAAACTCCCCAAATCTGAATGTACCAATCGGTCACGCAAGCACATCCCCCGATTGGTACATTCAGATTTGGGGAGTTTCAAAAATACCTCACAACCTAGCTTCACAAGTAGAAAAAGAATAGGTTGTTACTCATGCTTGTCATGTGTGAACTGTACATACATGTTGAAGGGTAATAAATTCACACACCCCCAGACTAATAAGGAATATCGAATTAACCATTAGTAGGTTCCGGTACTCGTTGTGAGTATAGCGAGTCCGAATACTTTCGCAGTGTATCTATAGATACACTGCAAAAGTACCCTAAAACTGAATAAAAGTTGTTAAAAATAATATAATTACATACTCACCTGTCCGACGCCTGCACCGGGACCGTCCCAGAAGACCTGCGATCACCGGACATGGACCTGTGACTTCCAGCCAATCAGATGGCGACACGTCACAACCACGTGATCGCTAGTGGCCACCTGATTGGCCAGATTGCGTGGTTGTGACGTGTTGCCATCTGATTAGCCAGATCGCTACTGGCCATCTGATTGGCTGGAAGTCACATGTCCTTGTCCGGTGATCGCAGGTCTTCTGGGATGGTCCCGATGCAGGCGTCGGACAGGTGAGTATGTAATTTTATTATTTTTAACAACTTTTATTTACTTTTAGGGTACTTTCGCAGTGTATCTATAGATACACTGCGAAAGTATTCGGACTACTTGCTACTCCCGAATACTCATAAGATACTCGGAGAGTAGAGAGTAGACAAATACCATTACTATTTGGCTATTTCTGAATAGTAGCGGGTATGCTCGCTCATCCTTATAGCTAAGTAAAGAAAAACAAGTGGCCATCATTACTTTAAGAAATGAAGGTCAGTCAGTCTGAAAAATTGGGAAAACTTTCAAAGTGTCCCTAAGTGCAGGTGCAAAAACCATCAAGCGCTACAGAGAAACTGGCTCACATGAGGACCGCCCCAGGAAAGGAAGACCAAGAGTCACCTCTGCTGCGGAGGATAAGTTCATCCGAGTCACCAGCCTCAGAAATCGCAGGTTAATATCAGCTCAGATTAGAGACCAGGTCAATGCCACACAGAGTTCAAGCAGCAGACACATCTCTACAACAACTGTTAAGAGGAGACTTTGTGCAGCAAGCCTTCAAGGTAAAATAGCTGCTAGGAAACCACTGCTAAGGACAGGCAACAAGCAGAAGAGACTTGTTTGGTCTAAAGAACACAAGGAATGGA
This sequence comes from Allobates femoralis, assembly GCA_033576535.1. NCBI lineage: Eukaryota > Metazoa > Chordata > Amphibia > Anura > Aromobatidae > Allobates > Allobates femoralis. The sequence continues at coordinate 45,057,703 of JARQOC010000010.1, read as the reverse complement.
CATTAGACCAGTGGAAATCTGTGCTTTGTTCTGAAGAGTTCAAATTTCAGATGTTTGGTTCCAACCACCGTGTCTTTGTGTGACACAGAAAAGATGAACGGATGGACTCTACATGCCTGGTTTCCACCGTGAAGCATGGAGGAAGAGGTGTGATGGTGATGGTGATGGGGTGCTACACCAGATGACCTGGCCTCCACAGTCACCAGACCTGAACCCAATCGAGGTTGTTTTGGGTGAGCTGGACCACAAAGTGAAGGCAAAAGAGCCAACAAGTGCTAAGCGTCTCTGGAACTCCTTCTAGACTGTTGGAAGACCATTTCCGGTGACTACCTCTTGAAGCTCATCAAGAGAATGCCAAGAGTGTGCAAAGCAGTAATCAAAGCAAAAGGTGGCTACTTTAAAGAAACCTAGAATGTAAGACATATTTTCAGTTGTTTCACACTTTTTGTTAACCTCCCTGGCGTTACGAATAATTCTGGAATTTTATGCTAAAAGCGTTACATTTTTTTTTTATGGAAATTTTGTGTTATGTATTGTAGGCAGGACAGTGATGACAGTGTAGGATGAGCAAATGTCAAATCTGAGGTGATACAGTGTAATCTGACAGGATTACACTGTATCACCTTACTTTATTTGTGTACTGTCACTTTAAGATTTTTTTTTTTACATTTACATTTAAATCGCCCGCCCAGTTCCGCCTCCCATGAGCCCCTGCGGCTCACAGAGACGGAACCAGGAAGTGTGAAGGGGCTCGCATCGGCTCTCCCGGCGATCGCAGCAGAGACATCGCTGGATCACCGGGGAGATGGTAAGAAGCTCCGCTGCGCCCGCTCTGCAATCTGCCCCGAGCGTGACTCGGGTTACCGCTTCTGGAAGCGAAAATTAACCCCGAGTCACGCTCGGGAAGACCGCCAAGGAGGTTAAGTATATAATTCCATATGTGTTAATTCATAGTTTTGATGCCTTCAGTGTGAATCTACAATTTTCAAAGTCATGAAATACAGAAAACTCTTTGAATGAGAAGGTGTGTCCAAACTTTTGGTCTGTACTGTATGTATTACCTCTACCTGTAGCCTAAATGTATCTGCAAAAAAAATAATTCTGGTCAACTCAAATATGACCCACAGATTTCCCCGGGATTCCAGGAGAACTCATGTGCAGTATAAGCCTTCACATACTGAGTGGCGTGCATGCAACACAAACTTTTTGCTAAATCAAAACTAATTAAACTTTCTTTGAATCAGTTCACTCATCTAAGGGCCACTTTACACACACCAACTTCTGTGACCAACTTCGGAACAGATCTCTGGTTGCAGTGAAATCATGGACACATTGTTACATTTGTACACAGCCACAAAATCTAACAATGTGTCCATGATTTCACTGCAACCAGAGATCTGTTCAGAAGTTGGTCACAGACGTTGGTGTGTGTAAAGCGGCCCTAACACTATCCCGCATGTTTTAGGTCTGTTCATCAGTTGGAGTGTATTTTCTGTAGCAATGAATGTAGTGTGTGCAATTAATTTCTTAAAAGGGCTGTCCACTACTTGGACAACCCCTTCTCCATCCATATGTTTCTCACCAGTAAGATAACAACCCCTATACTCCCTTCCGGTGTTGGCGCTGTTATAGCGGGGTTAGCCCTGGCTCTTCAGGGAAATTGTGGCCATGGTTGGGTTTGTAAGAAGTGTTTTGAAGCTGTCCAGAATCACTGCTTCATCCTAATACCGGCCAGCACCAGTACGGCGTACCAGACAGGAGCATTGGACGGTCTCCTAGGAAACAAACTGCAAAAAAAGAAGAAAAAAAGAAAAGTGTTAATGTGTCAAGAACGACTGCAAATTTTAATAAGCAATGAATTGCAAAAGTGCTTGTATTTAACATAAAAATATCCATCCATGAAGATGGAAATAACCCTTTAAATGAGTTACAGGATTAGAAAAAATTGTGATTTCTTCCAACCGTCCTCTATAGTGAGTAAAGAGAGCATAAAACTGATTTTGCAACACTGAAGAAATTGGCTTGTAAATAAATAAGAATCTGGTGAAAGCACGTAATATTTCCAGATAAATTAGCGGAATACATATGTGCTGACAATGAAGAATAAGTGACACGCAGTAACACATAAAGCATCGCAATGTTTGGCAGTGTTAGGGATTGTTTATTTGCAGTCGGATCAGTTCGGTGCAGGTAATTTCTGGTTATAAGCCACTGCTTTGACATTTATTCAAGTCAGGAATTCAGCAGCCAAAGCCTTGGATACACAGGTGCGAAGGAAACAAAGACAACTATTTCATGGCGGTTTAAAGAAAATCACATTTCAATCAGTTCTTTTTAAATTGTTTAAAAGTTTATACCCTAAAAAATCTAATTATCCCCTATCTCTAAGATAGGAGATAACAGTCAGATCCTTGGGGACTAACTGCTGGAACCCTCATTGCTCCTGAGATTTTGACTCTTGAACCCTGAGATGGGGCTATGTGGCCCTCCTTAAATGGAGCAGAGGTGCACATTCACAGTCTACACTCAATTTATTGTATTTTGGACAAACTGTCACAATTGTTTTGCACCCTGATGAGACCTCTGGGGTATCTGGGATCAGAAGGTCACAGCATTTAGCTGATCGCAGATCCTCTTTAGAGCCACTCAGTAATTATCATGAGTAGAACAGAGTTATTTCCTTTCAGTGCAGAAAGAGTTAAGATTTCTTTTCTTTCCCTGCTGAGAATCCTCAAAGCTTTAATCTATAACCACTCCCTTCCTCTATTTAAATTCACTTCTAGTTCTTGCATATGCCGGTTTTAGATTTTCTATTCTGACCACTCTGGTGAAGTTGTTCCAGTTAAAGCTGTGAAATCTCTTTCTGGAGAAGCCTTGGCGTTCATTTGTTTGTTGCTTTATTCCCTCTTGTTTGTCTCTCTCCCTGTTTTGTCTTATTGCTGTCCTATTCAATAGCTAGGGCTAGCCCAGGGTCATCCGGGATCTAGGCACATGATCATGCACGGGGAGAAGGATCCATCTAAAGATGATAAGAAGCTTAAGGTTTAGACTCACTCAGGTAAGTGTTAAAGGGTCACACCTCTTCCCTCTCCTTATTGCCAGGGCCTCCTTTTTACCTGAAATGTAGCTACTTTATTAGAGATTACTATATAAGATGATAAGCCATATATTGAAGCCGGTAAACAGAAAAATGCCCAAAAGAAAAATGTCCACAAGGTTGAGGTTAGGGTTAGGTTTAGGGTTAGGTGTTAGGGTTAGGGTTGCCTGTGGGCATTTTGCCTTGAAGGCATTTTTCAGGGAACCATTGAAACCACACATCTATTAATATTTTGGCTGCAATATGCCAGCAAAAGATCTCTAACCCAGCATGACAGAGACTAAAGACCTTTGAAAGTGTACTGCCGCTAATGCACATAGCAACAGATCCTTTAAGTTTTGATGTTTGGCCTTTATTCACAAGTTCTCCTTCCTGAGACCATTTGTGGTTGCTTACTGGGGGCATCCTACAAGACCTGCCATTTTGGAGCTGAGCCAGTGGCACAATCTTCACTATTTTGATCTTGTGAAAAGCACTCAGATGCTCATGCTTGTCCCTTTTACCTGTTCCCAACACATTACCTTAGCTACCGTGAGCAATAAATCTCCAGGCCTCTCACACTGAGCCGGGAATCCAACTCTGAGCAACAACGCAAAAGATCATAATGCCATGATTACAGATGAGCGAGCTCAACTTTAAAATTTGGTGTTTGTACGGAACACTGACACTACAAAAAAATCAGTGTTTAGGTTTGAAGTTCGGGTACTTTACGTATGCAAACAACTAGATCAAGCATTTCCGTGCTTGGGTACACTTGGTGCTCGGGTAAACTCAGAGCTCGACCCAGTGTGAGCCACTTGCAGTGTTTGAATAGCTCACACTGAGGGTAAAATCAGTGTTATTGGATGTAGGGCGTATCAATAAATGAAAATGAGAAAACCCTAACCTCCCTCCCCTGGAGATTCTGTGTTTATGGCTGGCTCTATGTGGGCAGAGATCCAAACTGTCCAATCAGTGAATTTCAATGAGGTTCTGGTCAAGTTTGTGTCCAGAACAGAAGATTATCTGCACCCCAAAACTTACCTAGTTCCACTCATCTCTAGTCACGATATCTTGATGTGCACTGTGACGTTCCGTGAATGCGCTGAACTATCCTGGTGCTCTGCAGAACCCAAAGTCTTGGCTCATTGAGAGAGACCATGGGATTTCAGCGCTCACGCAGGAGTTGGGGGGGTCAGAGGAAGACTAGATGGGTGGAAGTGGAAAGCATAGGGACCAGAGAGTCTAGGGGTAAGGTTGAGTATAAGAATTTGTTTTATCTTTCCAATTCAGAGAAATGTTGGCCATTTTGCTGCACCACTGCGGAAGCGAGTTCCAGTTGGAGAATGTGGCCATTTTTATAATGAACAAAAAATGAACTCAGTACAAACATTAAGAAAAAGCTTGCACTACTCACAAAACAGACCCCTCCACCAACAACCAGTCAGACTCCCAGCTCCTACCATTATAAAGCCCTATTGAACCAAAGCCCAGAGAAAGTCATGAACCCCGGCAGCCAATCTCGCCAAAGTCAGCAACACATCCTGACAAAGGCCCAAGTAAATAAGATCTCAGAGAGCTGTAAGATGCGATATATAGAGAGGTGGCAGAGTGAGTTAGAGGACTTCCAGAAACTCACTATTTACCGGCCACTGCAGAGAGACTATACTCTGGCCCCATATCTGGAGAGATTACATCACCCCAAAGACAGGCAGACCCTGAGTCTATACAGACTGAGTTCCCACAGTCTAGAGGTGGAAACAGGGTGGCACTGACAGACATACAAGCCATGGGAGAGCAAAGTGTGCCAGCACTACCAGGAGGGGGTGCAGTTTCTGCTTCAGTGCAACAAATTCTCAGCAGTGAGGTACTCCCACTTCCAGATACTTTCCGCTCACAACTTGGATTTCCAATCCATCAAAGAAGAGGAAACTCTGCATCCTACTGGGGCAAGAGGAATCAACAGTGGAGATTGCTGCCCAATACGTCACCATATGATAAGCTGAGGTGAACTTAAAACCCCCAAATGGACTATTATTTCCCAAATTGTGCCCCCCAACACCCCATTCCCGCAATCCCCAATCTCCTTCCCTGTCACATTTAGTTTTTTTTTGCTTTGGCAACACTAAATGTATTTTGGTCCTGCCAGTTAAGCCGATTTGAATTTGAGTTTTCCAGTATCCAGGATGGGCGGTGCAGCACTCCATCCAAAAGCAGCAAGATTATCCACAAGCCAGGACAGAAGAAAAGGAGTGGCACTCACTGATCTTCAGGTTTTTTTTATTTACCATAGCTTACATCACGGAGACATGATCAGTGTTGGCAACGAGGCAGTGCAAAGGAAGGGAGGGTGTGCAGGGAGAATGGGATAATGGTACCATTTCACACCACACAGGAGCTTCAACGTGTCCACAACGCGGTACAAAAAAACCTGAAGAACAGTGAGCGCCGCTCCTTTTCTTCTATCCCAACTTGTAAAAAATTAAACTCACTCATCTCTACTGCACTGGAAAAAGCTATTTCTTGTGTATTTTCTTGGACAAGTACTTTTTGGAAAATGCAATAAAGAATTAGAAAAAAAAATCTTTCAGAATAAAACCATGAGATTAGATATTTTAGCTCTGCTCTTATAAATAGTTATGGTTGTAGTTTTAGGATCTCAAGCTGTGGTCTTTGTACTCATATAGTTTTCAGTTGTCCTTAAGGAAGAGACCAAAGAAGCTTATGGAAAAGACTGCACTCAAAAAGAAGCAATGGTAGGCAAGACTTCTCGAGAAGATGGGAAAAAAGAACTAAACCACTGCAGTAACCAAGGAGAATATTTAAGCATGTTTGATAATGTATGTTATACTTTGTATCCGGTTGGGTGATAGAACTTTTTACAACTTTCCTGCATTGGGTTTTAAGAATAAAAGATGAGGCTCGTCGTAAACTTAACATTCTTAGAGAATCCAGAGCTGGAAACATTTGGCCGACTGCCGACTGGTTTCAGGTGCTCCGGTCTTTCATCTTCTCAGGATAGTCTTAGCAGTAAAAACAGCTTCCATTCCAGATGTGAGATGATTGCTTGCTACCGAGCTGTCATTTCCACACCCTGCATGCACAAGCACAAAAATAGCACAGAAAGTCTATTCTAGGTGCAAATGTCATCCAAAGCAACACAGCGTGGGACTGGAATAGAAGAAAAGTACGCAGATGTTCCTCGTTGCTCTTCCTCGCTTACTACCTGCTGAAAGGTTTCCAAAAACATTCTTAAAATGGATTTCACGTGCAAAATATTTGTTTTTCTAGATGTGAATGAATCGTTTTACCTTCATCCCTTAGTTCACAGATTTTGAAATAAACAGATGTAATAAAAGATTAATCACCTAGATCACTCTTCAAACCCAAAACAATCAAAAAGTTACCGTCATTTTTAAATTTTTTTCTAAAACACACATAAAACAAAATGACAAATGCATTATTTTAGTTAGTTCCATTCTGGTTCTAGGAGTTGCTGGATTGCTCATGTGTTCTATTTTCCCAGTAATTTCTCTGTTACTTTACTGAGAAGCCTCTCCCAGAATCCTGCCAGTCATACATTCTACTGTATATGGAGTGCTGTGTGGCCTGCATTCATTTGTCTGTTCTGTTATTTTAGTTATGTAATTCAATCGTGTTTGTCAAATATTGTTTGAAAAGTATGGAAAGATATTGAGATAGTAAAGAAAATACTTATCAGCTCTCTTGTTGGTCTTGTGTAATTCTTGGATGGAATGCTAGTCACTACTAATAGCTAGAGTGTGACATAGTCACAGTATAGAGTGCAGTGAAGTCAGGTAATCAGGGTCAGGTTCCATGAGAACTCATATTCAGGGAGTAGACAGAGATGTAGTCATGCAATGGTTCAGAGTTAGGTTTCTAGGAGAGCTCTTAGTATTCAGGGAGTAGACAGGGGTACACTCATATAGTGTTAACTAGCCTGCCCTACCTTACATCACTAATAGGCTCTTGCTCAGACTTTGTATATCTTATTTATCTATGTGACAGGCTCCCTATGCAAGCCTTATTGGTGTGCGATTCTTATTCTAGCAGCTTCCTCCTTCTCTTTTGGAAGGTTGTGAGTGGCTGTCACATCAGCATTATGCACCTGTGCTGCATCCATCTCTATAATAGAGGTTCTCTGCATCCTGTGTGTACATTAGGTTTGGCTCCTTATTGATGAGTTTTTTTATGTTCTCCTTTGGTTTTCTCGCAGACAGAGACATAGTCATGCAATGGTCCAGTGTTAGATTTCAAGGAGAGCACAAAGAGGATTCAGGGAGTCAACAGAGACATGTTCAAATCACGGTCCAGGAGTCAAAATACCAGGAGATCACAAGTACAGGGAGCACACAAAAGGGAAATCACGCAACAGTCCTTGCTCAGAAAACAGATCAGAACAGAGAAAGGAATGCAGGACACACCGCACCCCATATAGAATGTATGACTGGCAGGATTCTGGGAGAGGCCGCTCAGTAAAGTAACAGAGATATCACAGGGAAGATGGAACACCTGAGCAACCCAGAACTTCCTAGAACCAGAATGGAAGCCTGCGCTGTCAATCAACTATTGACAGCTCAGCACACCAGATATCAAGCACAGCAGTAACTCCTTGTTCAAAAGTTTTTATTGAGTTTTATAATACAAGGTAAATGATTAAACATACATATGATATAACTGAGTCTGCGTCAGTTTCAGTTAGTTCAAACAAAACAGGTAAGGTAATGTCCTTGCCAACGAGCATAGGACTAGTCTGCAATAAATCAGCATAGTTAAAGTTAACAACACATCTCGTAATTTATGAGCTTTTATAACTAATTGAATAATATAATTCAATAAACAAAAATTCTGATCTTTGGTTAAAAGGGGGAGGGGGGAGGATAGAAGGGTCGAGAAGGAAGGGGAAGGGGTAAGGGGGAGGAGAAGAGTCATCACTGTTCAAGAGTTTGGAAGTGTGCTTGTGAATGACTTGGTCCATACAGTTCATGTGTGTTTAGACTTGCACGTTCGGGAAGTGACTAGAGGGAAATAGCCTGTTCCAAGGTCCCCATTTTTTATTGTATTTATTAATTGATTTGTGCCTAAGTGCGTAGGATAGCTCGTAAGCATTGTGTGTAGAGACCTTCTCTAGAAGAGTAGAGAACGAGGGTGCCTTGGTATCTCTCCACATCGATGCGACGAGTGTTTTTTGCTGTTAAGATAATGTGAACCGTCAGAGGTCTATAGTGAGGGGGGATGTGTTCAGTATCAAGAAGGAGGATGACAAGTTCTGAAGAAAGAATACATCCGTCATCTGTTAAGTCCGTGAGCAGCATTTGGGTTTCGTTCCAGAAAGACTCCAATGCTCTACAATGCCAAAAGATGTGAGAGATGTCTCCAATCTCCACGAGACAGCGCCAGCAAAGTGGGGAGTTCTCCTCTTTGATCGAGTGTAATCTTTGCAGGGTGAAGTACCATCGGGTGAGAGTTTTGTAATTGGTTTCTATGAGTGATGCATTCGGAATCATCTTTTGGAGTTTCGCAAGTGAGTTGCTAAGAAGCTTGGGGTGAATTGTGGTTCCCAACTCCCTTTCCCAGGCGGTTAAGTTGTGTGTTTTAGTAAGAGCACTATCAGAATTCACAATTTTATAAATGCTTGTGGTGGACCAAAAAACTAGGGATAGGTTGTGCTTGTATAGTTGGGCAACAGGTTGAGGGAGAAGAAAATTTGGTGTTTTTTTGTTTATGTATCTGAATATCTTTTCCCAAGTGGGGAGTTCAGATTCTTGTAAACAAAAAGTTGCTTGTAGCCGATCTAGTGGAAACAGCCTGTTGTTCCTGTCGATAATATCAGAAATGTAATTTATCCCAGAGCTTTTCCATGTGTCTAAGTTGATGTTCGGGATCATAGATTTTAAGATGTCGATTGGTATCCAGTCGTGGGATAGTATTGTTGAGGTTTCTTTTGCTTTTGATGTGAAGAGTTTCCAAGCCTGAATAGTCGCTTTGATGGTTAAGTCCTGAGGAAGTCTCTTGGAGGCTTCGCATAGGTGAGATAGGAGCAAAAGAAAGAGCTTGTTTTTAGGGTGCTTGGATTCCTCTAGAGTGAGCCAACTAGGTCTTGCCATCTCGCTCCACCAGGTCCTGCTTAGGGTGATTAAGGCTGCCTTCACACTTGCAGATGCATCTGCAGCGTTTTGCAGATGCATCTGCAAGTATCAGCATGCAGACCGCGGTCCCTATGTTTATAATAGGGCGCACCGCGGTCTGAATGCTCTCATTGATTCCTATATGTGAGCCGTAAGCAGGCGTATGCCTGCTGACAGATCACACACTCCCCGCCCTCACCTTGGACGCAACATCTCGCGTCCATGCTGCGGGCGGGAGAGTGTGATCTGTAAGCAGGCATACGCCTGCTTACGGCTCACATATAGGAATCAATGAGAGCATTCACACCACGGCCGTGGTCTGCATGCTGATACTTGCAGATGCATCTGCAAAACGCTGCAGATGCATCTGCAAGTGTGAAGCCAGCCTAACAGAGCTGTATAATATGCCATGAGGTTGGGGACTGCCAGGCCTCCGTTAGCTCTGCTTTTCTCCAATGTATTTCTTGCAACCCTAGGTTTCCTCTGCCCCCAAATAAAAGAGGATAATTGGGACTGGAGTTTCCTAATCCAACTTTGTTTTAATGGGAATTGCAAGGGAGCGAAAGATGTAGAGAATCTTCGGGAGCGTGAACATTCTATAGGATTCGATCCTTCCAATCCAGGATAATTCTATTTTTGACGCGTGGGCAAGATTCAATTGGATAGTGTTAAGGAGAGTCGTCAAGTTTCTGTCTATGAGATTAGAGGTGTGGTCTGTGATTCTAACCCCTAAGTAATTTAGTTCCTTCTTGTCCCACGCAAGATCATGCTCAGCTTTGATAGAGGAGAGAGTTTCAGGATCAAGATTAAAATGCAAGACTTGAGTTTTGGTGAGGTTAATCTTGTAGGAAGATACTTCAGCAAATTCTTCGATAGTCAAGAGTAGATTCCTCAATGAATTAATGGGATCCGATAGTGTGAGGATGATGTTGTCTGCAAACAGGCTAATCTTGTACTCTTTTGTTACGGTGTGGACGCCTTTTATGAGGTAGTTCATTCTAATCTTCTCTGCCAGCGGTTCAATGAAAAGATCGAACAGTGAGGGTGATAAGGGACAGCCCTGTCTAGTTCCGTTTGTCACGGGGAAAGTGTCTGATAAGGTATTATTAGTCAGTATGCTAGCTGTTGGGTGTGAATAAAGAGCTTGGATCATGTGGAGAATGTTGCCCCTAAATCCGAATTTTTTGAGGGATTCAAAGAGGAATCCCCAATGTACCCTGTCGAACGCCTTTTCGGCATCGACTGATACAAAAATTGCAGGAGTTTTACGGTTTTCGATTTGTGATAATAAGTTAATAATTCTTCTGGTTGCGTCCGCTGAACCCCTGTTTTTGATGAATCCCACTTGATCACTATGTATCAAGTTTGGTGTGATTGTTTGAATTCTAGAGTTTAGAGTCTTAGAGATTATTTTTTTATAATTTAAAAGGGAAATAGGTCTATAATTTGAGACGTCCTCCGGATCTCCCTTATTTTTGGGTATCATAGTAATGATGGCTTGAAGGGTTTCTTTAGAGGGGAGAACTTTAGGGTCTGTGAAAGAGTTTAAGAGTCTGGTTAGATAGGGGGCTAGTATGTCTTGGTAAGTAGAATAGTATTCATTTTGGAGGCCATCTGGCCCTGGGGATTTCAGTTTTTTGAGGGATTTAATAGTATCCATGATCTCTCTCTCTGTGAAAGGGGAATTCAGGAAGTCTAGATCCTCTTTTGAAAGTGTGGGGAGGTCAATTGAGTCAAGAAAGGTTAATATTTTGGAATGAGAGGTTGGTGGATCTGAGCTAGTTTGATTCAAGTTATAAAGTGACTTATAGAATTCCGCGAAAGTTTCTGAAAGCTGTCTTGGGAGTTTTTGTGGCACTCCATGTTTGTTCTTTACTTGGGAGATATTAGTTTTGAATCTCCGGTGTTTTAAAAGTGAGGCAAAAAGTTTGGAGGGTTTATTCGAACAGTGATAAAAATTTGACTTGCTTAGGCGAACCATTTTATCATAATCGGAGACCAATAGTGCTTTGAGCTCAATTCTCAGTTTAAGAAGTTCTTTTAGGGTCGCTTCATTAGGGTGGCTTGCTATTGATATTTCAAGGGCTCTTATTTGTTGGGTCAGGGTTTCTGTTGCTAAAGTCAGGGATTTTTTGTGTCTCGAGTTAATTTGTATTAGGAATCCTCTTATTACGGCTTTGTGGGCAGACCATATAGTTGTTATTGGTGTGCCGTTGATGTCATTTTCATTAAAATAGTGTTTTAGGGTTTGTTCAATTTCTTTTTTGAAGTGCGGATGGTTGAATAGAAAAGAGTTAGCCTTCCAATTACTCCTACGGTTTGAAGGGGATCCCTGTGTGGCAACAAAAAGGACTGGGGAGTGGTCTGACCAAGTTTTAGGGAGAATTTCAACTGATTTTATGCATCTAAGAGAGGAAATGTCTGTAAGGACCAAGTCAATACGGGCTAGGGATTTGTGGACGTTGGAAAAGTGAGTGAACTCTACTGACGACGTGTTGAGGCATCTGAAGGCATCATATAACTCCTCTTTTTTTAGTAATGGATCCAATTGGGTGTTTTGGTTTCGACTTTTATTGGATGAGTCCATGTTGCTATTTGGAACGGAAATAAAGTCTCCAAATATGTACAGAGTGCCTTCTTGTTTTTCTCTGATTAAGCTGGTAAGTTTTTTAAGAAAGAAATTTGACCGGAGTTTGGGGCATAGACGTTGACTAGAGTGTGAGCTACATCATTCAGCTGACATTTAAGGATTATGTATCTCCCTTCTGTGTCGTTTGTAACTTCTTTCAGTTCAAATTTGACCGACTCCTTGATGAGTATAGCTACTCCCGCCTTCTTCTTATTGTTTGAGGAAAGAAAGATGTGTGGATAATGTGCGTTCGAAAATTTCGGTGGGTGGTCCTTACTAAACCGTGTCTCCTGGAGTCCCGCGACATCTATGGTCAGTTTTCTCAGATCCCTCCATACATGGAAGCGCTTCTGGGGTGAGTTAAGGCCATTGGTGTTTAGTGATAAGAATTTCAGAGACATATTTATGTCGGAGCGAAAGTGATTCAGTTGGGTAGGATGACTCTAGAGGGGAGAAAAAAAAAAAAAAAGGTGGAAGAGGGGGGTCTAGGAAGGTGAAAACAGGCCTCATCAACTGGACAAGGTTTTGTTACTAGAACACTTTAAAGGGATCCTGTCACCCCCAAAACACCTCCAAAGCTCTTAAAACCTGTCCCTAGTGCATATTAACACTTTCCCTACACTCCTTTTTGCTCCTAAATGCACCTAATCAAAGTGAAGAAAAACGTTTTATAAGTACCTCATTATTGATGCTAATGAGTGACTATGCTATTCATAGTCACTCATCCAGGCAGCCCCTCTTCATGATATCACGCCTATTCAGGCGTGATCTTCCTAATAGATTCAGAATCGCGCCTCTCTGCCCGCCTCCCCACTCTCCCATTACGCACGGGCTTCAGTGGGGGCATTATGACGCGATTCGCGTCATTTCCTAGCGCCGGGTGACGTAGTACACCCGCGCCGCTCGCTTTGAGCTTCAAGTGCCTCACTGCGCATGCGTGCGGGAGCGCACTGCGCATGCGTGCGGGAGCCGGAACAGAGCGGCCAGCGATCCGGAGACACAGGCACAGAAGAGGATTCCATTCCTCATAACAACAGTACGGCGGTCCCATTACAAACCCCTAACTTAGGGGTTTGTAATGGGACCGCCGTACTGTTGTTATGAGGAATGGAATCCTCTTCTGTGCCTGTGTCTCCGGATCGCCGGCCGCTCTGTTCCGGCTCCCGCACGCATGCGCAGTGAGGCACTTGAAGCTCAAAGCGAGCGGCGCGGGTGTATACGTCACCCGGCGCCAGGAAATGACGCGAATCGCGTCATAATGCCCGCACTGAAGCCCGTGCGTAATGGGAGAGTGGGGAGGCGGGCAGAGAGGCGCGATTTTGAATCTATTAGGAAGATCACGCCTGAATAGGCGTGATATCATGAAGAGGGGCTGCCTGGATGAGTGACTATGAATAGCATAGTCACTCATTAGCATCAATAATGAGGTACTTATAAAACGTTTTTCTTCACTTTGATTAGGTGCATTTAGGAGCAAAAAGGAGTGTAGGGAAAGTGTTAATATGCACTAGGGACAGGTTTTAAGAGCTTTGGAGGTGTTTTGGGGGTGACAGGATCCCTTTAAGTACTTTATCAATAACAAATCAGGAAATAAGTTTTGAGGAAGGGTCAATAGACCGATGGAAGTCTTCCTTTTGGCTAATGGTTTGGCCACTGGTGCATGGTTTTTCGACTGTGAGTAAGTAAGGCTCCATTAAGTTAGAGAATCAGGTCAGCCTGGTACTCTTATGTTGAGGTCCTTTAGAATCTTGAGTCCTTCCCCAGATTCTGCAATGATGCAGGTCTTTTCCTTGAGTGTGACTATCACGTTCGATGATGGATGACTCCACCTATACATTAATTGGTTGGCTCGGAGGGCGTCCGTGAATGGTTTAAGGGCTTTCCGTTTCATAAGGGTCTCCTTTGAGATGTCCTGAAAGACTTTAATGTCCTGGTAGGGTGAAGGGAGTGTTTTGTTTCTTTTCAGATATTCATTAATTTGGTTTTTGGTGGGATAGAAGGAAAATTTGGCAATGACATCTCTCGGAGTATTGTCTGGTAGACGAGGTGGTTTGGGTAACCTGTGAGCTCTTTCTATCGAATATTCAATGTCCTGTTTTCCCGGTATGATCTTTTTGGTTAAGTTTTTGACAAATGTATCTAGATCATGAGGTTTAACTGTTTCTGGTACACCCCTGAATTTCAAATTCACTCTACGGTCTCTGTCCTCTCTATCAGCCAGTTTTTCTTTTAGAAATTTGGATTCTTCTCTCATTTTGGCGCAATCGTTCTTAACTAGTCTTAAGTCATTTCTTAGGTCAGAGATGATTTGGTCTTGTTCATTTACTCTTGCAACTATCGTGGCGATCGTAGTTTTCATGTCTTCTAGATGCGTGTTCATATTTTCTTCCAACTTAGCTTGAAAGTCCGAGAAGAGGTTAAGCATGAAGTCTCTGTCCACGGGTTGTTCTTGGGTAATGTTAACGATTGGTTCAGGCGTCATGGGATTAGGTTTTAGTTTTTGTCTAACCGGGCTATTGCTACTAGACTCATGGCCCGAGTTCTGGTTAAGTGTATGAGAGGCCAGGGAGTTTGCTTTTGAGGGTGTGCCCATCTCTTTCCGTTTTGTGGTACTGTAACTAGTTTCATTCATCGGTGACTCTGCTGATTTCTCTGGAATCTCTCCCTCTCTGTCTTTTTTATTGGTGCGAGTGGTTTGGGATGGTATGGGAATGTTACTTTTATGTGGAGATTTCTGTAGGTCCACTGCAAGTTCTATCCGTCTTGGGGAGGAGTTTAGTCTGTTCTTGCTAGACATAGGCCAGGGTCACATCTCCGTTTTTTTTTAAGAATCCTGATCCGGTTTTGAGCTTTCAAAAAGCTCAAAACCGGACCAGGAAACGCTCCTCATAGGAGCCAATGCAAAACACCGGATGGCTTCACAAGCCATCCGGTGTCCGTGTCTGGCACTACTGCCTGCATTAAAAATCATGCAGGCAGCAGTTTTCGCAGCGGTTCTCTGAACCGCTGTGCAGTAACCGGATGGCTCAGGATGTGTAATCCTGAGCCATCCGACAACTGCATAAGTTGCGGATCCCGGCTATTGCCGGGATCAGCAAACTGTCCTATGACTTTTAAAGAGTTAAATTCAGTACCTAAAGGACTGTTTGAGGTCTCTAGGGGGGGCTTAGACCCCCCTACAGACCGGCCGCCTACTTCGGTAGCCTTCTTCTACAATTTCCCCCATGGCACGGGCTCCTCCGAGCTCCGTGCATGTCAACCAAAGTTCCCCCCCCCCCGTATCACTATAGAGGGGTGCATACACCCCTCTTGTCCAGTTATGCTTGTATTATGTGTCCAACACAAAGTATTATTACAGTCGCCATGTAAGTTCATACTTACATGCTCTCGTAGGCAGAGTCCAGGGAATTCCATGGGCGGGGCTGTGTGCAGCAGCCTCCGCCCGCTCCTTCATTATGGCCGCCCCCTCTGGCCTTAATCCATTGTTGTGAGGGCGGCCGCGTCATGAAAGGGGCGTGGCTAACCGCGGCACATCGTTAGCCATGCCCCTTTCATGACGCGGCCGCCCTCACAACAATGGATTAAGGCCAGAGGGGGCGGCCATAATGAAGGAGCGGGCGGAGGCTGCTGCACACAGCCCCGCCCATGGAATTCCCTGGACTCTGCCTACGAGAGCATGTAAGTATGAACTTACATGGCGACTGTAATAATACTTTGTGTTGGACACATAATACAAGCATAACTGGACAAGAGGGGTGTATGCACCCCTCTATAGTGATACGGGGGGGGGGAACTTTGGTTGACATGCATGGAGCTCGGAGGAGCCCGTGCCATGGGGGAAATTGTAGAAGAAGGCTACCGAAGTGGGCGGCTGGTCTGTAGGGGGGTCTAAGCCCCCCCTAGAGACCTCAAACAGTCCTTTAGGTACTGAATTTAACTCTTTAAAAGTCATAGGACAGTTTGCTGATCCCGGCAATAGCCGGGATCCACAAACTATGCAGTTGCCGGATGGCTCAGGATTACACATCCTGAGCCATCCGGTTACTGCAGTGCGGTATTCGGCACACATTTTTGTAAAAAAATGTGTGTGCCCGGCATTGCGTTCACCGCATCCAGACTCCAAACAAAGAGTCCCCCTGTCTGTGCCCTCTGTTCCTCGGTTCCTCCAGCAGCTCGTTCAGGTAGGAAGCCTTGTTGGGTGTTGGCAGGGTCTTTCTCCTCAGTCGGGTGCCAGATATTGAGTAAGGGGTGCAGGCTCCTCCAGCTCCCTGCCTCACCTGTGACAGTGTGGATTTTCTGAAGTTTACCTTTCTGTCCTGTGGTCAGTCTGGACCTCTGTGAACGTTCCGTGGGCCAAACGGTGGTGGAGAAGGGGAGATCCCGGGGATCAGCTCCCAAAGGGGAGAGGCACTCTGTGTCTGCTGGATTCAGGACCTGTACTTAACTTGGTCTTGCTTCACAGTTCTCTGCCAGATCTTTACTCAATTCGGTCCAGGTGACCCCTGGGGCGTCTTGGATCAGTCGGTGTAGCTTGGGTGGGAGAATCTATCTTGGAACAGACCGATAATCACGTCGCTTTTTGCTGGGCACCAGAGCTCCAGGAGGACACTTCTACTCCATAGGGCTGCTAGCCACGCCTCTCCCACAGCAGTAACTCCTATTGTGTTCGAGATGCACTGCACGGAGAAATCGTGACATTGGATCTGTCGATTGGTTGAGTAACATATGAACGAAATCCCAACCGGCTTCTGGGTGAGACATAAAAATAGAAAAGGTGTATCCAGCAAACTAAATATATAAAAATATATTTATTAGAATTCCATTAAAAACAAGGTGAACAGTGGAAAAAATCATGGTATGGCTATGAATAAGAACTTAGTTTGAAACGCATTTCCATTTTATTACCATAATTTTTTGCCTTCCTTGCACTGTTGCCCTTGTTTTTATTGGACTTAAAATAAAAGTAATTTTTTTATGTATTTGGATCGCAGGATAGACCTATTTTATTGTTATGGAAAGATATTATTGGGGCACAGTGTAAATGGTGCACCAGAATCTCTCCTGCTTGAAATGCCACATTTACCAAGATCAGACTAATGATGGACCTAGATGTATATTCTGCCACAGGGTAATATAGTTTTACTTAAAGGGGTAAAACAGACATGGTAGCATTTTTTTTACACATGGCATCGAGATTTGAGACACGTCTCCTCCATTGAAGTCAATGATACAGAGCTGCAATACCACGTAAGACCTGTTGAAAAAGGTGTCACTGTTTTGGAAAAATTTAGAAATGTTTAGTCTAATTCTAGGCAAGCCCCTATAATGGGGTTATGCCAAGTATAGAAGTATCCTTTATCTTATTGATAGGAAATATATTATATACCGTACTTAGCACAACCCCTCTAATGGCTTGCAATAACTTTTCAGGATTGTCAAAGTGGCAAAACAACATCATGACTTGGCCATTTGGCAAGAGCACCATCATCCATTAAATTAACCTATTTATTACATACATAGATGTGCCAAATGTTCAAAAATGTATGTTTCCATTGATTCTCCAGAATGTGATTTCTGTAAATCTTGAATGTAATTAACCAGTTCCTAAAACGGTTTATACCATTATATACAGATGCTATTTTCAGGAAGGTCAGACTTGCCGAAAAAGAAGACTGAATCAAAATTGCTGGACAAATCATCAACCACATGATACAGCACTGAAAGCAAGAAGTCTAGATGGAATGAAGGCTTTAATACAGAGGCTAGGGTCACATTTGGTATTGCAATTGCAGTTACCGCATCCAGATTTGGATGCGGTAACTGCAATTGCCATCACACACATTTTGCAGGCAAAATGTGTGGATGAAGCCGCAATCCTGTAACCGCAGCCGCAGGGATGAGCAAACTGTTAACACTGTTTAACAAGATTAAATATTAATAATAATTGTAGGTAACCTGTCTCTAGGGGGTGCCCAACCCCCCTATAGACATGCTGCCCACTCAGGATGGCATGTGATGGGTTTATAACCCATGTACAGTAAGCCGGCTATTGTCGGCTCTGTACAATTTTCTCAATGAAGCCGCGGCTCCCCTGTCAGCTGCGCACATACTATACGTAATGTACGTATAGTATGTGCCGCTGTCCGAGGTTCTGTACACATTTACAGTAGATCTATGGCGGTGCGCTGCCCATAGATCTACTGTAAATACCTACAGGACCCTGGTGGGCATTAAGGCTTACGACAGATGCTGTTCACGTTATATCTACTTACTTAAACGCCTTGGTGTACAGATGTCCCTGATAAAGTGCCACCTAATTGGCCAGTGGGAATGCAAAAAAAGCCATGGCTGGATATTGGCACACACAAGTGATGGTTGAGCCAATATGGCGGACACTGGTGGCACTACACAGTTTATGGGGCAAAGTGTGCAGTATTGCCAGCAACACCGCATATTTCTGCTGTCCACCGAGCCTGGGTGTTCCTCATCTGCCACCATCGGTGTTGATGCCCAGCTTCCCCTTCCATGATCCCTCAAAAGGCTGCATCAGAGCCCGCCGACACTATGACATCACACCGCTTGTAAACGTGTATGCAACTGCCATGTCTGTACACCCAGTCCGCTACTGCGCATGTCAGCGTGAACCCGCCCCCATCGTCACCTCACCACTCTCAAAATAAAGGATGCCACCGCCACATGAACCCACCCTCAGTGACACAGAGCCCGCCCCATCGGGATGTCACCGCCCTCTCAATGCGATAGCATTTCACACCCATCCAGTGATAGATAATAACGGTGAACTGTATATTATAAATTCTAATTCTATAGGACACAAGAAAAACAAATATCAAGATCTAGGAACAAGTTTCAAGTTTCCGTTTGAGCCGTGTATGACTTCAGATTTCATGGTAGGTTAATATCTAACACTTTTTAGAATATAAAGCGAAATGTCCTTACTGTACCCATAAACTTTACTCAGCAATCTCCTGCCAAACTACAGCGATATTTCACTATATTACATCCATTAGGACACATAATTTACAACTAAAATGTCCGCTCTTCGGTTTCCCGTGCAGTGATATACTGCCAACTGGCAAAGTGAGCCCGGCAGTCGGGCTAAAGGTGCCCGTCACTCAGAGAACAGGCGCAATCACAACTCTATTTTGAAGACAATTTTATAGAATAACAAGCACACTACTAGGAAATGTTTTTCTGGCTTTCAATTTAAGTTTCTATTTTGGGTTTTAAACCTTACATTGAAACCTTTTGAAAAATTAACAAATTCAATTTTGTGATTATTTATTGGTTTCTTGCTCCCTATGTTTTGGGGAGAACCAATAAAATCGAATCATCTCATAATTGTCACGCTAGGCGCAGGGAGCGTCCGGAAACAGTGCATGACAAGGTTGTATGGACCAAAGGTGTCCGGCGCACTACACCAAACAACAGACGCGGAGAGGCAGGGGAGGGACAAATACAACGGAGGACCCTGCTCATAGGTAATGGGAAAGAGGTGACCTCCTGCAGTCCCCTGCGGCTGTGCCCTCATCTCCCTATCGTCACTATATGGGTTCTTTCACCTCGTTGCTGAGCAGTATACCTAGTCCCTTGCTGGCCCTGATGTTAACCATCAATAGGGAGATGACCGGCGGGCGCACGAGTTCCAATTGCTGCACTACAAACAACAAGCGGGAAAGGAAAGACAGACAGGGGAACAACAAACAACTTCACATCTCCCTACCGTCATCTCCCTACCGTCCCTATATGGACTCGTTCACCTCATTGCTGAGCAGTATACCTAGTACCTTGCTAGCCCTGATGTTAACTCTCAATAGGGAGATGACCAGCGGGAGCAAGAATCCCAACTGCTGCACTAAAAACAACAAGAGGGGAATGAAAGACAGACAGAGGAAAAACAAACAACTTCACACCTGCTGCCACACTCTTTCGCAGCAGACAGCTTGGAAGTAGTCAGCTCTCTAGAATAGCACCTTCACCACAGGTAGCCAGGCCAGGAATGAAGTTCAATCACTTGCAAGGTATGTTGGAACCATGTAACCCTATAAATGAAATGGGAGTGATTACAAAGTAGCCACACCTGGAAAATAACTAGGTAGTTTGCTAGCAACAGAAACTGACATTAACTCCAGCACTGCCAAAGGTAAGAAACACGTTTCATGCAAGGTCTCAAATACAGAAAAGATTCTGGTAGAAGGAAAGGAGAGGAAGAAAGCGCACCAATCTAAATGTAAATATATAATTAGATCGTAGGTGGATGTAGATGGCACTCACCTTTTTTAGGTCTTGTTAACTTGCGTATCGGTCACTAGGGACCATTATGTATCCAGGAGTAGATTTCCTCAGTATTCGGTATGCTGCAAATCCCTGGCAGCTAGTATGTAGCTCAGACCGAGTTACCATAGGAGTATATATCCAATAGAGTTTTTACCAGGCTATTTGCGCTCCCAGAGGTCTATGATCCAAAACTTCTTGTAATTCATATAGGGTTTTTATTATTTCTCAAGAAAAGCACATACTACGCGTTTCGACTAGGGATGGGCGAATCTACTCGCTAGGACTCGTTACTCTGCGAGTAGTAAGGGACTCGCAGTACTCTGCGAGTTTCCCAGCGTTTACTCGCACAGTAACGAGTCCAATGCAAATCAATGGCAATCCTAGTTTTGTCAGAGTCTCTGACAAAACTAGGATTGCCATTGACTTGCATTGGACTCGTTACTGTGCGAGTAAACGCTGGGAAACTTGCACAGTAAGGAATCCAGCTATCTGCTCTGTGTCTGCTCTCAGCCTGCAGGCTGCTGCAGCTCCAGGGTCCTAGAGCCCGCCTGCTCTCCCTGTGCACAGAGATGATGTAGCAGAGCTGAGATTGTTCTCAGTCTGCTCATTCCCTGTGCATAGACATCTATATCTATGCACAGGGGATGTAGCAGAGAGGACATCGCATTTTGGACTACGTCGGACGGAAGAGGATTTTTTTAATTAAAGATGGAGTCCCTAATGGCTTTTTTTTTTTTATTTCTAATAAAATTTTTTCTCTGTGTTGTGTTTTTTTTAACCCTTTATTGGAGATTCTTAGTGGCCGGGTCAAACCTGGCCTGACATTAAGTATTCCGGGCTTAATACCAGCTTGTATAACAAAGGTGGTATTAACCTCTTTATTACCCAGCGTGCCACCGCCACCAGGGCTGCTGGAAGAGCGGGGTTCAGCGCCAGAGGATGGTGCTTCAATGAACGCGCCATCTTCTGGGGCGGCTGGGGGCTGCAATTTGCAGCGGGGGGTGCCCAGAAAGCTTGGGCCTCCCTGCGCTGCGGATTCCAGCCCCCAGCTGCTTAGCTGTACCTGGCTAGACATAGAAATTGCGCGGAGCCCCACGCATTTTTTTTTATATAGATATAGATGTCTATGCACAGGGAATGAGCAGACTGAGAACAATCTCAGCTCTGCTACATCAGGCAGCAGGCGGGCTCTAGGACCCTGGAGCTGCGGCAGCCTGCAGGACCCGAGGGCACAGAGCAGACAGCTGGGCTCATTACTGTGCGAGTTTCCCTGAGATTACTTGCACAGTAACGAGTCCAATGCAAGTCAATGGCAATCCTAGTTTTGTCAGAGTCTCTGACAAAACTAGGATTGCCATTGATTTGCATTGGACTCGTTACTGTGCGAGTAAACGCTGGGAAACTCGCAGAGTACCGAGTCCTAGCAGATAGAGCCTGAAGCTTCCGAGGCACATCTGTGATTTGCAAATCGCACATTACTCGCTATTACTCGCTTCCCCATTCATTAACATTGGACTCGCTAGACTCGCAACGAGTAGCGAGTGACGGGCTCGGACTCGCTAGAGTCAAGCGATTCTGAGTAATTTAGGACTCGCCCATCACTAGTTTCGACAGTAAAAATGTCTTCCTCAGTTATATTGTTAAAAGTGTTCCAAAGTTGTGGATAGCTTTATAGGAAATAGTATTATGCTAAATAGGGTGTGCACCACTAAGGTTAGTTAATGCCACACCTGCTGTATAGCTGCTATACAAGTTTGGTATTTCCCGCTCTGCTCTGCACTCCCGGCTCCCTGATACCCCCTCATCGCTCCCCTGCCGCATCCCTAAGTTAGGACCAGGCGGGGGGAGCAGATCCAGGGAGCGGGGAGGGGGCATCAGGGAGCGGGGAGCGCAGCACAGAGCAGGAAAGGCGGTGGTGAAGTCCTCTTCTCACCACTGGCTTCTCCTCCTGTGTCTTTCGCTCCCTGCTCCCGGTGCTGTGCTCCCCCCTCCCTGTAGTTGCTCCACCCGTTCGGTACTAACATTATAACACATTTTACATTGATTTTCAATGGTGTTCGACGTGTTCGAAGGTGTTCAATGAACATTGGACGAACACTTGACGAACACACAGCAAATTCATCGAATTCTAACACCGGGGTGGTGGCTTATCTCTAGAAGGGGCACATCCAATGTAAAGGAACCATGAAGATTGGTAGCCAACCACTGGTGGCTGATAGGCTGCAGCCCTCAAATTACATAAACATTGCCCCAAACTCTGAGATGGGACATGGTGCATAGAGCGGAGTAGCAGAGATGATCTGGGAGTTAAGTAATAATGGACAACCCCTTTAACTTTATTGAACCCAATGATATAGCTATTGCATATGTAGATCACAGAATCATAGAATGGTGAAGGGACTTCCTCGGTCATCATTTGAAGAGACCTCCTTGGTCATTGTAAGAAGAGACCTTCTGGGTCATCTTGTGAAGGGACCTCTTGGGTTATCATATGATGGGACCTCCTGGGTCATAATATGAAGGGACCTTCTTGGTCATTTGGTCCAACCCTCTGCTCAAAGCAGGATTCACTAAATCATCCTAGACAGATGTCTGTCCAGCCTCTGTGTGAAGACTTCCATTGAAGACCTCACCACCTCTCGTGGCCGCCTGCTCCACTCGTTGATCACCCTCACTGTCAAAAAGTTTTCTCTAATATCTAATATGTGTCTCCTCCTATTCTGATTGGGTGACATGGTATGAAAAATTACCCGGTCATGAGACTCAACATTTAAAGAAAAATAAAAAACTTTATTCATTTTTCCCTTTTTTTAAGACAAAATCAGATACAAAAAATGTATTATTTGACTGAAGCGGCAGAAGAAAAGTCACCAGGAGCTTAAGT
Organism: Allobates femoralis; assembly: GCA_033576535.1. Lineage (NCBI taxonomy): Eukaryota > Metazoa > Chordata > Amphibia > Anura > Aromobatidae > Allobates > Allobates femoralis. Next base: position 45,034,670 of record JARQOC010000010.1, on the reverse strand, counting down.
TGCGTTCTCCATCTTTCTGTTTTTTTTTTAATTTTTGAAGTTCAACTTTCATCTATTTTCTAAATTAACAGCATCTGTCTTGCGTTATCGAAAGGAGGAACATATGCAGAAAAACATGTCTAACAGCCCTGTCTTCAAACCACAAGACGATCCTGTAATTTAGGAAAAGCATTGAAAAGATTTACTTCTCACTGTCAAGCGATAAATTATTTAGAAGCCCATTAACAGATTGTCCTTATGTGCTCTGCATATTGTCAGACAGGCATACCTTGGCTCATCTCAAACCGAGATATAGTAACGTAACAACCCGCAACATATCAACATCTCTGAATGGCGCCATCTGAATCTAAGCATCTATAGCGCTGAGGGTAGAAGAACGATGGCCGGGGACTCTTCATGGAGCTTCTTATCACTCTAATTAGAAAAAAATTGGAAAATGAAGTTAAAGGTAATTGTGTAATGGGGTATAAACACTTCCAAATACCATTTCACTGTCTTAAAAAAAGGTAGTCTACGATTTGGGACCTAGCAATTATAATAGAGAGGAGCTACAAAGAATGTCTGTTGTTCTGTAGGATCCAGCACTGCTATACATTACAGAGAAATTTTAAATTGGCATTAGGAAAATATTAATATCTGAGAGTCTTCAGTGGTTGATACCTTTTAAAGGCGAACTGAAAAGATGGTAATAAATAGAAGCTTTCAAGACTCTATGGACTCTTCATCAGGCTGATAATGACACAATTCTAAATACATACATTGATTTTCCCGCGCTGAAAAATGCAGCATTTCTGTTGCGGAAAAAGACTCATGGCCACTTTACACATCCCAACATCGTTTCGATATTGTATACAACGACATGGGAGCGCGCACTTTTTTGGCTGAAATCCAAGATCGCATAGGAGATGTTACACAGCGCGATATCGGCAGGCAACACAACTGCGATGTCTACGCCCCCTTGGACGAGCGAACCTGGGAACGACCATTTAACATGGGAGTGAATAGGGGAAGTTGTTCTCCAAGTCGGGTTGGGCTGTCACACAGCATGATCCTGCCAGATCGTCCATCCGATATCGGGCAGTTGGAGAGCCTGCTCATTTCTCCCCCGATATCGTTTTGGCATCATTCTTGCATCGCATTGCACATTTACACCATACAACGCACAAATAATATCGGCGCCAACACACGAACCATGTGACTTTTTATCGAAGTTGGATGACGATTTCGGGACGTGTACAGTGACCATCAGCGTTGGCACAGATCTTCAGAATTCACATAGACTTTGCTTACCCTGCACTCTGCAGCAGATTTGTTGCAGATCCGCAGCATCTATGAAGCAAAAATACGGCAAAATCCACGATATACCCGCATCATCGGCACATAGCCTTACTATGGTGTATGACCTGAGACATGAAACTGTCTTCCATAATCTCACCTTTGCAGCAGAGTTTCACTGTTTCTCACTCAGTTTTAAGCCTCCTACACACCTGCTTTGTGTCCGGTAAATTCCATTTCAACGTACATATGAAAATCATGATGATCACTGGTGTGGTATAATTCGTAGTCATACACCTGACTATAATCCTACAAAATTCCTTAAGGCCGGACTACACGTAGTGATGTTCCAGCGATCCTAACCAACGATCCGACCTGGCCGAGATCGTTGGAACATCGCTGTGTGGTCGCTAGTGAGATGCCAGACAGGCAGATCTCCTTTGCGACCAGCGACCCGTGTAATGACCTCGACATCATGGAAAAGAATATAAACTATTCTTTTCCACAAGGTCCCACTACTGTATTCAGCGGGAGAATGATGGTAACCAGGGTACACATCGGGTACAGAGCGCTGTGATTAGTAACTCGATGTGTACTCTGGTTACCAGTGCGCTGTGCTTAGTAACCCGATGTGAGCCCTGGTTACCAGGAAACACATCGGGTTGGAAAGGCATCACACACGCCGATGTCTGCTGTCCAGTGGCAGACCAACGACCAAAAAATGGTCCAGGCCATTCCGCAGCCATCAACAAGCTGATCGCTGGTTGTTGCGGCAGATCAATATTATATTCACCCTTTGATGTCACATGGAATACTGCAGCATGGTTTTAACCCTTCACCCTCCCTACTCTATATACACCACGCTGGGGACTGCAGCAGCCGTGATCTGCTTTTATAGTGGTTGTGACTCTCACAACCACACAAGGTGAAGCCTCTGATAACTATTCAGGTCACATTTTACCTCTCAGACCCATCATCCTCCTCACTTTAATTAATTTTCTATGATAATGACCTTTGGGTCTTCATTGACTGTAAGCAATAATTATCAACATTAACAGAAATAAATACATGAAATAGATTATTTTGTGTGTAATGACTATATAATATATGCATCTCACATCTTGTATTAAATGACGTAAATAAGTTAACCTCTTGATTACATTATAATTCATTGAGATGGATATATATATATATATATACACACACACACACTAGTGTTCCAAAGTTTGGGGTCATTTACAAATTTCCTTATTTATGAAAGAAAAGCACATCTTTTTCAATGAAGCTATCATTAAATGAATCAGAAATACAGTATATACATTGCTAATGTGGTAAATGAATATTCTAGTTGCAAACATCTGGTTTTTAATGCAACATCTACAGTACAAAGGTGTATAGAGGCCCATTTCCAACAACCACCACTCCAGTGTATTATTGGTACATTGTGTTTGCTAACTGTGTAAGGCTATGTGCACACTGGGAGGTTTAGGGCCGTTTTAGCAGCGGAAACCGCCGGTCGGTTTCCATCAGGTTTATGCAAATTTATGTTGATCCAAAAGCGGCTTTTGGATCAACATAGAAACCTATGGAAACCGACACCCGGTGTGCACACACCGGCGGTTTCCACATGCTCATCCGTTGCTAACCCGCTGGGTTCCCAGCGGGTTAGCAAAGAATGTGCATGTCCTATAAACCGGCCGGTTCTGCAGCGGCTGCAAGCAGAATCATGTGCTGCTTCCAGCCGCTGCAGAACCGACGCCACTAACCCGCTGTGCACCGCCGCACACCCGACCGTCTTCCGGAGCACGGACTCGACAGGAAGCCGGTGGGCGGCTCCGGAGCTTCCTGTCGGGTCCGCCCAGCCGCCGCCGCCCCTAACCCGCCCCCGTGTGCACATAGCCTTAGAAGGCTAATGGATGTTTAGAAAACCCTTGCACAAGTGTGTTAGCACAGTTGAAAACGGTTTGGCTGATTAGAGAAGCTATAAAATTGACCTTCCTTTGAGCTAGTTAAAAATCTGGAGCATTACATTTGTTTGTTCTATGAAACTTTCAAAATGGCCAGAAAAAGAGAACTTTCATGTGAAACTTGACAGTCTATTCTTGTTCTTAGAAATGAAGGCTATTCCATGCGAGAACTTGCCAAGAAACTGAAGATTTCCTACAACGGTGTGTCCTACTCCCTTCAGAGGAGGAGAGCACAAACAGTCTCTAACCAGAGTAGAAAGAGAAGTGGGAGGCCCCGCTGCACAACTGAGCAACAAGACAAGTACATTAGAGTCTTTAGTTTGAGAAATCGACGCCTCACAGCTCCTCATCTGGCAGCTTCATTACATAGTACCCGCCAAAGGTCTGCAATGCTGTAATTGCTGCAAAGGAGCATTCTATGATGAAAGCAAAGTTTGAAGGAGAAAATTATTATTTCAAATAAAAATCATTATTTCTAACCTTGTCAATGTCTGGACTATATTTTATATTCATATTGCAGCTCATTTGATAAATAAAGTTTTCATGGAAAAAACAAAATCTTCTGGGCGACCCAAAACTTTTGAACAGTAGTGTATATTTATATATATATCAATTGACGCACAGAATGTACTGATCATACAGCAGGATTTGACTAAATCTGCTTTTAGCAAAAGCATAATGGTAAACATATTCTTTAAAAGTTTGAGTATTTAGATTTCTAATTTGAATTTGGCTTGTTAAAATAATTACCCTCTTACCCTCACAATAATACATTTAATTTACATTATAATCGTTTCTTAGAATTTCTTTTGACATTCATTTTTTATATATATAATCGCTATTTTAGTACATGTTCAATTTTATAAAGTGAATTGTTTTTTGTGCCTGAGTTCATGTAAGGTAATATAATGAGCAGTTCGGGAGCCAGGTTCACATTTCCGCTACAGCTGCAGATTGGATTTGTTGCAGACAGTCTTATTTTAGTCCTGTTCTTTTATTTTATATATTATTTATTATACATTGCAACAAGTTTGTGTTTTGTAGTATGTTGTATTGTGCACTTTATGTATTTTGTGAATGACAATTTGTGACTTGTGTCTTGGATTATCCCCTGGAACTAGCACTGACAATTACTGTATGTGCAAGCCCCAGATTTATTGTAGATTTGCATGTGCACATTTTTAAGATCCATGTTTCATCATGAGCCTATGGTTCTTCTTTAATCACCATTTGAAGTTAAAGGGGTCGAAGTGTATCCTGGGTCTTCTTCTCCTCCCTGTCTGTGATTCTCCAGCCACTCACAAAACGGAGGAAACAGAGGAGTTGGGGAATCGCAGACCGGAAGCAGGTGGAGTACCCCAGGAATCACAGACTAGAGGCATTTTAGGAGCTCTGGAATCACAGTCTGGGGCCAGTGGAGGGGCCCAGGGAATCACAGACCTGAGACAGTGGAGATGCTGGGGAATCAAAAACTGGAGGCAGGCAGAGAAGCAGGAGAATCACAGATCAGAGGCAGCGGAGAAGCCGGGAAATCAAAGACTGGAGGTCATGGAGGGGTCAGAGAATTACAGACCAGAGATAGGTGAAGGGGCTGGGGAATCACAAACAGGGAGTACACCCTGTAGTCTGAAATCTAATCAGTAGAAAACTTCAAATGCTGATCAAAGAAAAGCAACAAAGTGGATTTCTTCATTAAAAACCTTAGTGGACCTATCTGTGTTTGGAGAAAGCTTTGGTGGACCTATTTAGGCTTGGAGCAGACCCTGGTGGACCTATCTAGGCTTGTACGAGACCCTAGTATACCTATCTAGGCCTGGTGAAGACCCTGATGGACCTATCTAGGCTTGGACAAGACACAAGTGGACCTATCTAAGCATGGAGAAGACCCTGAAGGATTTATCTAGGCTTGGAGAAGACCCTGATGGACCAACCTAGGCTTGCACAAGATAGATATTTCTACGGAGTGTTCATCCATCCAATCGCCATATCCCAAGATCAAGTTGAAGGCCAGTACATAATAATAATAATATTCAAAATGAATTTATTATATGGGATTAAATAGATTGAAATGAAATTTCTTTGGCTTTCAGACCACACCTTTATGTGATTCAAGATCTAAGCTAAGGTGAAGTTCTAAGACTATGATGAAGATGGGCCAAAAATGTTCAAATAGGTCGAAAGAGTTTTCCAGTCAACAGAGTTTTGATCTGTTCCCTCAATTCTTTTCTGAGTGGGAAAAAAATGGTAATCCCAATGGAAATCCCTCAAGATGGCCTCTATTGCAAATGTCACTTTTTAGTTCCAGAGAAGAGAACAGTTACTCAAAATGACATATTTGTTCCTGTCAATGTGCCTAATTTTTGAAGCCTGGACGTCCTCCAAAATTCAGATTTCTTTCTTTTTAATACAAAGAGCCCAAATCCATAAAAGTGCATTCAATCTAAATGTAAGATTCTACATTACCTACGACAGACACTATGAGAAGTTCTTGTCATATGCAGAAATGTGGAGCGACGACGGAGCAGCAGAAATGAGCGAGATCCGGTGTTATTGACAATCCCGGACTTTGTGTTATCACATTGTGGGATGTTAAAAAGAGGAACATCAAGGAATCAAAAGAAAAGAAAAAAAAACATATATATGACTGAGAAATGAATGTCAGAACTCAGGGGAGATTTTCTAAGGGAATATTGCATTTAAAGTCATTTTTTATGCTGTTTGATTCTCAGCCCTGTTCAGAGAAGAGAGGAAGGCAAGGTAAAGATATTAGCGTATGGCTGCAGAATCTCTTTCATGGAGCCAAAATCTAATCTAAGGGGGCAATTATTATGCCCACTTGCTCTTTTTTGACCTTTGCATGGAAAAAATATTGGCACATAGCAATTTTTCAAAATGTATAGAGCTCTGTTCAATGGCGTTCTCCGTTTGTGACAATTCCGACTTGTAGGAAAGCCTCCACAAGAGATGAAGACTATTCAGCATCCCGTGAAGATCATATAAGAAATGGAATGTGTTAAGTTGATTTGACATGAGCGGACCTGTGGGTATAGGGTTCGCTGGGTTCAGCCGGACTTTAAAAAAAAGTTTGTTTCAGGAACCAGACTTGACCCAAACTTGACCATGGACACTGAACCTTATAAAAGTCAATGAGGACCCACATTTCTATGCTGAAAATGTCTGTAAATGGTCATAGTAAGAGCTAGGGGGCTGCAAAAGGAAGCAAAATGGTGGTAAGAGCAGCACATACATACTGCGTTTCTCCAAAAATAAGCAGTCAGACTCTTTTCTGGCCTTATGTTTAAACAAAATGAATATTCCCTGCTTCCTCCGCCCACCCTTTGTGCCAGTATCTGTGATTGGCTGCAGTCAGACTGTTATAGACACCTCCCTGCTGTTGAAACGAAATGAATATTCACTGGTCCCCCGCCCACCCTCTGTGCCAGCATCTGTGATTGGTTGCAGTCAGACTGCTATACACTTCCCCCCCACCCCGCTATTTAAACTAAATGAAAATTCACCTGTTCCACACCCACCTGCTGTGCCAGCATCTGTGATTGGTTGCAGTCAGACTGCTATACACGCTTGCCTTGCTATTTAAACTAAATTAATATTTACCCATTCCCCCGCCCACTCTCGGTGGTGGGTTCGCTCATCCCTAATGTTGATGATTTGCAATGTATGCACTATAAAAACTATTGCTGTTTGCAGGAGTTTTTGGCAGAAAAGGGTTAGCAACTATTGGGAAGGTTAGGGAGGAGCGTCAGCTATGTAAGGGGCTGTTGAGGCCTACTACACCAGAGTGCCTGCAGTTACAGCACAGTGAGCATCAACCAGGCAAAAACAAGAAAACACCAGAACAGGAAGAAGCTGGATAAGGATTAGGAGAGACCAGTGTGTTCTTAGTGTATTCTCTTTTGCATTTCTTACACTTACCTTTTGCTTTCTGTACGGTCGTTAGGAGTTTACACTTGTTTGCATTCATTATTTGTTCTTTGTCTATTTGTGCACATGTTTTATGTTTCCTCACTTTGGGCCCTTGTCTATTTCTGCACATTTGCGTTATCTTTGTTTGTTGTGCTTTGCAATCTCTCCTCTAGTTCCTAAGGAAGTACATTACAACCTGACAGCCTTTTATGCAGACAGGTCCAGATCGTGGGTTTCCTGCTGTGCTAATAGGGATATTCTGGTCTGTACAGGAACCATTAGGGTGCTGTGCAGCAAGGGTGTTAGACTGTACAGGAACCAGTAAAATGCAAATGGAAGCTGTGATATAGGCATTATTTCTCTTTACCTGCTTAGAAGTACGTACGTGCATAAGAAACAGTTAAAAAGTATACATGATGTATTATTTTAAAAGCATTTCATTACTTATAATTTTTGATCTTTGGATTGGGAATCTGATTTTTAGAATTTCTAGCCGAATGTGCTCTTTATAAAGTCAAATTTACCTTCTTAGTGATGTTAGCACAATTTCATCCCTGTCTCTTAAATCTGGAGCACCAAAAGAGTAAAGATAACTCCAGGGCAGAAGAACCACTGGGTCATAAATGATAGCTCCTCTTAGAAAAGCCAATAGGAAAGCCAGTTGTTAAACCATCCTTGAAAATAGAATTATATCCTACTGTGACAACTGTGCAGGCCCTGATGCAGGCGAGTGAAGCAATGTACACCTACTGCAATGCAGATCATTAACCAACAACATGGGAAAACTAACCTATTTAGCAAGAGGGACATTCGCAATGTTGTAGAAGTTGGAGATTTTTCTCTTCGGGAGGCAATGCACTTCCTTGTTATCTTAATTTTTATACGGTATTACATATAGTCTTCATCATCTTATTGTGACAAACTAAGACAAAGTTAACTTCAAGCACTTGGATATGATTTCCCCTATCTAAAGTGCAGTACATCAACGTATCCTTCTCCAATGGAAGTCTATCACCAAGATAGACCCCTCAGAACTAGGTCATCTCCAAAAAATAATTTAAAGGTAATCTGTCAGCAGGTTTTGACCCCATCTGACAGCAACGTAATGTAGGCAAAGAAACCCTGAATCCAATGATGGAACGGGAAGAGACAGTATTTTTTTGGATCCGCACTGCTCATACACTGGAATTCTGTCTCCTTCCGGTTGGCCCTTCTGAGCTCTTTTGCGATTCATGATATTTTTCATAAGTTCTTGTTGAGGAGATTTATTGAGCCCATGGTTACTGTTGTGGCCCCTCTGGCCCCGGTCCTGATTGATGGTGAGTTGAAGTATGAGGTTGAGAAGATTTTGGATTCTCGTCTTTCGAGACGGAGGCTCTAGTACCTTGTTAAATAGTGGGGTTATGACCAGGAGGATAATTCTTGGATTTCTGCCTCAGATGTTCATGCCCTTGAATTGGTTCGTGCTTTTCATCTGGCTCATCCTGATAGACCTGAGGCCTCTGTTGAGGGTCCGGTGACCCCTCATCAAGGGGGAATAATGTAGTGAATTCATTGGATCTCCCTCCGGTGGTTGTTGCTAGTGATGCAGCTGACTGTCTGGGTTTCACAGGTGATGGGGATTAGCAATCTGGTTCTTGGAGCATATAATGGTTGGAAGTGGATCATTCCTTGCCAGTTGTCTTTTGTTCCTGGAGTAGCTCACATCTCTCTGGTTTCTTCTGCTCTGTGGAGATGTTTGCAAGATAAGTGAATAGTTTTTTGATATTTTGTGGCACACTTTTGTGTGCTTAAGGTTCTGCTTATGTTTTGCCTTATTCTGAGCTGTGGGTTTACTATCTAGTTTGTATATTTATCTGCTCTCAAATAGGAAGTTTTCTTCCTAGGAATTTTACCATTTACTATTATCTGTTATTTCCAGTTCTGCTGGCATTTGATTCATAGAAGTCTGCTGATATAGAGTTCGCCAAGTCTTAGTGACTCAGGGTAATTTTTGTGATATCTGGTGTTGGTGGTTTTTGATAGTGTTTTATACTGACCGCATTAGTATTCTATCCTGTCTTTCCTATATAGCTAGTGTGGCCTCTTTTGCTAAACCTTATACTCTGCCTGTGTTTGTTTTTCCGTCTCTTGTTTCCCAGTTAATATCTGTGGGGGGCTTGCGGAATCTGAATGTTACTCCTGAGTCATCGGTTCATAACAGGAGAGGACCCATGCAGGGATGCCAGCGTTACAGACACACTGGATGTGAAATACACATGTTAACTGATTAGTAAATATGGACTATAGTTGTAACTTATCATAAGATGCCAATTTACCTACAGAACTGCCCCTTAAATGTTGAAGTTGATTTCTGAGAAATGGAATACTGCCACTACATACCCATGGGATACTTCCAACCTTAATGGTTCTGTATGTGCAAATAGAGTTTTTGGAAGTGTCAGTGGTTCTGCTTCAGTGGGTTCCTGAAAAGAGCACATGAAAAAAAAAATAATTCTGCAAAAACACTTGAAAAACTCTTCAAATCTGCTTCAGGAAATGCAAAACTCCTCTAAAAACTTCCCAAAGAAGGAGCATTTCCTATTGTGTTTGACAGCCTAAAAAAAAATCTTTGTGTGCACATTCTCTTAGGATATACCTATGATTTCCTGGATCATATAACAAAATTGATGCTCTCCACCACCTTGTTGACTTTAAGTAGTGCTCTAGAACTACATACAAGTACAAAATAATGGTCTCATATAATTGAATCTTCTATACAAAGTTGAAGACAAATAATGGAGCTAGGGGATGACAAAATTCCAACTGGCTTCCCATCATAGTTCTTCTATCTGAAGGTGCCCTTAATCTCTTGGTTCCAAAGCAGCCATCACTGTTGGTACTGCTGTAGTTAGACTCATAATGTCAATAACTTTCAAAATAGTTGCATGATTTAGATCCTGCGACTAAATATCTAATTAATAAATGTTATGCACACTTTGTAACTCACTTGGGAAAATACGGCCTATCTCTTCATTACTGCACCTGACCCAACTGGTTCCTGTATAGACTAAACTTCCTAGCGACATTATCCCTGGTGACACCTGTGCGTTGGCTGTGGGTCGGGCTGCTGAAACGAGTATTTATTGTACCTCCTTAAGAACCAAAGTACGATGCAGAGCATTATAACCCTGAATAAGGAAAGCGTGCAGAGATAGAAGAGATCCTAAGTGAGAAAACATAAAACAAAAGGCAAAAAGTAAGGTACTTACTGCTAGAAAGAATAGCCTCCTACTACCTAACAGTAATAACCTAAAAGGAGTAGAATAGATAAATGCAACAGCAAAGATATAAACGTAGCTGGTCTCTATCTTACTGGCATAAATCTTTGGCAGTATGGCTGCATCACCACGCAGGATCCACATAGGAATATACCCAGCAGCGAAGACCAGCAAGGGAAGGTATAAATAGCCGCACCTACAAAGTGCAGTCTAAATGAATAAATGAAGACACCTTCCGAAAAAGAATGAAACAAAGGTAAAAGGTAATCAGCACTTGAACAGAGACTGAACCTGCTGTGACTTCTCAGAGAAGGAAGCCGATCACACAGCACAGGGGTGAATACTGAGGAATGGCAACATATAGACCTCAAATATCAGCACATACTATGAGAAGATTTTGATATTCAATCTTTTTACAGCATTGTCCTTCCTTCGCCTCTAGTTGATTTTCCACATCAATTAAATTGGCTTTATTAGCCGCCATGTGTCTTCTTGCCTCGTAAATGAGATGATTGTTTCAATAAAATCATAAAAAGAAAATTGCTTTATTAAACTGCTTGTCATTTTGTTCAGTGCAATAAATAGCCCAGGGCTGAGAAACTCTCTGTTCCAATGGGAAACCATTCACTGTCCAAGTACAATAGTTAATATTTTAGCATTCACCTCCATGAGGACACTCGACGCGTTCAACACGGAAAACGTCAAACTAGCCTTGTGTTTACACCGGCCAAAACCCGCAGTCATGTCTGTCATTAGAATTCTGACTCAGTATGGATTTTGTAGGTGTCAATCATGTAAATAAACCCCCAAGTGAATAGACGATACAACTTCAAAATATGGAAAAGGGAAAAAAGTAAGCTGGAAAACATCATTCTAGCGTTTAAACAAACTACAAAATATGAATCTACAGCAACAACAAAAAAAGTCATTTACATTTATATTTCTTCCTGTTTACTATGATTAAAATCCATCAACAGAATAACATATTAAAACAATGATTTGGTGTGTTTTTAAGATAAAATATCTGATGTCCTGCATTTCCTACTTGATCCATCAAGGTTGGTGATGTGTGTGCCATTTTTGAGAAAGAGTGTGCCAAATTCATTAACAGGTTTGACGCCTCTTTCAGCTGCAGTGAGCTACTGAAAGAAATGGACGAATGTTGGCAACTTGTCTCCATTTCTTCTCAAATTCACTCCACTTTTGTAGCATAAATATGATGAACATGTCAGTTGCCTTTGGGCACACCCCTTCCCCGATAAGTTGCAACTTCTTTTTTAAAAGCTAGCAAAGCTCAACAGTAGTGATGAGCGAATAGACTCACCACTACTCAATACTCAATTGAGCGATGGAGTGCTTAGGTGCACTAGTAACTCGATCAAGTATCGGGCTGCTTGTGTACACTAGTAACTCAATTAAGTATCAGGGTGTTCGTGTACACTAGTAACGCAATAAAATATTGGAGTGCTTGGGTACGTTAGTAACTCGATCAAGTATCATGGTGCTCATGTACATTAGTAACACGATCAAGTATCGGGGTGCTCGTGTACACTAGTAACTCGATCAAGTTTCGGGGTGCTCGTGTACACTTGTAGCTCGATCAAGTATCAGGGTGCTCGTGTACACTAGTAACTCTGTCAAATATTGGGGTGCTTGGGTACGCTAGTAACTTGATCAAATATCACGGTGCTCATGTACACTAGTAACCCGATGAAGTATTAGGGTGCTCGGGTACACTAGTAACTAGATCAAGTATCGGGGTGCTTGGGTACATTAGTAACTCGATTAAGTTTCATGGGTGCTCGAGTCCCTGCCCCACATGTTTCACGGCAGTTTGACAGCCAATAAATATGTGGGGATTGCTTGCAACATACAATAATGTCGTAGCCATCTTGGCTACTCCCAGTAATGTGATTGGCCAGTCGCATCACGTCATCGAGTTTTAAATGAGACCCAGGGGCACAATGCTTGGTACACTATCCTTTGGAAGCTGTTTATGGAAAGTTGATCTAGGAGAGAGCTTGGATTAGAGCAGGTATATAGATAGAGTTGTACACTTGCAACCTTTCATGTGGCACTAATTGGTGCTTTTAGCCTTGTTTAACCTAATAAATAATTTAAAAACACAGCATAGGCTCCCCCTTATTTTTGATAACCGTCCAAGGTAAAGCAGATAGTTGTAGGCTGGAACTATCAGGTTGGGAAGACCCATGAGTATTTAGCCCCTTTTCAGCCTAAAACTATCAGCCCGCAGCTGCCCCAGAATTGGCCTATCACAGTAGATGCACTAATTCTGGAACTTTATCCAGCTCTTCACGATTGCCCAGGTGTGGTGGCAATTAAGGTAATATCTACATACTCTGCTCCTGTAAGCGAAGATCTAAGATGCTCATAAATACTTTTATCATTGTAGATTTGATCCTTTCTCTCTGGAGACCGGAATTGGACCAACAAAACAGGTCACATCACTGGTGGGGTCTGAGAAGAGTGTGAAGTGTGATATTGTGTGAAAAACATAAAGGAGACAAACAAGGCGCAGAATAGTGCCCTATCAATGGTGACACTGTTGAAATCGGTGATGTGTGATAACCACTCACCTTGTTTAGTTGTGTAAACCCACAACTGGCTAGAGCGCCTTATACAGCTGCTGCTGGACCTCCACCGCCACTGCAACTTGTTGATGTCCCTGAGGAAGGAGCTCGGATGTGGCTCCGAAACGCGTAGGAAAGGAGGAATAAAGGAAGTTTTTTTGATTTGAAGCATTGCCTTCCTTGTGATCTTTCGTGTCACAGCAGCGCGGACTGTGGTACACCTTTTTCCTAACAACAGATGAAGTGTGATCTTGACATTCATGCCCAGACTGCTGTCACTCACAGAGAGGCAGCCCCACCCCCACCATGCTCAGTTGTTCTGATTCCTGCATGCAGCCTGGATGATCATAACTACAACAACAATAAAGGTATATATGCCCATTCTAAGCAGAAAAATAAAAATTCATAGTTTTATACCAGTTATGACCCATACCCATAGAGGACACTAGTTACCCATTTATGTTTTTTAGATGTGTTACACATGATCTAGCAGAGCTCTTATAGTTACAAAAAGACTGCCCCCCTTTAAGTTGAGTCATTTAGACGGGACCACCCCCCTGCTTCTCTAGATGAAGGAGACGGCAGACATGTTCCTGAACTTCAGAGGGATTAGACTTATCCTGGCTCCTGCCCCTTCTTCTACAACTTTCATCCTCTTGTTGGATGATTCCAGTAAGATTAAAATGCAGTTACTTATTTATGCTGGGATCTGGGTAAGCAGCTGTAGGCTGCAGCCATTGTATAGTTGTACTGTGATTCTCTACCTAAGTTAAGGCTCCAGCAGTACATGCAGGCAGATTGTACAAGAGTGCTAGCAGCATGAACTTTGCCCTAGATAGTTAACTGCATTCTGTGTTATACTGCTACTGTGCAGTTTCTGTAATGCCCCAGTACTGGTAATAATTGTATTTCTGTATCATACTGCTGTTTTTATGATATGCCAGTACTGATTCAGACTGCTTATTGCTTATATTATAGTTTTTACCACTTAAGCTGTATGCTAGATATGCACAGCACCACAAGTGGAAGAAGGCAGGACACTGAGCCTCAGAGAGATAAGATTACAGGACCAGGGTAGATAGTAGAAGAATATTGGGAAGTTAGGAATAATGAGGACAAATAAAAGGCGATCACATTAGTAGTGGAAAAACTCTTAAGGATTAGATAAAATAGTTTTTGGAGATATTCTTATCCTTCTCGCAACTACTCCAGATACCGTTGGAGATAATAAGTATTTGATCCCTTGCTAATTTTGTAGGTTTGCCCACTGACAAAGACATGAACAGTCTATATTTTTAAAGGTAGGTTAATTTTAACAGTGAGAGATAGAATATCAAAAATAGAACCCAGAAAATCATATTGTCTAAGTTATATTAATGTTTTTGCATTTTGTAGAGAGAAATAAATATTTGATCTCCTACCAACCATTAGGAGTTCTGGCTCCCACAGACCAGTTAGATGCTCCTTATCAACTCGTTACCTGCATTATAGACTGCTGTCTTAAATTGTCACCTGCATAAAAGACTCCTGTCCCCACACTCAATTTATCAGACTCTAACTTCTACAACATGGGCAAGACCAAGAGCTTTCTAAGGATGTCAGGGAAAAGATCCTAGACCTGCACAAGACTGGAATGGGCTGCAAAACCATAAGTAAGACGCTGGGTGAGAAAGAGACAACTGTTGGTGCAATAGTAAGAAAATGGAAGAAATACAATGCAAATACAAATACAATGAGTGTCAATCCACATTGATCTGGGGCTCTATACAAGATCTCACCTGGTGGGGTATCCAGGATCATGATGAAGGTGAAAGATCAGCCTAAAACTACACAGGGGTAACTTGATAATGATCTCAAGGCAGCTGGTGCCACTGTCACCAAGAAAACCATTGGTAACACATTACGCCGCAATGGATTAAAATCCAGCAGTGCCCGCAAAGTCCCACTGCTCCAGAAGGCACATGTGGTGCCCGTCTGAAGTTCACCAATGAACACCTTGGTGATTCTGATAGTGATTGGGAGAAGGTGCTGTGGTCAGATGAGACAAAAATTGAGCTCTTTGGCATTATCTTAACTCGCTGTGTTTGGCAGAAGAGAAATGCTGCCTATGACCCAAAGAACGCCATCCTCACAGTCAAGCATGACAGTAGAAACACTATGTTTTGGGGATGTTTCTTTGCTAAGAGCACAGGATTAATTCACTGTATCAATAGGACAATGGAGCCATGTACCGTAAAATCCTGAGCGACAACCTCCTTCCCTCTGCCAGGACATTAAAATAGGGCCATGGCTGGGTGTTCCAGCATAACAATGACCCAAAACATACAGCCATGGCAACAAAGGAGTGGCTCAAACAGAAGAACATTAAGGTCATGGAGTGGCCTAGCCAGTCTCCAGACCTTAATCCCATAGAAAACATATGGAGTAGCTGAAGCTCTGAGTTGCCAAGCAACAGCCTCAAAATCTTAATGATATAGATATAATCTGCAAAGAGGAGTGGACCAAAACTCCTCCTGACATGTGCACAAACCTCATCATCAACTACAAGAAACGTCTGACTGCTGTGCTGCCAACAGGGGTTTTGCCACCAAATATTAAGTCTTGTTTGACAGAGAGATCAAATACTTATTTCTCTGCAAAATACAAATAACTTTATATAATTTAGACAATGTGATTTTCTGGATGTTATTTTTTATATTCTAACTCTCACTGTTAAAATTAATCGGCCTTTAAAATTATAGACTGTTCATGCCTTTGGCAGTGGGCAAACATACAAAATCAGCAAGGGATCAAATACTTATGTCCCCTACTGTACATGCATGATGATGAGCTCAGCTTATTGGTAAGAAAAGAATTGGGCATGTTAAAATCCCTCATGCCCGATACATCTTTCTCAGGGACACCCTCAGAAAAAAATAACTAGTTGGCTGGAGTTAGTTTTAGTTTCTCATCACCTACAAGTGTGACATAAAAGTAGGGATGATGGAGTGATTTATCATGGCGCAGTGTGAATAGATCTTTTTTGCCCCCTTCAAACCCTCAACTTCACAACCGGGGAACCGTTTTCTTACTTTTTCTATGGTGCGCTATGTAAATATTTCTTCATGTTCCATTAAAACAAAGCCGATGGTTCCCTGCCCTGATGTCCTCCAAGCAGTGACCTCGTTGTGCTTTGATTTATTCCTTAGTCATGTCCAATGATGCCCTGTCAGAGGGATGCTTTATAGATGCTTTGCATTAAAGTATGGCACGCACAATGTTAGTGCATGGCAGCTGAGTCTAGTTAATAAAATCATCCTCATATAGGATGAAATGTGCACAAAGTAATTAGCGGGAGCAGCAATAAACCATAAATCCTTTTGTGTTTTTTTTTTGCCTTTCATTTATGGAATGCTGGCAATCTATAAGACCTGAGAGGCAAACAACACAAAATACATCTAAGCATCAATACTTACGAATAAAAATCAGATTAGTTTGGAAAATGGCAACATTTTATAATAAATAGTAATAAAAAGTAAAAATACAATTAAGAAAATTATGATAGTTCTAAAGCTGAAAATATCCTTTACTTAAAATCCCAGGTCAATTAATTAAACATTTGTAATATGGATAGATAGATAGATAGATAGATAGATAGATAGATAGATAGATAGATAGATAGATAGATAGACATA
Organism: Allobates femoralis; assembly: GCA_033576535.1. Lineage (NCBI taxonomy): Eukaryota > Metazoa > Chordata > Amphibia > Anura > Aromobatidae > Allobates > Allobates femoralis. The sequence goes on along the minus strand of JARQOC010000010.1, from coordinate 45,017,979 downwards.
CTTATAGAAGGTAGGGAGCAGAAACAATCAGATGGTACTTCTGCTTTCTAGTAAGTGTTTTATTTCATTCCTGTGCTGGAATAACAGTTACACTGCTCAGTACTGCTGTAAAATGCCCTTCATGCTCCTACTGCTTCTGCACATGTGTTATAAAGAGCCAGGATAGCAGCAATCTCTCATTCCTGTGTGTACTATGTATAAGATAATGCTTACTAGCAGCTAGACGCCCCCCACTAGCTCAGAGACAACTGTAAATTAGAGATAAAACCCACACAGAGGAAAAATGGTGAAAAATGCAGTATACAAGTCATATAATAGTCAGAAATGGTGTTGTTTCTCATGTACAGACATAAGACACCTTAGGACACCCTTGAGCACCATGCAAAATGGGCAGCAATGCTCCAGACTGGAGAAAACTTGAACCCCAGCCATTTGTCCCTTAAGAAGAAACAATAAGTCTTGGTTACATAATAAAGTGAAATAGTATCCCTTTACCTTTCCATTGTCTACCCTAACATTTCACTTGGTAAGTTTGACGTTTTTATGGACAGTCCTATTCCTTATCACTCTAAACACCACAAATGATCCGGACAAAAATTGTTGGCACCTTTCCAAAATTGTTTGTTAAACAACTTTGTTTCCAACATGAGATGGTTGTTCAATCTCACCCGTGGCAAGTAACAGGTTTGGGCAATATGAAAATCACACCTGAAACCAGATAAAAAGAGAAGACGTTGCCTCAATCTTTGCATTGTGTGTCTGTTTGCACCACAATAGGCATGGACAACAGGCAAACACTATGTATACACTAGATAAACATATAGAATGGTCTGGTAGCAAATGTAGGTGATAATGCAAGAGATATAAGACGATGTACATAAGTCCGTTTGTAGTTTAAATGTTTGGCCTTGGTTCTGGCAGCTTGGTTCTGGCATGGGATATGTGTGATGATAGGGAGTTTCCAAATACGTCCAACATGATGCACAGTTGAGTTCCCCAGTATACAACAGAGCCACTTCCTGGAAATCGCAGATAACCCTGAGTCAGTCACTCCCTTTCCCGCCCTCTGGATTGTCCTAACTGCCTCTCTTGGCTCTGCTGGCTGTAAACGCTAAAAACCTATGATGGGTCATAACTTGTCACCAGCAGTAGGTCATAGAGAGATGGTTCTAGTGCCATTAAAACTGGCTGGGTTCCCATTATGCTTAGAATACAAACACAGATTCCCTACCTGGCTTCTACTAGCCATTTTACATATTTCCCCACTCCAAGGTGTTAGGAAGAATTAGGACCATGTGTGTAAATGGCCTGTCCCCGCAGTCCCAGAATTATAATCATGGTAGGCCTAGGATAGATGTTAATTCCTTAACTCCTTATAGAATTATGTCTCATGTCTGAAGAATGCCTGTGGAGCCTCAATTCTCAGCAGGGGGTTTATCCTGTAAACTCTGTCCTAGCTCTCCTCTGTTGGAGGTGTGATTCTTTTTTAAACTGTGCAGCTGGACCCCGTACCGACCCAGATGCCCTGTTTCAGTTTCCCACTCTGACTAGGAGGTCTAAAATTGCTCCTCCAGATACATTATTGCGATTGGCAGGGTATTATATCTCTAATATTCTTCACAGCAATAATATGAAGTGAACGGAGGTGTAAGTATAACAGATGCAGGGGTTGCAATAGTACCCGGGCTCTGGATCCTAAGGGGGCAAAAAAGTCCCTTTGGCCTATAGAAAAACACTAATGCTATTAAAGATTTGCAATAATTGGGGGCTCCATTGCTTTCGCATTGGGGCCCATGAGCTTCAAGTTACGCCACTGGGAGTGAACATATTTACGTTGCATGGTGAGGAATGTAAAAAATATTTGTAAAATATTAAAAAATTATTTTTTTCAAAAAGTTTATGTATAATGACAAAATACAAATGTGAGAAAAATAGACCTCCCATAATAATCTCAACCCCTACACTACGCCCCAAAGACCAGAATTGGCGGCACCCTTATAGAGGTTGAATAACTCTTAAAGAACTCCCCTTAACTATTCTCTAATAAAGTGCACTTGGCAGTGAAAAAAAAGACTAATCCTTGAGATCTTCCAGGCAATTTGAGGCATTAGTCTGTGCTACTGCACAGTAAGCAGGTAATAAATGCTCGCGGGCTCTTAAATATTCATGAACGGCAGACTGTAAATTGGGGCTTTCAAACAATTTTGTCTAATTTTAATAGCTTGTTGTTCTGAGGCAAAGTTGCAGGAGATACAGTAACAAGCGAAAACTGTGGCAGAACTGAACATCTCTGGCGTCTCGTGTATTCTGCCTTGTCACTTACAAACCTGATTGCAAATTAAAGTGCTTTATTTAATACAGGCAAAGGGCACGGAAAAGGCGATTACAATCCAGGTCTGTGTGAGACGGAGGAGCCGCACTTCATATCATCCTCTGAGCGGAGAGGAATGAGTTCACTTGGAAAAACTACATTACAAGGAAATGACCTTCACATGAATAAATACTGCTCATTATAAAAAGACTCAGAGCCAGAAAAGGATAGTGAAGCTTCCGGGCCCCCACAAGAAAAACCTATCGGGAAGGATCTGAGACAAGTAGCCAACTCCCTAGTGGGAACAATGGTGGCCAGCACCCTAGTGAGAGCCACCAAAGTCTCTTAATAGTTCGTACTGGGCGTAAAATTATGACAAAACCCCGCCCATCTGACAAAAAAAGCCCACTTATCAATTTAATTGGCTGCCTGCAAGAGGGCTAGGTTTTAACTGCAGGGGGAAGGGGGGCAAGGATTTCCCTGCATCAATGTCATCGTAAACATTTATTAGGCTTTTATTTAGAATTAAAAAAGAACTGTCTGTTGTTGGTGAGTGGAGCCAAAGAAGCAAGATCACCACAGAGAGCCGGACCACCCATCACTACTATAACAAAAGTACCTTAAGTCCTGATTTCTAAAAAACAAAAAAACACAAAAAGGAGTAGGCATTAGCAAAGTCACACCCAAACGTTTCTGTTCTAAGGGCAGGGCTCTGTTCTGGGGCAGGACTCAGATTTGTATTCTAAATACTGCAGTCTTCTTATGAGACAGAGGAATCTTCAGACCCTCCAATTCCAAGGACCCGTTGTGCTCACTTTGTCTGAACCACTATGACGAGGACGGTCCTACATACAGTGATCAGAGTTTTATATATACAAAATACGGTATTGAAGCCCCAAATACCATATCCCCAACATCCCCTTGCAGCCCCCATCATCCTCATGTAGCCCCCAATACTGTATCCCCATCATCCCCATGCAGCCCCCAACACTGAATCCCCCATCATCTCCATGCAACCCCCATTATCCCCGTTACGACACTTTCTTCTTACCGGTCCACCACTGCATGTATTACAAGCACCTACTGCTTTGAGCTCTCTGCCTTAGCTGCGTAGATGTATGGGAAGCCACCGATCAATCACAGCCTACCAGCCAACAACCAATTAGAGATCTGCATGTAATGTCTCTTATTGGCCGGCAGATGCTGGTCTTTGATTGGCCAGCGGCTTCCCATACATCTACGCAGCTAAGGCAGACAGCTCAGAGCGGTGCAAAATGTTTGTACCGTATTAGCCAGTAGATAGAAAAATATATTGGAATCTGAGAGTCCTCAGTGGTCAGGGGTGAATTAAGGGTAGCCAGGGCCCGGGGCTGTACAGACTCTGTGGGCCCCCCCCCCCCCCGGGTCATGTGATGGGGGTCATGTGACGGGGTCACGGGGGTCATGTGACGGGGTCACGGGGGTCATGTGACGGGGTCATCTGACGGGGTCGCGGGAGTCATGTGACGGAGGTTATCATATACCTGAAATAGATTATTCCAGAAAAATAGTTGCTGAGTGAAACTCTAACCTGTCAAACATCCATTGATCTGGTCAATTTACCATTCAGTTAGGAGGAAAAAAAAAAACACTTTAAGCCATAGTATTGAGCAGTCCATTAGAAGGCAGCCATTATGCCCCGACTGCCCCTGTACTCAGAATAAATAACTTATAACAGTCTCGATCAGTGTGCACCTTGTATGATAATCACCTGTTACTGGTCCAATGGACTTGCTTGCAGATCGGTTCTTCCCGCCTCCTCGCGGTCCGACAGCGTCTTCTTCTGAATAATATAGATAACGCCTCCTGTCACCTGCGTTATCCACGTGACCACGTCCAATTTTTCCATTGCCTATGCTATGCCCATACCTCTCCGGCTTGTGCAGGTGCAATGTGCTCCATCATGGGATTATCCTACAAGTTTAAACTCTCAGTGATGTCACCATACATCACACGCAGAAGACTGGGAGCCTGGAGCCATGTGCAGAGACCCCTGCAGTTCGCGCATGAGTAGATGAGTTTTACATTGTAGCTGCAGTAGGGCAGAGCACGGTGCGTTTGCGCAAGCTGGAGAGGCATCTGCACAGACGTGAGATGGGAAAGTGGGACGTGGATAACAAAGGCGTGATCCATATCATTCAGAAGAAGAGGCTGTCAGACGGCGAGGAGAGGCTGAGTGGACCAATCTGCAAGCAAGAATTTTGGACTGGTAACAGGTTAGAACATAGGGTGCTAGATTTTTATAAGTTATTTATTCTGTGTACAGGGGGCATTCAGGGCATAATAGCCTGTTTCTTATAATGCAGCATCAGTGTGTGCACGAGGCCTTACAAATACTGAGGGGAAAAAAAATCACCAAATACTCAGCGTGTGCACGAGGCCTTACAGATACTGAGGTAAAGAACTCACCAAATACTCAGCGTGTGCACGAGACCTTACAGATACTGAGGTAAAAAATCACCAAATACTCAGCGTGTGCACGAGGCCTTACAGATACTGAGGAAAACAAATCACCAAATACTCAGCGTGTGCACGAGGCCTTACAGATACTGAGGGGAAAAAAAATCACCAAATACTCAGCGTGTGCACGAGGCCTTATAGATACTGAGGTAAAAATTCACCAAATACTCAGCGTGTGCACGAGGCTTTACAGATACTGAGGTAAAAACTCACCAAATACTCAGCGTGTGCACGAGGCCTTACAGATACTGAGGGGAAAAAAAATCACCAAATACTCAGCGTGTGCACGAGGCCTTACAGATACTGAGGAGAAAACTCCCCCAAATACTCAGCGTGTGCACGAGGCCTTACAGATACTGAGGTAAAAATTCACCAAATACTCAGCGTGTGCACGAGGCCTTACAGATACTGAGGTAAAAACTCACCAAATACTCAGCGTGTGCACGAGGCCTTACAGATACTGAGGTAAAAACTCACCAAATACTCAGCGTGTGTACGAGGCCTTACATATACTGAGGTAAAAAATCACCAAATACTCAGCGTGTGCACGAGACCTTACAGATACTGAGGGGAAAAAAAATCACCAAATACTCAGCGTGTGCACGAGACCTTACAGATACTGAGGGGAAAAAAAATCACCAAATACTCAGCATGTGCACGAGGCCTTACAGATACTGAGGAAAAACTCACCAAATACTCAGCGTGTGCACGAGGTCTTACATATACTGAGGTAAAAACTCACCAAATACTCAGCGTGTGCACGAGGCCTTACAGATACTGAGGAAAAACTCACCAAATACTCAGCGTGTGCACGAGGCCTTACAGATACTGAGGAAAAACTCACCAAATACTCAGCGTGTGCACGAGGTCTTACAAATACTGAGGTAAAAACTCCCCAAGTACTCAGCATGTGCACGAGGCTTTACAAATACTGAGGTAAAAACTCACCAAATTCTCAGCGTGTGCACGAGGCCTTACAGATGGGTCATTCCATGTCAAGTGAACCAATGATTATTACCTCTATATTTTTAATTCTTTTGAGATTTTGTTATTTGATAATAGCATGTCAGACAATGCAAAATGTGAAGAGAAAAATTTTTTAAAAAATTTATTTTTTTTTTAAATGATTTTCAAAGTTCGGAAAAAGTGTGAATTTCGCTGTTGCCTGCCTTTACGTTTCTCCTCATATCTCAGGCTAGGAATAAGATAGAGAGACAAAAAAAACACAATTCTACTCAGAACTATACAGGCTTTCATCAGATATGTCACAAGAGGATCTTTGTTAATATTTTACCCATGTGATCGCAAGCGCAAAACTTTAAAACGTATTTCCAAAAAATCGGCGCGCTTTAAATATTTCAAAAACTGCCCATGTGTCTGCTTTGCTCTTAGCCACATCTGTACCAAATTTAAAGTTGGGATCGTAATGGGATCATATTTTAACATATTTTACTATTAATAGCGTCAATGCGTCATTCCATATCAAGTGAGCTAAATATGAATATTTTTTTTTACCTGACGTCTTTAGATTTTTTTTTTTTTTTTTTCCTTTATGAAGTACTACTTTAGTTAATTACAAATTAAAAGTTTGGAATTTTTTTCTTCATCAGTTAATTTTTTACAGATTTTTAAAGTTTAAAAAAAAGGGTGAATTTTGGCCTGGTATGACTTTAAATTTTTTATCTCGGGCTAGAAATAAGATAGAGAAACAAAATAAACACCATTCTACTCAGAACTGTCCAGGCTTTCACCAGATATGTCACAAGAGTATATTTGTTAATTTTAATTTTTTACCCATGCGAATGCAAACGCAACATTTTGAAATGCATTTCCGAAAAAACGTTTTAATAAAAATTTTCCAAAACTGCCCATGTGTCTTTTATGCTCTTAGCCACATCTGTACCAAATTTCAAGTTGGGATCGTGATGGGATCATATTTTAAAATATTTAACTATGGTTAATCTCATTTTTATTAAATATTGAAAAAACATATGAAAGACATACATTCAATCTTTTAACAAAATCTTGAGACATATAAAATATACAAAAAGAGAATTCACAAAGTTATTAGTAACTTTAAGATAAGCTGCAAATGTACTTTTGCGCTTATCTCTGGTGCAATATATACTACAATCTAAATATAATTCCAAACACTCAAGTATACAACCTTTCTCAGGGTTTTGAGATGTTCTGATGTCAAGGGGACAAGCAGCCCCAGCAGAATGATTTTTATCACTTGGCCCCTTCTAGCAGGTTGACCACGTAAGTGGGTCATTACCCGTTGAGGCCTAGTTGGAATAGTCTATCGACTGGTGTACCGGAAAGGAAGGCCGAAATATTAATGATCTACTCACAGCTCAGAGTTTCCGATACCTGTCTAATGTTCACTAGAATTCTGAAGGTATAGGTGTAGAAAGGAAATGCCTAGACTGAATGTATCAGATGGGAAGAAAGAGAGATAGAAAAGAAGAGAGAGAGAAGAGAAACAAAAACCATTAGAAAAAGTTATACTGGGAGAGAAAAGCCACGTAAGAAAAAAAGAAAAAAAGGAGGGGGGGGACGGGTGAGGTATGGGAAGGAGAAAGGGTACTCATCCCACTGGCTCCCCATCAGCCAGAGGTCGAGCCATATTATCTGTGCTGGAAAAGATACTCCTAAATTCTGCAGAGTCGTGAAAAAGAATCCATTCAACCCAAATCCCTAAGAATTTGTTCCGAGATCCCGACGCATCAGCTGCGAGCTCCTCCATTCGATATATGTCCATCAATTCTTTGAACCAATCAAGTAGAGATGGAGCCCGGCTTGATTTCCAGAACCTCGGGATCACAGCACGAGCAGCCGAGATGCAAAAGCGGAGAATATCCCTCTTCTGTAGCCCAATAGGACCTGGAAAAATGGATAACATTGCCGATTCTGGGCAGCATTCGGCTTGTTTACCTGTTATCCGGGCGTATGCATTGAAAACCTCAGACCAGAACCGCCGGATTTCCCCACAACTCCACCAAATGTGTATCATTGTACCCTTCTCTTCCCCACAGCGCCAGCAGGTATCAGGGGTTCCAGGGAACATGTTCCGGAGTGTCGTCGGGCACAAGTACCATCTAGTGAGCAGCTTATAGCTTCTTTCTTGTGCAGAACAAGCGCTAGCTAGTGAGTGAGTAAATATAAAGCATTTCTGCCAATTAGCTTCTGAAAATGCCTGGTATAGAACTGATATTTTGCGCCTCGGTGGAGCCTCCAGTTGGAATAACCTCTCCAATACGTTGGGCGTCAACTTACCCTGCAAGAGTGGTCAGCTGAATATAAGTATGCTCTGTATTGGAGAAATTCGAATCACTTAAGAGGTTTCGTAGGTTCTTTGAGTTGTAGCTCTGCCATCGGGGGCAAACCACCACTGGACAGAGTCTGTCCTACTCGGGTGTCATCCACAATCCGCCAACATAAAAATCTCTGCCTGTCAAATCTGGGTGGGAAAGATGGGTTGGAAAAAAGGGGAGTCAAAGGGCTAAGTCTGTCGTTTAAGCGGAGGGTTTTCGTCACTAGGTGCCATACCTTCAAGGTGTTTCTGGTCATGCCTGTCAAAGGTACTAGGTCTGTGGAGTCTTTAGGGGAAATCCAAAGCAGGTGTTTCAGCGGAATCCCCAAACCCTCTTGCTCCACCCCTACCCATTTCTTGGAGGACGCATGATAATGCCAATCTAGAGCTCTAACAAGAGAGGAAGCCACAAAGTACGCTCGTATGTTGGGTAGTCCAACCCCTCCTCTGGTCTTGGGCAAGGATAGGATATTCATTCGCAATCTGGACCTCTTGCCCCCCCAGACAAATCTAAGGATCATAGATTGCATTTTGGAGAGGAAGCCTCTATCCAATAGAACAGGAACTGTCTGAAAAGTATATAAGAGTCGGGGCAAGACATCCATCTTGACTACGTTTATTCTCCCGAACCAGGATAGCTTTAATTGTCTATAGGAGGTAAATGCCGATTCCGCGTTAGTCAAAAGGGGTTGATAATTTAAATTGAATATTTGTTTAAGATCTTTTGGTATAAGGACTCCCAAGTACTTAATGGCTTCTACTTTCCATTTAAATGGGAACTGTTTAGATAGATGAGAAACCAATTCTCCAGGCAAAGAAATATTGAGTGCCTCGGTTTTGGAGCAATTCACTTTAAAGTTGCTCAATTGTCCGAACCGTTCAAACTCCATTAAGACCGAAGGGATGGAGACCAGGGGCTGGGAGATGTAAAGTAGCAGGTCATCTGCAAATAAGGCTAATTTGTGATGACTCTGTCCCAGCTTGACCCCATGGACGCATTCATTGGACCTAAGTGCAAAATATTTAACTATTATAGTGTCAATTCAAAAATCACCAAGAACACAATCAGTCATTTTTTCACAATTGCCCGTCAATAGTTTGAATTTGATATAAAGAAACATAGTCTTGTAACATCTCAAATGAAAGCTGTTACCGTTCTGAGTAAAATGATGCCTCTCCCACTTCATTATCTTATTTCTAGCCTGAGATAAAAAAAATGTAAAGTCATACCAGGCCAAAATTCACCCTTTTTTTAAACTTTAAAAATCTGTAAAAAATTAACTGATGAAGAAAAAAATTCTAAACTTTTAATTTGTAATTAACTAAAGTAGTACTTCATAAAGGAAAAAAAAAAAAAAATCTAAAGACGTCAGGTAAAAAACAAATATTCATATTTAGATCACTTGATATAGAATGACCCATTGACGCTATTACTAGTAAAATATGTTAAAATATGATCCCATTGCGATCCCAACTTGAAATTTGGTACAGATGTGGCTAAGAGCATAGCAGACACATGGGCAGTTTTTGAAATATTTAAAGCGCGCCGATTTTTCGGAAATGCGTTTTAAAGTTTTGCTCTTGCGATCACATGGGTAAAATATTAACAAAGATCCTCTTGTGACATATCTGATGAAAGCCTGGACAGTTCTGAGTAGATTGGTGTTTATTTTGTTTCTCTATCTTATTTCTAGCCCGAGATATGATAGAAAATGTAAAGCCATACCAGGCCAAAATTCGCACTTTTTTAAAACTTTAAAAATCTGTAAAAAATTAACTGATAAAGAAAAAAATTCAAAACTTTTTTTTTGTAATTAGATAAAGTTGTTCTTCATATAGAAAAAAAATTAAAAAAATCTGAGGACGTCAAGGAAAAAAAATATTCATTTTTGGATCACTTGACATGGAATGACCCATATACTGAGGTAAAAACTCACCAAATACTCAGCGTGTGTACGAGGCCTTACATATACTGAGGTAAAAAATCACCAAATACTCAGCGTGTGCACGAGACCTTACAGATACTGAGGGGAAAAAAAATCACCAAATACTCAGCGTGTGCACGAGACCTTACAGATACTGAGGGGAAAAAAAATCACCAAATACTCAGCATGTGCACGAGGCCTTACAGATACTGAGGAAAAACTCACCAAATACTCAGCGTGTGCACGAGGTCTTACATATACTGAGGTAAAAACTCACCAAATACTCAGCGTGTGCACGAGGCCTTACAGATACTGAGGAAAAACTCACCAAATACTCAGCGTGTGCACGAGGCCTTACAGATACTGAGGAAAAACTCACCAAATACTCAGCGTGTGCACGAGGTCTTACAAATACTGAGGTAAAAACTCCCCAAGTACTCAGCATGTGCACGAGGCTTTACAAATACTGAGGTAAAAACTCACCAAATACTCAGCGTGTGCACGAGGCCTTACAGATACTGAGGTAAAAACTCACCAAATACTCAGCGTGTGCACGAGGCCTTACATATACTGAGGAAAAACTCACTAAATACTCAGCGTGTGCACGAGGCCTTACAGATACTGAGGTAAAAATTCACCAAATACTCAGCGTGTGCACGAGGCCTTACATATACTGAGGAAAAACTCACTAAATACTCAGCGTGTGCACGAGGCCTTACAGATACTGAGGTAAAAACCCACCAAATACTCAGCGTGTGCAATAGGCTTTACAGATACTGAGGAAAAAACTGACCAAATACTCAGCGTGTGCACGAGACCTTACAGATACTGAGGAAAAAACTCACCAAATACACAATGTGCGCACCCACTACCCCTCCACCTTGGATAGACATGTGAAATACCTCTACATGTTGTATGTGCCCCTCTATGTGGATATTTTTCTTGAATCATGAATGCATGGACTCCATACGTACATGATCCAAGCAAGATAGCCACTTATTAGAGGGGCACATGATACACCATGTATAGCCATTTCACATGTTTCTGTATTATCCAAGATGGTGGGGCACACCACTCCAGTGATTAAGGGGCCTTTCACATCAGCTGTTTTGCTGATGTGCGGCCGATTCGGCAGGTGGCGCCGGATCAGCCGCCTAATGGCCGACTTGCGGTCCAGATGCGGCAAGCCCTATGCATTGTCTATGTGGCTTGCGGTCCGGTGCGGCAAGTGCGGTTCTGCCGTGTGCGGCAGATTCGACACTTGCGGCCGCGAAAAAAAAACACCACTTGTAGAGTTTTTTTTCGCAGCCCCAAGTGCCTGATCTGCCGCACTTAGCAGAACCGCACTTGTGATAGACAATGCATGGGGCTTGCCGCATCCGGGCCGCAAGTCGGCTGTTAGGCGGACGATCCGGCACATGCGGCGCCACCTGCTGGAACGGCCCAAACATCAGCTAAACACTGATGTGAAAGCAGCGTTCGTTAGGCCCCTTTCACATCACCGTGTCTTTCAAATTGCGTCAGATCCAGCAGATTTACCACATTTGCTGCCTAACAGCCGTTGCGACGATGGATGACAACCTGGTCAGCGGCGTTTTTTTTTCCACCGCCGCAAATACCGGACTTGCCGCACCCAGCAGAACCGCACTTGCCGCACCAAACCGCAAGCCCCATAAACAATGCATGGGGCTTGCCGCAAGTGTGCCGCAAGTGCGGCCGTTAGTCGGCAGATGCGGTAAATCTGCCGGATCTGCCGCAATCTGAAAAAAAAAGATGTGAAAGGGGCCTTAGTACACAAATCATTTAATTACTGCTTACATTCTTTCTTTACACTGACTGAGTCCTCCCTGCCATGCAGCAGCCACCAGGTCTGGCTGGCAGTGCACACACAGAGCACAGCCACAGGCAGCAGCTGCAGCAGCAGCAGGGCAGGAGTCAGGAGTGGACATATCACTCACCTCTCTGTCACACAGGCACGTCCTCTCTGTGCTCTGTGTCGGCATTAGGTGACGGTCCCTCTCCTCAGACTCCCTCTCTTCATGCAGGCGGCGACCCAGGAGGTGGTGGACGGCGGTCGGCGGGTGAGACACAGACTCAGTCAGGAGGACGGAGGAGTCTGCTCAGCCTCAGTCGAGATCAGCTGCCTGCCTGGGTCTGGGTCCTCCTAGAGTAGGAGGATTCAGCAAAGCCCGGTCGGGCCCGGCAGAATCAGCATAGCAGGGCGGACAGCGGCAGCCGGGACTCGGGAGAACAATGCTGCCAGCAGAGGCCGCTGGGACTATAGGAGTGGGAGCAACATCCGCAGGCAGCTACCACCGGTACGCACACCTTGTAAGGACACAGCTCCACATGCTCCATACATACATGGCTCCGCTCCGTACACCTAGTACACACTCAACTCTGCTCCATACACCTCGTACACATGGCTCAGCTCCGTACACCTCGTACACACTTGGCTTTGCTCTGTACACCTTGTACGCATACGGCTCTGCTCCATACACCTCGTACACACTCGGCTCCGCTCCATACACCTCATACACACTCGGCTTCGCTCCGTACACCTCTTACGCACTCGGCTCTGCTCTGAACACCTCGTACACGCTCGGCTCCATACACATGCGGCTCCGCTCCATACACCTCGTACACACGCGGCTCCGCTCCATACACCTCGTACACACGCGGCTCCGCTCCATACACCTTGTACACATGCAGCTCGGCTCCGTATACCTCGTACACACGCGGCTCTGCTCTGTACACCTTGTACACGTGCAACTCCACTCCGTACACCTTGTACACACACGGCTCTGCTTCGTACACACGCGGCTCTGCTCCGTACACACTCGGCTCTGCTCCGTACACCTCATACACATCTGGCTCCACTCCGTACACCTCATACACACACGGCTCTGCTCCGAACACACTCGGCTCCGCTCCGTACACCTCATACACACGCGGCTCTGCTCTGTACACCTCATACACATGTAGCTCCACACCGTACACCTTGTACACATGCGGCTCTGCTCCATACACCCTGTACACACTCGGCTCAGCTCCATACACCTCGTACACACGCGGCTCCGCTCCGTACACCTCATACACCCGTGGCTCTGCTCTATACATCTTGTACACATGCGGCTCCACTCCGTACACCTCGTACACACACGGCTCCGCTCCGTACACCTCGTACACACACGGCTCTGCTCCGTACACACTCGGCTCTGCTCCGTACACCTCGTACACATGTGGCTCCGCTCCGTACACCTCATACACATGCAACTCCACTCCGTAAACCTTGTTTACAAATGGCTCCGCTCCGTACACCTCGTACACATGCGGCTCTGCTCCATACACCCTGTACACAATCGGCTCAGCTCCATACATCTCGTACACACGCGGCTCTGCTCTGTGCACCTCGTATACACACGGCTCCGCTCCATACACCTTGTACACACATGGCTCCGCTCCATACACCTCGTACACATGCGGTTCTGCTCCGTACACTCGTACACACTCGGCTCTGCTCCGTACACCTCGTACACACTCGGCTCTGCTCTGTGCACCTCGTACACACACGGCTCCGCTCCGTACACCTTGTACACACTCAGCTCCACTCTATACACCTCGTACACACACGGCTCCGCTCCATACACCACGTACACACACGGCTCCGCTCCATACACCACGTACACACACAGCTCCGCTCCATACACCTAGTACACACTCGGCTCTGCTACATCCACACTGTAAATCTCCTGACCCCTGTGTGGGGGCCTCACAGGACACCCAGGGGGCCTCACAGCACAAGGGGTCCACACAGCACACACAGGGGGGCCACACAGCACACACAGGGGGGCCACACAGCACACACAGGGGGGCCACACAGCACACACAGGGGGCCACACAGCACACACAGGGGGCCACACAGCACACACAGGGGGCCTCACAGTACACACACGGGGCCACACAAGACAGACAGGAAGCCACACAGGGGGCTCACAGGACACCCAGGGGGCCTCACAGGACAGACAGGAGGCCATATAGCACACACAGGGGGCCATACAGCACACACAGGGGGACACACAGCACACACAAGGGGCCTCACAGGACACACAAGGGGCCACACAGGGGACCACACAGGAGGCCACACAGGACAGACAGGGGGGCCACACAGCACACACAGGGGGGCCACACAGCACACACAGGGGGGCCACACAGCACACACAGGGGGGCCACACAGCACACACAGGGGGCCACACAGCACACACAGGGGCCACACAGCACACACAGGGGCCACACAAGACAGATAGGGGGCCACACAGCACACACACGGGGCCACACAAGATAGACAGGAAGCCACACAGGGGGCCTCACAGGACACACAGGGGGCCTCACAGGACACACAGGGGCCTCGCAGGACAGACAGGGGGCCTCGCAGGACAGACAGGGGGCCTCGCAGGACAGACAGGGGCCACACAGCACACACAGGGGGCCATACAGCACACACAGGGGGACACACAGCACACACAGGGGGCCTCACAGGACACACAAGGGGCCCGCCGTCATGCTCTGACAGCCCGGAAGCCGCAGGGAGATGAGCACCGCGCGCGGCACTCATTTCCCGCTGGCACAGAGCTGAAGTGCCCCGGGGCCTCACAGGACACACAGGGGCCTCACAGCACACAGGGGGCCACACAAGACAGATAGGAGGACACACAGGGGACCTCACAGGACACACAGGGGGCCACCCAGCACACACAGGGGGCCACCCAGCACACACAGGGGGCCACCCAGCACACACAGGGGGCCACCCAGCACACACAGGGGGCCACCCAGCACACACAGGTGGGCCACACATAACTTCCATCTCATCCTCTCCTTCACCTTATCCAGCACCATGACATCCAGCACAGTGGAGGACTGCATAACGAGGAGCTGATCATGTGATCCCTGACTCCTCCCCTCTATGACATCATCACAGGTCCTGTAAGCACAGGTCTTTCATCCTGTGCGGCTCTACAGGTGGGCTCACACTGCTGGGTGGGGGTGTAACACAGCGGCGGCCGGGACTATAGGAGAGAGCGGCATCAGCAGGGAGACATAACACCACCGGGCGCCCTGCAGATGCCGCCCCTCAACTAGTAGGGCTCGTCACCTCATGGACGCTGCAGCCCTGCGTGCACAGTGCTGTGTGATGGCGCCGTTTCGGATTATAATGGGGCAATTTATCCCCTGGGCTGCGGGCCCCTAGACACCATTGGGCCCGGGGCAAAAGCCCATATTGACCTCATTATAATCCGCCACTGTCAGTGGTTGATACCTTTTAATGGCAAACTGAAAAGATGGTAAACATAGCAAGCTTTCGGGACACTGTGGCTCCTTCGTCGGGCAAATAATGACACAGATTCTGAAGACACATACATATATACATAAGCAAATGAAACAAACAAAAAAAAACAGTTTTAGATGTTCTTGTAAATACGACAGGTGACGTAAGCCGGAGTCAGGCTGGGGAAGAAGAGATGGGCCTGGGGAAATGAAACTAAAAGTATAAGATAAGCGGAACAAATTGTATAATGGTAGAGGTCTGTGGAGAACTGAAAATACTTAAATGAGTTGAGGAAAGCAATAAAAGGAGGCAAGGGTGTTCATATAAGAAGTGTCAAAAGTTCATTGTCCTCAAACTGGAGTTTGTTGGAGATGTTATCCCCAAATGTCTTTTCAATTTATATAGAAAACGCATGAATCTGTGATGTCCCCAAATGTCCATTCATGTTCTATAAAAAGCCATGAATCCATGTGATATATTTAATCCTGTTTTGAATGTGTCAAAGGTCGTTATCAATTTGTATTCCCAAATTCTTCTCTCTCTCTGAGATTTGAAGTTGCTTTTTAAGATGAGAAGCCTCATATCAGTTTTACTGTGGTCAGGGCTGGAAGAATGTTTTGCTACAGGTAGATCCATACACTTTTCTTTTATTGAGTGGCGATGAGAATTCATTATTGTCCTGAATTTTTGCCCGGTCTCACCTATGTACATGCCACCTGTTGGATATTTGGTACATATGATTAAATACACCACATTGCTTGTGGTGCAGCTGAAGTTACCTGAGATCTTGTAGTCCTGATCTGTCCCAGGAATCCTTATCTTGTTGGTTGTCATTATAGATGGAGGTTTTGCACTTTCTCTGGTTGCAGGGAAAGTTTCCTGTTGTTGCTGGGGAGGACAGGGCACTTCTGACAATGATGTTTTTTAGATTTGGAGGTTGTCTAAAACACAAGAGTGGGGGATCCGGAAATATTGATTTTAGTCGGGCATCTTTTTGTAGGAGTGGTTGCAGTTTCCGTGCAGCTCCTCTTAGCACCTCCAGACTTTGATTGTAGGTGACTACGAGAGGAACTCTGTTGTTTTCTTCTCTAGTTCTGTAATGTAGGAGATGATTCCTTGATATTCTGGTGGCTCTTGTAATCTGGTTCTCGATTGCTCTTGGATGGTAGCCCTAGTTCAATAAGGCAAACAAAAAGTGAGGAGAGCAGCGGCACTCAGGAGATCTTTTTTACATACCGGCTTTATTGTGCTTTTTCAGGTTACATCTTAGGTGCAGGGCAGGGAGGTGAAGGGGGAGCAACGGTCCATTTCGCCGTCTTCCGCTTCAACAGGCTAACCAGCCTGTTGAAGCGGAAGACCGCGAAACGGACCGTTGCTCCCCCTGCACCTCCCTGCCCTGCACCTAAGATGTAACCTGAAAAAGCACAATAAAGCCGGTATGTAAAAATGATCTCCTGAGTGCCGCTGCTCTCCTCACTTTTTGTTTGCAAGATTAACCCTTCAGCTGAGCAAAAGGATTTCACTAACGCCGCTGTACGACACGAGAGACTCTAAGCAGGTCAGTGCCTGATTCCTTCTCCACTTACCCTAGTTCAATAAGGTCTTTCTGACGTCCTCAAGGTGATTGTCCCTGTCTGTAGGGTTGGAACATATCCGGTTGTATCTGATGGCCTGGCTGTACACAATAGAGTTTTGTAAGTGTTTTGGATGGAAACTGTCCCATCAGAGATATGTTGGTCGGTCAATTGGCTTCCAGTACAGGGATGTCTCTATTTCATCGTTCTGTAGTTTAATGATGGTGTCCAGAAAGCTGATTTAAGTGCAGGAGAAGTTGAGTATTAAGTTGATGGTGGGATGAAAATGATTAAAGTGCTCATGGAATGTCTTCAGCTGTTGCTCAGACTCTGTCCAGATGTTTAAAATGTCATCGATATAATGGTAGTAGGCCTAGAGACAGCTGCATGCCCTGATTATCTGTGAGATGGGCATGCTTAAGAGAAAAAAACTTTATCAAGTCTTATTTTCGCGGAATGGCTTACATTTAGCTTATATTTAGCGGCCTAGGTCTTATTTTGGGGGATGTCTTATTTTCAGGGAAACACGGTACATATAAACCGTGGCCAGCGGCTTCTCATACATCTACTCAGCTAAAGCAGAGAGCTCAGAGTGTCCGGCGCCCACAATATACGCAGCGGCGTACCAGTGAAAAAAAGGTTTGTATGTGTGTTTTTGTGTGTGCGATAATAGGGATGATAGGGGGTGCATAGGGATGATGAGGATACTGTATTAGCGGCTTCATGGGAATCATGGAGGATACGGTATTGGGGGCTGCATGGGGATGATGGGGGCTGCATAAGGGTAATGGGGGGTACAGTATTGGGGGCTGAATGAAGATGATGGGTGCTGCAAAGGGATGGTGGGAATATCTGGCTCCCCGGGGTCTGGTAACCACACTACAAGTTTGGAGGTGAGGCAAGGCATCCACCAGGTAAAACACACTTATAACATCTCCCACCCTGGGCCTGTAGGGGGAGCTTTAAAAACTGATGTCAGGTTAGCTGCTGACATCAGTTGAGGTCCCCTATAAATACAGGTGCAGGGGGTGGAGCTAGTCTGTTCCAGTCAGGAGAGCTGAGGTGACAGTTGAGTTCAAGAGAGGACTGTAGAGGCACCCTAGGGATGGCAGCCACGTTAGGCCAGTCCTAGGGAACTGAAAGTGTGTTGAGCCCGTAGCGAGGGTCGAAGGAGGAGAGGAAGAAGGTCTGGGGAGTGGTAGCAGTGCCAGCTCACCCAGGATCAAGCGCAGTATGGTCACCGGAGACTGAATTTGTCAAGGAGTCCATACCCAACGACCAAATCCGGAGAACAGATGATTTTATACTCCCCATTCACTAAAAGAGTCAGGAGACGAAGCCACACTACAGAGCCCAGGAGAGCTAAAGAAAGGCACGGCCAGAAGAAGGGTTCACGCTGCCTGTCACACAGCTAGTACAGAGTAGAGAGGGTCACAGCACCGCTTTATGCAGCCAGGGCACACCGGACACGACGCAATAGGAAAATCTCAGGACTTGCCTGGCATGGACAGCCTCAATTTGCCTCCAAGCTTCGGACCCCATAAACATCTACAATTAGTACCCGGCAATACCTGAACTACATCATTAAATGTAAAAAGGATTGTTACTCTTGTGTCCGTACATCCTTCTATGCGCCAACTCCTGTATCCCCACGGTTACCTCACAGTCACCTCACTATAAACTTTTATCACCGGCCCAGTGGATAAACCAGCCCGTGGAGGGCTCATCACCTTGCTGTGTCACATCATCATACCCCAGAGCTGAGACAAGCAGCGGCGGTCACATCTGGCCGCATACTCCGGGTGGCGTCACACTGACAAACGTATTCTTTTTTTTCTTTTTACCCCTTTTATATTTTTCCCTTTTTAAATTTGTTGTGGACCCTCCAGGGCCATGGAATCGGTCCACAGCCACTACCGTGACAGTACCCTGTGACCAGACAGCAGGGACCGGTCCCGAGTAACCCACGGCCCTGGTGGGCGATACATATACGATATTGGGGGCTGCATGATAATGATTGGGTTGCAAGGGGATGATGGGGGATTCAGTATTGAGGGCTGCATGGAGATATTGTGGGCTGCAAGGGGATGATGGGGGGCTGCAAGGGGATATTGGGGCTGCAAGGAGATATTGGGAGCTGCAAGGTAATAATGGGGTTGGCAAGGGGATGATGGGGTTGAAACGGGATATAGGTGGCTGCAAGGGGATGATGGGGGCTGCATGGGAATGATGGGAGGTGCAATGGGGCCATTGTGGGCTGCAAGGGGATGATAGGGATCATGGAAAATTAAGACATCCCCTGAAAATAATACTTATAAGTCTGGTGCAAATAATCCTGAAATACACAGTGTCCAGCTGTGAGGTAGTTTTAGGATGTAGAAATTATATATATATATATATATATATATATATATATATATATATATATATATATTCACACTGCTGTTCAAAGGTTTGGGGTCACCCAGACAATTTAGTGTTTTCCATGAAAACTTGTACTTTTATTTATCCATTGACTTGCAAAATGAATAAAAAAATATAGTCCAGATATTGACAAGATTATAAATCATGATTTTTATTTGAAATAATAATTTTCATCAATAAACTTTGCTTTTATCAAAGAATGCTCCCTTTGCAACAATTGCAGTATTGCAGACCTTTGGTGGGTACTATTTAATGAAGCTCCCAGATGAGGAGCTGTGAGGCGTCGATTTCTCAAACTAGAGACTCTAATGTAGTTGTCTTGTTGCTCAGTTGTGCAGCGGGGCCTCCCACTTCTCTTTCTACTCTGGCTAGAGCCTGTTTGTCCTCTCCTCTGAAGGGGGTAGGACACGCCGTTGTAGGAAATCATCAGTTTCTTGGCATTTTTTCTCATGGAATGGCCTTTATTTCTAAGAACAAGAATAGACTGTCGAGTTTCACATGAAAGTTCTCTATTTCTGGCAATTTTTACAAACAAATGTAATCCTCCATATTCTCAACTACAGTGGCTCAAAGGAAGGTCAATTTTATAGCTTTTCTAATCAGCCAAACCTTTTTCAGCTGTGCTAACATACTTGTGCAAGGATTTTCTAGGGTTTCTAAACAGCCATTATCCTTCTTACACAGTTAGCAAACACAATGCACCATTAAATTACTGGAGTAATGGTTGTTGGAAATGGACCTCTATACACCTATGTAGATATTGCATTAAAAACCAGATGTTTGCAGCTAGAATAGTCATTTACCACATTAACAAAGTATAGAGAGTATTTCTGATTCATTTAATGTTAGCTTCATTGAAAACAAATGTGCTTTTCTTTCAAAAATAAGGAAATTTCTAAATGACCCCAAACTTTTGAATGATAGTGTAAATATATATATACCGGTATATATATATACAGTACAGACCAAAGGTTTGGACACACTGATGGCATTAAAATTATGAATTATCACATGTGGAATTATATACTTAACAAAAAAGTGTGAAACAACTGAAAATATGTCTTATATTCTAGGTTCTTCAAAGTAGCCACCTCTTGCTTTGATTACTTGCACACTCGGCATTCTCTTGATGAGCTTCAAGAGGTAGTCACCGGAAATGGCTTTCACTTCAAAGGTGTGTCCTGTCAGGTTTAATAAGTGGGATTTGCCTTATAAATGGGGTTGGGACCATCAGTTGTATTGTGCAGAAGTCTGGTGGATACACAGCTGATAGTCCTACTGAATAGACTGTTAGAATTTGTATTATGACAAGAAAAAAGCAGCTAAGTAAAGAAAAACGAGTGGCCATCATTACTTTAAGAAATGAAGGTCAGTCAGTCCGAAAAATTGGAATCGTAGTCGTGGAGTCTGAGTCATGGAGTTGGAGTCTGGGAACTTGAGGAGTCGGTGGTTTGGCTTACCGACTCATAGCCCTGTTGGTAGAATGCATTTGTCAATCAATTCATCAAAATTCTCTTTGGGAGATTTGACTAAACTAACAGATTTATCCACCCTTCATTGTGTTCTACAAAAGCAGCCAACCTCTGAATTCAGCAAACCATAAAATGCCCATGAGTTGTAGAGTTAACTGATAAAAGCTTAGTGATGTTACATAATTTGCATTTTACAAATATGCAAAATTGGTGTCTATCTATTTTGCCAAAGTTAAACTCAAATATGGCAACCGATTCACCAAATGGATCTCAACGGGCAGCAAACCTGTTTGTCAAATGACTCAAAATTGAATCCGATGCTAGATCTGGTGTGTCTCTCTCCACAAGGAGAAAACCTTACCCATTATTACATCATATTCACACTCGCAGGAAAGAACAATGAATCTAGTTTTATGCTCTGGTATTTTGGAAATTTTTTCCAATCTCCCCTCTTGTGTGCGCTAATAGGCTTAATCCAATCTGGAGTTAGTATTTACTGAATGAATAAATGCTCGTTCGACCCTTTCGGTGTCAGTGACAGGCCCCCAGGACCTATCATAGGACAGGCAGGTTCATTTTCCCCCATGGGACTCCCCAGCAGTCAGTGAAGGATGATAGAGATGTGTTACTGCTGAACCGATGCTCTCATTAACTCCAGCACCTGATGCCGGGTCAGTGCTTTATTTCTAAGGTAAGAAGAGGGGTGACGATGTCCTGCTTGTCCCTGACATGATTTATTACGAGGCATTTATCATTTTGCTGTGACAAGGATGCGGGCCGAAGACAAATTGAGTTGGTTGGCCTTTATCTTCCCATGCCTGTGCCGGCTTGTCAACAGCCCGAAGTAAAAAATTGAATGTGGACCAAGAAAGTGTGCAAAGGAAAGTCAAGCTACTCAATAACAGGAAATCATTTGATTATGGGGCAACAAGATAAATTAATCTGCACAAGACACTTCTGATCACCCAAAGCCAAACAGCAGATAGATGTGAAGGTGTGAAGGCATCAAATCCAAAACCTCTGGAATACTCACTTTAGTGTAACATTTTATTAAGGCTAAATTCACATTAGTGTTCTGCTTAGGAGATATTAAAAATAAATAGGATTAAATCACAAAGCTCAGTTTACAGCTGATTCATGTTAGTATTATTTCTAATATAAGAAATAAGTATTGTACTTTTTTGCTTTTTTTAAATTGATGTGTCATAAGAAAATGATTTATTTTTGAACTGTATGAAAAAGCCTATACAGAATGAGAGGAACAGGGCAATGTAACAGCACATGTGAAAAGGACTTGGGTATACTAATAGACACAGACAGCACAGGAGTCAACAGTGTGATGCAGCAGGAATAAAGGCAAACACAATTCTGGGATGTATTAACAGAAGCATACAGTCTAGATCACGTGAAGTCAATATTCCCCTCTACTCTTCTTTGGTCAGTCCTCATCTGGATACTGTGTCCAGTTCTGGGCACCACATTATAAAATAGACATCAACAAACTGGAGCAAGTTCAGAGAAGAACTGGCCAAAAGTCACAACATTTTTTTTTCAAAAATGTTGCAACTTTTCAAAGCTTTTACACCACTCCTATGGCATAAAAGCTTTGCTGAGCCCTAAAGTCTTTAATGAAACTGTTAAAAAAGATAAATATTTCCTTAAAGAGGTTGTCCACTACTTTCACATTCATAGCCTATCCTTAGGAGAGATCATGAAAGTCTGATTAGCCAAGGTCCACCACCCAGCACCTCCACTAATCAGCTGTTGTCGGTACGGAAATGACCTCTGGTGGCCAGAAATGCTCAGTTCTGGAGCGTCCATGTCTTCTGATAGTGGCAGTAGCTGGGTACTATTCACAATTGATAGGGGGTTGATGTTTAGTACCTGTCTGCAGCAATTATCAGAAGACAGGACAGCTCCTGATTTGATTATTTCCCGCAACATGCTGCCGCCACTGGCTCAGCCAATCAGATGTTGATGACCTGTGAAAGTAGTGGACAACCTTTATCAGGACAGTTTCGTGTGGCTGTAATATAGTTCTATGTTTGCTGATTTAAGTTTATGAGATGTTTCGGTCATATGGGCAAAATGCCGCCATATTATAATAAGACATAAACAGAAGTGTAATGTGCAGCTCCTAAACCGGAGCAATAAAAAGTCTGTATTAGGGATTTCACCCTTCATAAAAATGTACAACACTGGTGTCTCCTGGTAAGTATTTTGTCTCCTGTGTCACTAATAATGCCTTCTGAGGCTTCTTTTAAAAAAATATTCCCTCTGAGTTCCTCCTTTTAGTTTGCCCTTTAGTGCCCCCTTAAATCCTGAGTGCCTTCTTTTAGTTTCCCCTTTAGTGCCCTCTTATACCCAGAGTGCCTACTTTTTGTCTCCCTTTTGGTGTCCCCTTATACTTGGAGTGCCTCCTTTTTGTCTCCACTTTAGTGCACCCTTATACACAATGTGTCTCCTTTTAGTTTCCCCTTTAATGCCCCCATATACACAGAGTGCCTCCTATTAGTCTCCCCTTTGGTGCCCCCTTATACCCAAAATGCCTCCTTTTAGTTTCTCCTTTAGTTCCACCTTATACCTGGAGTGCCTCCTTATACTCTCCTCTTTAGTGTCACCTTATACTTGGAGTGCCTCTTTATAGCCTCCCCTTTAGTGCCCCTTTATACCCAGTTCCTCTTTTTAGTCTCCCCTTTGGTGCCCGATATACGCGGATTTCCTCCTTTTAGTCTCTCCTTTAGTGCATCCTTATACCCAGTGTGTCTCATTTTATTCTCCCCTTTGGTGCCCCTTTATATCCGAAGTGCCATCTTTTTAGTCACCCCTTTAGTGCTCCCTTTAACCCAGAGTGCCTCCTTTTAGTCTTCCCTTGGGTGACCCCTTATTCCTGGAGAGACACTTTTTAGTTTTCCCTTTAGTGCCTGGTTATACCCAGAGTGCCTCGTTTCAGTCTCCCCTTTGGTGCCCATTATACTCAGAATTCCTCCTTTTAGTGTCCACTTTAGTGCGCCTTTATACCCGAGTGCCTCCTTTTACTCTCCCCTATACCCAGTGTGTCTCC
This sequence comes from Allobates femoralis, assembly GCA_033576535.1. NCBI lineage: Eukaryota > Metazoa > Chordata > Amphibia > Anura > Aromobatidae > Allobates > Allobates femoralis. The sequence goes on along the minus strand of JARQOC010000010.1, from coordinate 44,994,068 downwards.
TTTTAGTCTCCCCTTTAGCGCCCCCCTTATACCCAGAGTGCCACCTTTTAGTTTCTCCTTTATTGCCTGCTTATACCCAGAGTGCCTCTTTTTAATTACCCCTTGGGTGCCCCCTTATACCCAGAGTGCCTTCTTTTAGTCTCTCCTTTAGTGCCCCCCTATACCCAGAGCGCCCCCAGCTCACAGAGCGGACCAGACCACAATTGGTGGAATGTGTTGACGACATTGCACCAACTACAATGGGATGCTGAGGTCTTGTAGACTGTCGGTCCCTTTGAAAAGTGTCGGTGCAGGAAGACCATGGCTCCCAGCACTAAAGTGAGTGAAATAAACCACAAAAGTTAAGATTTCACAATATTGAAAAACTTTTTGTAAGTGTTCTTCAGATGAAAATCAGCACTGGTCGTTTCCAAAGGGCTAAATGTCTGCTTAACACAGTCAGCCGCTGTATTATCTGAATAGGTTTACAGACAAATAGCCAAGTACAAAAGCAAAAAATGACAAATGGAAGTTTTAGAGCAGAATTTATTCCCCACATCTTTGCGGAATAATATATTGAGTTTGTTCTGTTATTACTTTTATGCTAAATAAGCATTGAGGACCGTCTTCAGCACAGCCATCATAATTCGCGTCGGCATAAGTAATTCACAAGCATTTCACAAATATTTTCAAATAAGAATTGGATGATTGATATGACTGATGTGAAAAACGCAATTTTTTTAAGCTGCATTTTGCTGCTAGAAGAGAAATTATTTTAGAATGCTTTTGGAAAAATTGGATAAAATACTTCACAAGCCAGCTGGGGAGTAAAGTAATTGGTAGAGGAGGTCTGCGAGCACTGAGCAAGGAAATCGATCTGGAGAATTCTTTTTGCTTTATTCTAATAGTAACAGGGTACTAAAACTGTATAATCATCCTCCATTAATACTAGATATAGTAGAGAGAATAAGTAGTATAATAAGGCAGGATTATGATGGAAGGGATATATGGATAGATAGACAGATAGATAGATAGATAGATAGATAGATAGATAGATAGATAGATAGATAGATAGATAGATAGATAGATAAATAGATAGATAGATAGATAGATAGATAGATATAAAAGTTCACAGCAGCACTCAGTCACTGCCAATCATGTGTGTATATATACATATAGATAGATAGAAATAAAACACCTATGCATTTGACATTGATTGGCTTGAGATTCCATGAGCTTGAAGGACTGCATTCATGCGGTTCAACAATGATTCATACAATTTATTAATGAAGTCATCAGGAATAGCAAAGAATGCAGTCTTACATGCCTCCCAGAGTTCATCTAGATTCTTTGGTTTTGTCTTCCAAGCTTCCTTTTTCATCCTACCCCAAACATGCTCAATGATGTTCATGTCTGGTGACTGGGCTCGCCAGTCCTTGAGAACCTTTTTTGCCTGGAGTAACTTTGTTGTAGAGGTGAATGTATGACATGAAGCACCATCCTGCTGCAGAATTTGACCCCTTTTATGATTTGGAATGTAAGAGGTAGCTAATACTTCTTGATATTTTAGGCTATTGATATTCCACCTTGGAAATGTTTTGCACACCCCTATAGTGAATGTGACCCCAGACCATGATCATTCCACAACCAAATTTCACTGTTTTCTGGGTGTATTTTGGATCCATACGGGCTCCAGTAGGTCTCCTGCAGTATTTGTGGCAGTTGTGGTGTAATTCTAGTGAAGATTCATCAGAGAAATCCACCTTCTGACACTTTTCCAGCGTCCATCTGTTTAGCAGGCTGTGGGACTTTGCAAATGCCACACAGTTTTTTATTTGCCTTTTGTGCAGTGCTGACTTCTGGGCACTGATTCGACCATGGAGGCCATTTCGAGACAGAATCCTACAAACTAAGAAAACTGCACCTGAGCCAGGGCACAATGTGAACGGGTGTATAAGACTACGTTCACTCACCCAATATCTAGACCACAGAAAAAACTGTATAAACAAATGTGTGGAAGTACTCTGCTACAACAAAATGACAATAAAAAGCAAGTGCTAGTGAAAAACTGTATTAGACAGGATACGTAGTTAATACGTTTTTGCAAAAAAGTACGTAAGCCGTTTTACCTCTTCAAGGAGACCCATATCAGAACGGTCCTATCTAAACTAATTTAAAGCCAGGCACATAAGCCGTCTGCTACACTGTGTCCATATTATACTCTGGCCTGTCTTCACCCTGCATCTATGAGGTATATTATACAGGATCAAGTTTTAAATTAGTTTATATAGGACCGTTCTGATATGGGTCACCTTGAAGAGGTAGAACGGCTTACGTACTTTTTTGCAAAAACGTATTAACTAAGTACCCTGTCTTTTATACAGTTTTTCACTAGCACTTGCTTTTTATTGTTATTTTGTTGTAGCAGAGTACTTCCACATGTTTATTTATACTGTTTTTTTCTGTGGTCTAGAATCCTACAAACTGTTATAGTTGACACAGGGTCTTGAGGTGACCAGGCCTGTTGGAGCTCTGCTGCAGTGGAAGAGGAGCTTGCTTTGGATTTGCTAACCAACAAATATTCCTCCTGAGCAGTTGTCTTGCGGGGTCTGCCGGACCTGGGCTTGTCAGACACTTCTCCAGTCTCTTCAAATATTTTTTTTAATTCTATGTACTTGACGCTGAGACACATTAAAGGTGCCAGCCACCTCTGCAGTAGATGTGGTCTTCAGCCTCTTGATAATCAAGGCTTTGGTCACAGGGTGGATTTTTGGCATGTTGTCAGAGCTCAAGTTGCAGTTCAAGTGAAGGTCTCGGGTGCTAGGTTTCTTTTTAGATACACCCACTAATTAACCGATCATTTACTGAGCACAGGTGAGGATGTAAACTAGGAATGGATGCATTATATGACCAGGCGACAAAACGTTTGTCTTGCCAAAATCTGACCATTCTGTGTTCATTAAATGATCAATATTTCAGCATTGATGCCAATTTATTTTCTTAACCTAAACCACATTTGGGAGCGTTTCAGCATTCAAAAGAATAATTTATAAAACCAATGGATGAATTTAACATCAGGTTATAAGCTTTTATTTACATAAGGTGGCCGTCACACACTACGATTTTGTGTGGGAACTCAATAACGATGTCAGGAGTGCACGCTCGTGCTCAACATCGTTAGTGAGGTGTCACATGTATAGATAACGTTCAGGACGCAGCAGCGATGTTACATGCAGGGATCGTTCACACAATCAGCGATTGATGCTTGTCAATGATGTGAATAGGAGAAATCGGTCAGGAGATCGTTATGGCGGTGTCACACAGAACGATGCAGCAGATTGGATGATCAACATCGTCTGGTATGGGGTCAGGTTCCCATATCTGTATATAACGATCTGACCACTTATCGCTAGTCAGATCATGCTGTCACACGCAAATGTCGTAGGAGCGATGCCAAATCAGGCACTTTCCAGCGATATCTTTACATATGTCGTAGCGTGTGACACCCGCCCAACATGGGTAAGCGATATAACTTCTGCCAGGGAGTGTAGATAGATAGATAGATTATAGATAAAGTTGGATAGATATATAGATTATAGATAGAAAGAGTGGGATAGATAGATAGATAGATAGATAGATAGATAGATAGATAGATAGATAGATAGATACTTTTCAGCAGCTGATTAGCAGTGTTCAGCAATGTTCCGGACTCTCAGTAGAGCAGGATTGTGCTCCGTCTCCGGCAGACACAGATGATAGACCTCATATGTAGATCACACAAAGCTGCGGTCCTGAGCAGGAGTGGAGCAGCAGCGTGCGCCGTCCATCAGTGATAATGAAGGATTAGTCCTATTGCTTTCTAGTTCATAGACATCGAGCCGCACACCGCCGTTGCTGTGGTCCATGTTGAGATAATCGAAAAGGAAATGAAACCTAAAGTCCAAAAGAAAGCGGACGCCTAAAATGAGGATTTACTGGCAGTTAAGCCTCCTGATAATCGCCCGGGTCCCCGGAGCGCGGAGCTGCATATACGACAATATATTTATTATCCTCTTTTACAAGTTGCCATCATCCAGCACATTTATATGATTCTGTTTAACTTGCTTTTTTCACATTTTCCTGGCTGCGCTGTCTCCTTGTGTCGCTTATGGGTTAGGAAATGTCTGCTGTACATGATTTCCTGAGTAAAGTTGGAGAAGAAATACGGTATATATTGATGTAAATATCCAGTTACACAGCACTGTGTTTATGGATTTGATTACAGTATTTATTGTACCTCTATAAAAGTCTGAATTCCGTATTTCTGATACAAAACTTCAAATTATTGTATACAACTGTTGAAAGGGGTTATCCAGAATTACGACATTGGTAATCTATCCTTGGGATAAGTCATTGATATAGATCGTGGTGATCCAACACTTGCAGCTGTTACCAGGTCCTGCAACACAGTGTACAGAGCTGGAACAGCACAGCACCATACACTTTGTAGTGGCCGTTATCAGTACTGCAAGTTGGCTCTAAAGTGAAGTGAGTGTGATGTGTACTGCAGCACAGAGGAAGGCCAGTAAGGAACTGTGCTGTCCCTGCTACCTATACTGTGAATTTCCAGTTATCAGCTGATCATGGAGAATTCGCATCTACAACCTCCAACAATCTGTATTCATGAGCTATCCAAGGGTTAGGTCATTAATATTATAGTGTGAATAATCCCTTCTAAATGATAAAATCCTGTCTGCCTGAGTAAGAAGAATGTTCACATTGCTATTCAGTAGCTCACTATTTAAAGCACCACTCCAGCATCTGGTTTTGGTTTTGTTACCCCTGGAGCGTTGCTTTAAAATCAAGTCCCCTGACCCCTGTCTTATACTCACCTTTCAGCAGTTTCAGATTTTGTGGTCCTGTGGCACCAACTTGTGACTGTGTCTTCTGGCTAGCCGGAAATCGTAAGCTACATCACAAGAGTTCAATGCAAATCAATGAGAGCCAGAATGAAGCCAAAATGAGGCGACAATGAGGCCAGAATGAAGTCAAAACAAGGCTCTCATAGTGTTGACTAAGGTGTGACCTCTGGTGCACTGCATGGAACAATGGAGCTGTGTGCAGGTAACATTACCAGAGAACGACAGAAGCGGTGGTGATAGAAGATGAAGCAGGGTCGCTTCCATCACATTGAGGACACCAGTCGTGCCCAATTTACCCCATTTATTTGTAACTAAATCAGTTATGGTTCTATCATGGTGTCTACACCTACTCCCCAGTATAGTCATCTGTAAATATTAGAGATGAGCAGATCGATCCGCTGCTCTTAGGGTCAAATTTCCTAAAATTCCAAAATCTTTGCAAATTTGTACAATTTCCAATTTTATCCACAAATAATGCAGCATTTCACATACTGTCGAAGAATAAATGAGCCAACGAGCGGGCATCAGGTGTGGCTAGGCCAGCTTCTACTTAGTATTGTGCACATAGTCTATCACAGCTAATCAGGGGGGACTATCACACCCAGTATAAAAGATGAGGGCCAGCCAAGCAGCATCATTTTGTGGTTTTACAGCCTAGAGATAGGAGGTCAGAGCACATAACTCATCATTACAGATTGGCGTGGAAAAGTCTATATCCAATCACGCCTGGTGTAAGGTAGCGGTTAGGATCGGCACGACGGAAGGCAGTGACCTAGGCAACTGTTCACACAACACACCATTTATTGGCACAGTTCAGGCAATTACAGGCCTCCAACCCACAGACCGATATGCTCTGTACCTCTACCGGGGCTCTGTCCTGATCGGGGCCACAGCCAATCCTCTCAGCTAGGCTGTGTTGTCCGCACACAACCTTTCCCTTCTCACCGTCCGCTCATTAGTATCATGAACATCCTCTCTGAGAGAGCTCCCAGGCTGTGTTAGCTTCACTCAGCAGCTTCTCCTGTTCTGTCCCACTCCAGACCAGGGCAGCTCATATAATCTCCTATCCCATCACAGGTGGGTGTCAGTGCTTTCAATCAGCACTCAGCTCAGATCTCACTGCTGTTAACCCTGTGAGTGCTGCCACAGAGCAAAAGATACAATCCCCCATGTGCTGTATACCGGTCAGGGGACACATTATGGTCGCATCACCACACTGGGAACAAGGGATTTGTCCGAAACGCATCTGGTGTTGTGGGGTTTATGCCTCGAATGCTGTGTTTTTATGGAGTTTCTTTTATGTGTGAATAAATAAAGAAACTATTTCATAGAAGATTCATTTTTTTGCATCTTCATATGAGATACCAGCTGTATAATCTCCATACATTTATGGACTCTGGGAGGAATTGGTGATCACCGTTATCGTTCACCTACAGCGGATAGAATATAGTCTGTGAATAATAATCCAAAGATTTTAGGGAGATATTAAGTAGAGATGAGCGGTGTTCGAATCGAATTGTTCGCCAATCTCAAATCCGAGGTGTTTTGGACAGTTGTCGAATTAGAACAATTTGCTTCAAATTCGGCAGTTCGAGGTCATGTTCGATTTCAGTTCGATTTCAGTTCCGCAATGTATATACATACATTGCGGAACTGAAATGAAGAAAAATCAAGGGTTAAAAATAAAAAATATCGATACTCACCTCTCTAATCCATCCAGCGACGCTTCAAGCACTGTCTGTCAGAGGTGTGATCCCTGCAGTGTTTCCCAGTGAAATAAGGAGTTCTCGCGATAACTCGTCATGTGACCGGAAGCTGCTGCCGAGATTATGACATCACCGCAGGTCCAACAGGCCCTCACTAGTAGGGAATAGTAGTGAGGATCTGTAGGACCTGTGGTGACGTCATAATCCCGGCAGCGGTTTCCGGTCACATGACGAGTTATCGCGAGAACTCCTTATTTCACTGGGAAACACTGCAGGGATCACACCTCTGACAGACAGTGCTAGAAGCGTCGCTGGATAGATTAGAGAGGTGAGTATCGATTTTTTTTTATTTTTAATCCTTGATTTTACTTCATTTCAGTTCCGCAATGTATGTATATACATTGCGGAACTGAAATTGACCACCACATTAGTGTTTTAGTGTGTTTGAGGGTGTTCGACAAACATTCAACGAACATTCGACGAACACACCTTCCATTCGACGAATCGAATCGAACTAGAACACTAGGGTGGTGGCTCATCTCTAATATTGAGGTGCAGGACCTGCAGAGTCAGTGTAACTGTTAATTAATTGATCTATGATGTTCTGCACTAACAGCACCTTAATATTTTTTTCTTACAAACCCTACATCTGTAAATCAAAGTTGCTGTGCCACATTACTTAGCAGGCTATTAATTGGTTGGGTAAATCAAAAAAGTTATAGTGACATTCCAGTATAACAAAATTGACTTTTCAGTCCTTCAGTTGGACCTTCACCAAAATGTAGGTTGATTGCCAAGTGAAGTGAAGCATCAAAGTAAGGAAAAGTGAAGCTGCATCAATACAAGCGCCATAACTTAGCAACTGGAATTGCCATGCCATGGCGCTGCCTTACTTTGATGCTTCACTTCACTTGGTAATCAGCCTATATTCTGGTGAAGGTCCATCTGAAGAACTAAAACACTATTTTGTATTTTTGTAACATTGGACTGCAACTAAAACATTTTTGATTGACCGCTAATTTGAGTGCGGAGTTTACTCTGTATTTTTGAATGGATTTGGAACCCTACTCGAGCACCATATTCTATCAACTTACTGCAGTGACATACATTTCTATGCCCCACTTGACAGAAGGTGTAGTGTTTCCACTGTGGAAACTACCTGTCACAGGGTGGTATAATGGATAGGGAATCATGAGGCAATATGGTAAGTCGGACCATGGCATTCAGGGAAGCTAGTCTTGCCCTTGACTTGGGGTTCCTGACTAGCCCTGTTCCCAAAAGTACCTCTAAAGGTGAGGATGTTCAGGCCGCCACCCTAGCCCTTCAGTCTCAACCCTAGGCTAAGAGTCCCTACCTTTACCAACGGACCATGAAAACGTAGCAGTGTCAATGGAAATAAACCGTAGCAAAAACAGAGCACAGCACAACTTCACAGCATGGGGTCCAAGTAGAAATGAGCTCTATCTGTGACACCTAGTGAAAGGAAAGGGAAATGGAGCTATACCATGTTCCAAATTATTATTCAACTGTTCTTTTTCTCTGATTTCTCTAAATGGTCGGTGCAAATGAAAGTCAGTGTAATAAAAGTCATCACCCGTTAGAGTATACATTACATTTTATTGAAGAAACCTCCCAATGATAACAGTATAATCTTCAAAATTAAAAAAAATTCTAAATGCACTGTTCCAAATTATTAGGCACAGTAGATTTTCTAAACATCTGATATGTTTGAAAGAACTGAAAATGCTCATTTGTTGAATTTGCAGCATTAGGAGGTCACATTGACTGAAATAAAAAGCTATTTAACTCCAAAACATCCTAACAGGTCAAGTTACAAGTTAATTCTTTGATATCACCTTCACAATTCTTGCATTTATTGAACTTGTGAGTTTCTGGAGAGTTTCTGCTTGTATTTCTTTGCATGATGTCAGAATAGCTTCCCAGAGCTGCTGTTTTGATGTGAACTGCCTCCCACCCTCATAGATCTTTTGCTTGATTATACTCCAAAGGTTTTCTATAGAGTTGAGTTCAGGGGAAGATGGTGGCCACACCATGAGTTCATCTCCTTTTATGCTCATAGCAGCCAATGACACAGAGGTATTCTTTGCAGCATGAGATGGTGCATTGTCATGCATGAAGATGATTTTGCTCCTGAAGGCACGTTTTTGCTTTTTTGTACTCAAAAACTCTATATACTTTGCAGAGGTAATTTTCACACCTTCAGAAACCTTAAAAGGGCCTACCAGCTGTTTCCCAATGATTCCGGCCCAAAACATGACTCCTCCACCTCCTTCCTGTTGACGTCGCAGCCTTGTTGTGACATGGTGGCTATCCACCAACCATCCACTACTCCATCCATCTGGACCATCTAGGGTTGCTCGGCACTCATCAGTAAACAAGACTGTTTGTAAATTAGTCTTCATGTATGTCTGGGCCCACTCCTTGAGAACACTGTTTAGGGGTGGCGGAATAATAGGTTTATGCACCACAGCAAGCCTTTGAAGGATCCTACACCTTGAGGTTCAAGGGACTCCATAGGCACCAGTAGCTACAAATATCTGTTTCCTGGTTTGTAAGGCCTTTTTATCAGCTGCTCTCTTAATCCGATGGCAGAAACCTTCCTCATTCTGCCTTTATCTGCACGAACACTTCTGTGCTCAGAATCAGCCACAAATCTCTTCAAATACGATGACCACGCTTACGTTTTCATGCAATATCTAATGTTTTCTTCCCTTGTCCAAGGCATTGCACTATTTATTGCTTTTCGGCAGCAGAGAGATCCTTTTTCTTTCCCATTTTACTTGACAACTGTGGCCTGCTTAATATTGTAGAACACCCAGTTTTCCTTGTATTGGGCTCACCTGCCAAACTAATAATCACAGATATCTGAGATTGATTTCAGTGATCCAAAGAACCCTGAGACACAATATAGCCCTGAGACACAATGAGCACCTGTAGTGTAAAAATCTCTCATATCATTTATTACTTTACCCTTTTATTATAGCATGCCAAAAATGTATATATATTTTTTATGGGTTTCATTTAAAAAAAGAAGAAAAAAAACTCCTATGACACTTAAAACCAATTTGCATAATAATTTGGAACATGGTATATATCAAGGAAAAAATAACTGCAAAGTAGTCAACACGTGACACTACCAGGTGATGTAAGGAGACTTGTAGACCAGTCTATGATCTCTCGGTAAGGATTAGGTAAATTAGTTGTCCTCCAATAAAAAAGTAGACGTCAGTCTAGTACCACCTACTCTGCTCTGACGAATGGTAGGAACCCTGAAACAGCTGTCTACTGATGGGTCTTATCTTTTATGATCAGTGCCTGCTTTGCCAAATTGACTGGACTCATCAATCAATGTCCTACCTATGATTACTTATCATCTAAAAGACCCGTCAGACATGTTGAATTTTTTTAACCAGTCATAAGCACTGACTGTATCATTAGTCAAAAAAATCCAACGCGGACTGAAATTTTTTATTTAGATGCTGAAGAATGTGTTTTTCTCGTATTTGTCTCATATGTATGGCGATTGGAGAAACATTGGGTTATAGGGTGATAACCATCAATATGTAGCAATAGAGTCACATTCTATCCCCTTAGAAAAGAGCTAATTTGCATAACTTATTTCCATGAAGCATTGCCTGGCCCATAACTCTTCATCAAAGAGGTTTTAAGACACAGAAGAACCATTCTATTATCAATATCAGATAGTGGGGGTCAGACACCTGAAACTCCCACCTATCAGCTGTTATCAGCAGGATTTGAATACGGAGTGGATCAGCACAGCTCTAAAGATTGTGCAGTGCCTATTTTCAGGTACTGCAGCTTAGCTCCTTATAAAGGGAATAGAAACCGAGCTGAGCTGCAGTACTTGAGAATGGTCACTGCACAGTGTACAGTCCCTGACAAAAGTTATGTTGCTTATCCATGTTATGTAAATAAAAGCTTATAACCCGACGTTAAATTCATCCACTGGTTTTATAAATTTCTCTTTTGAAAGCTGAAACCCTCCCAAATGTGGTTTGGGTTAAGAAAATAAATTGCCGTCAATGCTGAAATATTGATCATTCAATGAACACAGAATGGTCAGATTTTGGCAAGACGAAAGTTTTGTCGCTGATCCTATAATGCACCCAATCCTAGTTTACATCCTCACCTGTGCTCCGTAAATGATCGGTTAATTAGTGGGTGTGTATAAATAGAAACCCAGCACCCCAGACCTTCACTTGAACTGCAACTTGAGCTCTGACAACGTGCCAAAAATCCACCCTGCAACCAAAGCCTTGATTATCAAGAGGCTGAAGACCAGATCCACTGTAGAGGTGACTGGTACCTTTCATGTTTCTCAGCGTCAAGTACAACAAATTAAAAAAAGATTTGAAGAGACTGGAGATGTGTTTGACAAGCCCAGGTCCAGCAGACCCCACAAGACAACTGCTCAGGAGGAATGTTTGTTGGTTAGAAAATCCAAAGCAAGCCCTTCTTCCACTGAAGCAGAGCTCCAAAAGGCCTGGTCACCTCAAGTCTCTGTGTCAGCTATAACAGTTTGTAGGATTCTGTCTCTAATGGCCTCCATGGTCGAATCAGTGCTCAGAAGCCAGCACTAAACAAAAGGCAAATAAAAAACTGTGTGGCATTTGCAAAGTCCCACAGCCTGCTAAACAGATGGACGCTGGAAAAGTAGCAGAAGGTGGATTTCTCTGATGAATCTTCAGTAGAATTACACCACAGCCGCCTCAAATACTGCAGGAGACCTACTGGAGCCTGTATGGATCCAAATTTGGTGGTGGAAAGATCATGGTCTGGGGTTACATTTAGTATGGGGGTGTGCGAAACATATGCAAGGTGGAAGGCAATATCAATAGCCTAAAATATCAAGAAGTATTAACTACCTCTTATATTCCAAATCATAAAAGGGGTCAAATTCTGCAGCAGGATGGTGCTCTATCTCATATATCCATCTCTACAACAAAGTTCATCCAGGCAAAAAAGATCAAGGTGCTCAAGGACTGGCCAGCCCAGTCACCAGACATGAACATCATTGAGCATTTTTGGGGTAGGATGAAAGAGGAAGCTTGGAAGACAAAACCAAAGAATCTAAATGAACTCTGGGAGGCATGTAATACTGCATTCTTTGCTATTCTTGCTGACTTCATTAATAAATTGCATGAATCATTGTTGAACCACATGGATGCAGTCCTTCAAGCTCATGAAAGTCCACAAAATATTAACTATGACTCTAAGGGTGCCGTCACACCTGACGGCGGCACCGCCGATATTTTAGGCAACGTAGGGGCAACGCCTATCGATGCCGATATCGCCCCTGCGTCGCATAATGTAAAGGGGCGATGTTGGCGCCTCTAAGTGCTCGCCTGGTTTACACATCGCCCCATGTAAACGGCCGCCGGTGACCTAACAGGCAATGGGAGCCATAGGCTGCTGGGGTTTTGAGACACCCCGGTGGCGATGCCGCCTGTCAGCTCACGGGGCATCGTCGGAGGTGTTTCCCCGTGTAAAACGGGGGCAGCAACGCTGGCGGGGTGCCAAAAACATGCGCGCTCCTGCCAGTCGCCGCCGACATCTCCGGTGCCGTCGCCAGGTGTGACGGCACCCTAATAGCACCACAACTTCATTCACCAATGTTATGCAACATGTATTTGTATTTTTAAGTTAATCATTTGTTTGAATATCATATTACTTTCTGTGGGCGACAAAACTTTTGTCTTGCCAAAATCTGACCATTCTGTGTTCATTAATTGATCAATATTTCAGCATTGGTGCCAATTTATTCTCTTAACCCAAACCACATTTGGGAGGGTTTCAGCTTTCAAAAGATCAAAAGAGTAATTTATAAAGCCAATGGATGAATTTAACGTCAGGTTATAAGCTTTTATTTACGTATGATGGATAAGAGACATAACTTTTGTCAGGGACTGTATGGCACTGTGCTGCTACAACTCTACACTCTGTACATTCGGAAGTATTGGAAGCAGCAAACTTCTCGGTGGTGGGCCCCCAGCAATCCAATACTCGTGACTAGTGATGAGCAAGCACTTCTATGATTGGGTGCTTGGTACTCAAAGTGAGCAGTTGGATGCTTGCATGGGCATGACTCAAGTATAATGGGAGTCAATGGGGAACTTGAGCATTTTTCCGCAAGATCTTACAAAAAATGGCTCATGTTCCACCATTGAGTTCCATTATACTTAAGTTGTGCCCATCCAAGCATCCAACTGCTCGTTTCGAGTACCGAGTACCCGAGCATGGTAATAATGATGGCCAATCTCAAAAATAGATCATTAAATTGGAAGCCTAGAAAGCCCCTTTAACTAAATCCAGTAACCTCTAGAGTTCAGATCTAGCAATAGCCTAAATCTATGGCCAATGGCTTAATATATCAGAGTCTAGAAAAGTTTTTATTCATTTCTAACTTTTTGATAATTAATATTTAAAAAATAAATAATCCAAATTTAAAACATTTTCATCACTTTTGCTGATTTTCCTTCTTGCATTAAGTCTAATAAGATTCCTCATGTATAATGGATCAGCAGCCGCCATCCTCCGTTAACATTCCTATCTTGTTCCGACACAATGAGGGAATAGTAACCTTTGTGTAGAGCGTTGTGTGCATATCTTATTAGAGTCTTCCAGTCTCTAGTGTTACGTTTGGTACACACAGCTTTGTGCCATCATTCCAGGAACACCATCCCAGGTGATATGTCCGCGTGCTCCCTCAGCGCCTTGACATTTACATCGTGGCGCAGCGCGTCGAGAATCTTTGCCGGTCCTCACTTATGTCTTATTGCTGTATCTCGGTAAAGACAGAGAGCATCGCTCTGCAGTAAGTGACATTTGCATCGAAGCTTTATGTGACTGCTGCATTATCAGTCCGTCCTCTCAGGGGAAATAACAGGTTTATATTTTTCAGCCACGCAAAAAAAATAAATCATAGTTTGTGCTGTTGACCTTAATTTAAACAGATTCTTGAGAAAATATAGATTTTTTTTATATCGCTGCAGAAGAACCTCACAAAAAGAGCATAAAAGTAAGAAATTATAACGTTATGGACCATTGTACCATTGTTCTGGCAAGAGTAAACAGAGGTTATTATGTGCCCTCATAGGCTGGAAAATTGCTCAAATAACATAAATGTTGGCTCCAAAACCAGGAAAGATTCCATAAAAAGGGAAGAACTTAGTTGATAAAGATGGTAGAATCCATGGTGGAGAATCTGTTTGGCCTGCATTACGCATTTCAGATATAGTCCATAGTTATAACCTGCCGCTAATGGAAGAAACACCCATCAAAACTTACATTTTTTGTTATCCTTCTGCAGAAGAACCTCACAAAAGAGCATAAAAATAGGAAATTAAAAATGTATGGACCATTCTATCCACCATATCATGGCTCCAACTGGACCATTGTGCCATTGCTCTACTAAGAGTGAATAGAGTCTATTATGTGCCCTCAGAGACTGGAAAAAAGGCTTAAATACCATAAAATTGGGTTCCAATACCAGTGAAAATTCCATACAATCGCAAGAATTTAGTTCATAAAGATGGTAAAATCAATGGTAGAGAACATTATTGGCTTGCATTACGTATTTTGGATATAGTCCATAGTCATAATGTGCCATCAATGGAACAAACCCCCTTCAAAAATTCCTTTTCCAATCACATAATCATTAGGGATGAGCGAGTATACTCGCTACTATTCGGTATTCACCGAATAGTAGCGGTATTCAGGATACTCGCTACTCTCCGAGTACTTATGAGTACTCGGGAGTAGCGAGTAGTCCTAATATTTTCGCAGTGTATCTATAGATACACTGCGAAAGTAGCCTAAAAGTTAACCTCCTTGGCGGTATTCCCGAGCGTGACTCGGGGTTAATTTTCGCTGCCAGAAGCGGTAACCCCGAGTCAAGCTCGGGGCAAATTGCAGAGCGGGCGCAGCGGAGCTTCTTACCATCTCCCCGTTGATCCAGCGATGTCCCTGCTGTGATCGCCGGCGAGAGCCGATGCGAGCCCCTTCTCACTTCCTGGTTCCGTCTCTGTGAGCCGCAGGGGCTCATGGGAGGCGGAACTGGGCGGGCGATTTAAATGTAAATGATAAAAAAAAAGTCTAAAAGTGACAGTACACAAATAAAGTCAGGTGATACAGTGTAATCCTGTCAGATTACACTGTATCACCTCAGATTTGACATTTGCTCATCCTACACTGTCATCACTGTCCTGCCTACAATACATAACACAAAATTTCCATGCTAAAAAATGGTACCGCTTTTAGCATAAAATTCCAGACAAAATCATACCGCCAGGGAGGTTAATAAAAGTTGTTAGAAAATAATAAACTTACATACTCACCTTCCGACGCCTGTACTGGGACCCGCCAGAGAAGCCATCCGATTGCTGGAAAAGGACCTGGCACTACCAGCCAATCAGATGGCCGGTAGCGATCTGGCCAATCAGATGGCGCTACGTTACAACCATGTGATCGCTAGCAGCCACCTGATTGGCCAATTTGCAAGGTCCTAGAAGTACTATCAGAACCTTGCAAACTGGCCAATCAGGTGGCCGCTAGCAATGACGTAGTTGTGACGTGGCGCCATCTGATTGGCCAGATCGCTACCGGCCATCTGATTGGCTGGTAGTGAAAGGTCCTGTTCCAGCAATCGGATGTCTTCTCTGGCGGTCCCAGTGCAGGTGTCGGAAGGTGAGTATGTAAGTTTATTATTTTTTAACAACTTTTATTAACTTTCAGGCTACTTTCGCAGTGTATCTATAGATGCACTGCAAAAGTATTCGTACTCGCTATACTCACAACGAGTAGCGAGTACCGATGCCTACTCGTTGCGAGTATAGCGAGCACGAATAATGCGGTACTCGCTCAATCCTAATGATCATGATGGTTCTGCTAGGGTTCAATGGTGATCATATTAAAAGTGTACGGGTCCGAGTGTTGTGGCCTTTGGTAAAAATGGAGAAAATGTCAGCAGGTGCTCATGATAATGGGATGATAATTTTGTATTAAGTGATTTTAAAGACAATTATTTTGAAAATAATCTGGAATTTGCTTAATTCTATTGGTGCTGAACTATCGTATACCACCCTTGTTGTGCACATGAATATTCCATCACTGGTAAAAGAGAAATAAAGCCTCTCTCCTAGAAACTGCACCTGCCCCAACTGGTTCCTGTACAGACTACCGGTAGTACCCCTAGCCACATAGTGGTTCCTGCTCAGGCTGAAATATCTCCAGCTGTAACACTAGGAGACAATATCCTGGACATGACTGCCTGAAAAGCCGTCGAGTTCTTCCTTTTACCCCCTTAGGAATCAGAGGGAAGATAGTGGTATCCTATAACCCAGGATAGGGAAAGCATACAGAGATAGGTAAGGAAAAATGTAAAGTAGCTACTGTGAGTAAGAATCACCTTCTACAACCTAACTATAAAAAAGATAAAGCAGTAGGTTAGATAACTTAGACCGCAAAGAACAAATACCAATCTGGTCTCTGACTGACAGACAAAAATCTTTAGCAGTGGGGCTGTAACTCCTTATCAGTATCCACACAGGAATATAGCCAGCAGGAAAGACCAGAATAAGGAGGGTGTAAATAGCCACACACAAAATATGATAGGACAGAATAAATGAACAAATTAAAACACCTGCTGACTTCAAACCAAAAGGATAGAAGTAAAGGTAAAAGACAATCAGCACTTGGACAGGGATTGACCATGCTGTGGGAAATGTAGAATATCTGAAATTTGTCTATTCCCCCCTTGTGCTGATCTACTGTAAAACATTACAACATTACCTTACTTACAGCCATTATTATTTTGACAATTTTTTAATTGTTTTATAGCAGCCCTGTCATCAATTTACTTAGTCATTCTTGTTTTGGAATTTTAAAAAAAGTATGGATTTTTGGGCCATAATATGGCTACACTTAGTCCCTTCTGCCATGGCACAATTTCTCCACTCAGTGTGTCTTTGATGCAATGAGTAACAGTTTGCTGCACTATGGAATCAGGGTTGTGCAGAGTTCTTAGTTGAGTGAGTGACAGCTCAATCATCCAATCTGGTGCTGGGGTGTGTTGAGCTGTAAGTTGGATGAGTGACAACTTAGTCATCCAATCTGGTGCTGGGGCATGCTGAGCTGTTTGATGTGCTGATTGTTAGCTCAACTGTCCAATCTGAGACTGGTAGCTGCTGGGCTTCTTTAGGTGTTCCCTGCTCTCTATGATTGCTCAGCTACTTAGCTACTTAGCTCAGCTACTTAGCTACTTAGCTGAGCAGTTGGTCCCAGGTCCCTACTAGTCATAGCATTTGGATCTTGCTAATCATGAGAATGTTGGTCCCAAAGTTGCATTCATGAATGAAACAGTAATGTGCATGCTCAACCACCGCATTATGTAGTTCTCCAGGCCAGATGGAGGTATCTGTTCCCTTAGTCCCTTATAAAATGGTGAATCTCAGGATAGGTAGGGAGCCAAACAGGTAGTTTTGCTGAAAGATTTAGTGCTGGAGATGGAGAAGAAGGGATAAATCCACGCTGCTATAGGATGAAAGATGGATGAGACAAGCATCCTGGGAATGTGAATTAATGTCAACACGTTTCAGAGTACAGGTAACTCCTTCATCAGGACAAATCAGAGTAGTAGGAGTGATGAGGAGTGACCTGTACTCCGAAACACGTTGACAATAATTCACATTCCCAGGATCCTTGCCTCATCCATCTTTTCTCCTGCGGCATTGCAGATTAACACTTTCTTCTCCATCTCCAGTGTTCTTCCCATGTGGGGCTGCTTCAGAAGTTCTCATGCAATTACACTGTAAATTACAGAACTTCCCAAGATGAACTTATATATACCTGTTTCCTTCTAATTTTAACTGGGTACTAATAATAATAATTATTCCTTTATTTATTCCATTAGCACTTTACATACATTTGCAATACTGTCCCCATTGGAGCTCACAATCTAAACATCCTATGACTATGTCTTAGGAGTGTGGAAGAAAACCATGAAACATGGGGAGAACATACAAACTCCTTGCCAATATTATCCATGACAGGTTTTAAATCCAGGGTCCCAGTGCTGCAAGGCTGCAGTACTAAATACTAAACCACCATGCTGCCTTATTTGTGCTGTCTCTCCAGTTATTTTACCGTCAAAGGTGCCACGCACACGATAGATAAATTATCACAATCTCTCAATTGCCGCACCTCCACCAAGCTGATTCCTGTACAGGCTGGAACTCCAACTGCACAGTCCCTAATAGCACCTACACACATAGGAATAACTATGACCACAGGATTAAATGATGACTGCACGAACCTTGCTACCTGTTAGGCCACGAAGAGCTTTCCGTATCTCCTAAGGAACAAAGGGTGAGGTTGCAAAGTGCAATAACCACAACTGGCCAAGCATACAGAAGCAGGGAATTCCAATATGACAATGTGGAAGCAGGGATAGTGTACACTTGAAGTAGTCCTCTAGCTAGACTAATCCCTGTCCCCAGGATTACCCCTTAAGAAAAGGATGTCTGGGTCTCATACCTAACTAGGCTCCTGGTTTAGACTCTCCTTCCCCACCTAAGGGTATTCCAAGACTGGAGAGTAAGGACGCACACAAAGATCCAAGGCTGCAACTAGCTTAGCAGGGTTCCAGAAGATCTTCAAATAGAAGCTTCGCTGCTGCCAGAGCAACAACACCAAAGCTGAAGAAAACCATGCCTCACAATAGGGAAGTACACAAGTTATATCACCGGCATGGAGTGAGGTCAGAGAGGGGTAGATATAGCAGAAGGAGAGGGTATTTACAAGTTACAACTGAGGACTAAGAGAATACTTCATCTAGCAGTGAAAGGTTCCCTAACCACTTCAGCATAGTACAGTAACCATATAGGATAAACTGTCAAGTGAGCTTTACAGAAAGCCTGTGATTAATCAAATGCTGAGACCTTCTGACCTCAGGTTCCTCCGAGGTGACAACAGGACCCAGCACACTCATGATAGGTTTAGCGATAACACTCCTTGAAATCCAATTATTTTTGGTTTCTTCAGCTCCTCCTCTTACCTCCATCTCTCTGCACAGAGACCCCTGCACATCACAGAGCATGCCCACTACACTCCAGCATGAATATTATTCATTTTATACCCTGCCTCTTTAAATTCCCTTTAAATCATTGTTGTGCAGGGATGTAATAACACACAATAGCAGATGAGTCACTGTCTTGCAGAGGATCTGTTAAGACAATTTTCTTTGCACTGTATTTTCTTTTACATTTAAACTTTTCCTTTATTCTCCATCTACAAGACTAAATTGCATCTTTGCAGTGAATGTCTTTTGTTCAGCTCTTGTGGCTGACGTAAAATGCTTCTGTCCATTAAGACATAACATATCTAGCTTTCCTCATTTCCACCTCTTGCTATCTGAGGACAGGTGTTTGCTTGACATGTTTGTGCATCTTTCATATCAGGTTTTATCTGTGTCCATCTGCCGGTATAATTAAACTCATAGTATAGTATGAATTATGCTCCAGCAATTGTCATCTACAGCTTTAAAATTGTCTTATCGCCTTATCTGTCCTTATTTTTTGGAGACTACCATGTCATTTTTTTTAAATTAGTATTTGGCTTAGTAAGGTAAAGTATCACCTACAAATCTCTGGCTGCTTTCTTCCAAAACTGGCGCCACAACTGTCCATTGGTCATGTGCATTATTGGAATGTAGCTCTAAGGTTGTGTGCACACATTGCATTTTTATTTTGTTTTTTCTTCTGCATTTTTCAGTGCAGATTTGTCTCAAAACTTCAAGGGAAACCTGATTCTGTGAATGTCTTCTTAATCAGAAGACTATCACCTTGACCTGTCTTGCATTCAGATTTTGGATACCTTATGTCAGGAGTCCCCAACATGTAGTTTAGAAGCCACATGTGTTTGCGGACATGTGATGTGTGGCTCGTGGTTGTTTTCTGGCTGGATGCATTTGTACAAAGACTAGCAAACAGTTATGAAGAGGAGATCTCTAGATGGTCCTGGGACCCGGGCGGCAGAGGGGAGGAGGGGCGGGCTCAGCCTGGGGAAGCAGGAAGCTTCCCATCGGTTAACCCCCTCTCCTCTAGCACACTGGCACAGGGTCATGGGGGTCGGCTGGGGGCCCCCCTGCAGGTTTGAGGGGCCCCCTAGCCGGTTGGGGCCCTGGTGCAGCTGCACCAGCTGCACCATGGTAGGTCCGGCCCTGGCTCTGGATGTCACTACTTTGAGAGGGTAGGTGCTGGATGTGGCTTGAAACCCTCTCTCAGAGCTCATGGTGGCCTGTAAAGCTCTCTCAGAGCTGGATGTGGCTCTAAAGATCAGAATTATTCAGGACCACTGCCTTATGTAATGCACGTGCAATGAGAGAGATACTATTGTTTCAATCTTTTACATTCTTTAACTGATATGGAAGCTGTGAAACTTATGAACAATTGTTCTATTTTAGAATTGGTCCCAGGAATAGTAACGAAAACATACAATCATTTATTCATTTCATTCTTCAAGTAAGTAATTATTTAAAGGTGCAAATCTATTATATACTCTTAAACAAAAGGTTCAACACACGTATACTTTTAGAGGAGAAACTCAGTTCCCATATATTAAAATATGCGTCATAAAAATACAGAAGTTAAAAGATATCTTTGCCTATCTACACAATAGCCATTACCACATCAATTCCAGCAGTCAATGAGAATCCTGAAGTCTCCTTCACAAATTGAGTATTTTCTACTTCCAGATTTGGTGCAGATATAAATCTGCAGATGACAAATCTTTTAGCAAATTCTTTGTACTGAATGTGAAAAAATCAGGACCAAAAACGAGTGGCAAAAATGCATCAAAAAAGGGGAGATTGTGTGCTGAGGTGGTATCTCCAGAATACAGCAGGACAGGGACAAGACACACAACCAGGACACAATTGTGCAAAAAAAAAATTCTTCACTGAAAATTTGGTCTATGTCCCTCAAACCACAAGAGCAAAAACCCAAGAATATTTCACACAACTAAATCAGAGTCGACTAGGACTTGAGGCTTTAGATGCCCCTAGGTGCACCACAATGTGGGTGCAAAATTTGGTACAAACATAAAACCACAAAAGAGATGTTGTAAATACAGATATAAGTGTCCAGGTCCAGCAAATTTGTCTTCTCGTATGAGTCAATAATACATTTTCAGACAGTCCTAGCTTATATTGTCTACTTATATAAACTAGAACAAAGGGAATCTGTCACCAGGTTTTTGCTATCTTATCTGACAGCAACATAATGTAGGCAAAGAGACCATGAATCCAACAATTATTAATGAGTGTGTATCCAAATATTCATAATTGCTATACTTGTAACAAATAGTTTTCAATACTCGCGTACTCGTCTGAATAGAAAGTCCAATGTTAGGCTCCGTGCACACACATCCAGCTATCAAATGAGTTTTCCGGGGCAGGTCAGGAGGGAGGGCTTTTTTGCGTTTTTACTTCATGCAACACCTTCCTGTCCCCCCCAGAGAGCCTACCATTCATTCTGTTCTCACTGGGGTGCCAACTCCCTTTGTGTACTGAAGGGAGCTGCCAATATGTGTCAGACCATTCACAATCCACACATCACTCACGAGCACCAGTGATACTCACAGAGTATTGTTAGCACGAATATTGTACTATCCGTGCGAGTAGCGAATAGTAACAATTACACTCGCTCATCACTACCAGCGATGTGTCACATAGATAACTGGCTGTAGCTGTTCTGACATAAAGAATTTGGTTATAGGAACACAGCAGAGACGGGAGAGCTGCCTCTACTGACACCATTCTTTATAGTGAATATATATTGACAGTAAGGTGTCAATTACAGCAGGGGGCATGTCGGACTGTCCCGCCCACATCAGGCTCCCTATAGGGAGTATACAATGACAGTGAATTGTCAGTCACAGAAAGGGGCGTGTCAGATTACCCTGCGTGTGACTTTCTAGTCCTGTAATTATAATCACCAGGTAATAAAGTCTTTAGTTTAAGTAAAAAATGGCACGCAACCTGATAAGGGTGGGTTCACACTGCGGTCAGGTCCGCTCCGGGGCTGTCAGGGGTGACAGCCCGGGACCGGATTTTGGCCCCATAGTATCCTATGGGGCCGGATGGAGCTGAATGGCAGTTATCTGCCATCCGGCTGCCATCTCGCCGGGAGAATCCGGGAGAAGGGTGATTTTCCTCCTAGATCCAAAAACGTTGCATGCAATGTTTTTGGGTCCGGGGAGTCCAATTTGCACCTAATTGGTGTCTCCCAGATCCTCCCGGATTCCCCCGCATCTTTCCGGGGCAATCCAGCACTCCCTTAACATGGGAGACTATGGGGCCGGATTGCCCCGATCTGTAAGGAACCGGTAAGACCCGGGAACTGGATACCAGCAGCTGCACGCCGCTGTTATAATTCAGGACTGCGGCTAGCTCCCTGCAAGCCGCGGTCCTGAATAATCAGCAGCGGCAGCTGCAGCAGGACGCACACCGGACCGGAGGGCTTATTAGTCCTCCAGTTTTGTGTGCTGATTCGGTCTGGGGCTGTCAGGTTCACCCCTGACAGCCCCGGACCGGACCTGACCGCAGTGTGAACCCACCCTAAGAGGGGCACAGTTGATTTTTGTTTTTTAATCCTTACAGCATGCTGTCTTCAGCTTACATAGCAAAAACCTGTGGACATATTCCATATAATAATGTTACTTTTTATGCAAGTTAGCAAAGGGCTCCTGCAAACAGCAGGCAACATTTAACCACTGTTGTAAAAAACATCTTTCTTTTAGTTTTGCCACAAATAAGATGACAAATAGCTTAAATAAATGTTAAACTTGGAGCTCGGAAGAAAACAAAGAATTAAATTGAAAGAATTGACAGTTTCAAGCATTTTTCATTTTGACTTTATTTGTTTTCTAACACTTTTTAAGTCCTATAGGGCTGAATAATCTAATAATAACTAATTTTCCTTGCATATTGCATTGGGTTGATATGCATTTTTTATTTATTTTTCTAATACACAGTAGACAAAAGCTATACCGACACTTTTTCCTTATATCCAAAAGAATACAAAGTTTTATTTTTATACTACAAAAAATAATTGCTCTATATGAGTCAATCTTAAAAAATAAGTAAGTAAAAGAAAATCATTACTTGGGGAATTTTCAATTATTTTTGTTGACACTTTTTGGCTAAAAATAAATTAATAAATAAGTAAAAGTAAAACATTGAGGATTTGTCTTCAGCTTCTTACAGCTAACAACATTTTTTACAGCAAATTATCCCTCTTGTTCCATTTTCCAGATGTAAAAAGGGTCACGGCGGCAGCGAAGATGATTATTTTGGAAAACGACTTTCTATTTTGGAAACTGTGGTATTAAGTAACGACCGATGACGGCTCCGTCTAACAGATGATCAAGTGCATTGCTAAAAATATTAACTGCCTGACTAGTCTGTGCAAATGAATCCCAATTAACGATTAATTATAACATTTTCAGCTTTCAAACTCATTTAAATGCTTACAAAATAGCAAATATTGTTTTATTCCACGCAATTTTCAGATTAGAAACAGAAAACAGAACAAGAAAAGGAACTTTATGACAAAGTATTTTAGATCCAAAAAACTTTGACACATTTAGTTACGGTATGTATTAAAAGATGTACAGTGTTTTCTCAAGTTTATCTTTGATTTATGTGTGTTTCATATCTAATTATACCATTTATACTTTGATCAAAGTAAATCTATCTTGTAAGTATTTATCTATATGAAGAAAATTGTATGCGCCCCCTCCACATCCGTCCCAAAAGCATTTTTTGACCTCTTATTCTTTGTCCATAAACATTAATATGGAGTCTCCCGTTTACAGATATAACGACTCCGGTCTTCTGGGAAGGATTTCTATAGGATTTTGGAAGTGTCTATGGAATGTTATGTTCCTTCATCTAGAAGAGGATTTGTAAAGTGCATCTGATGTTGGGAAGAGGCCGAGGTCACAATCTCCATTATAGATGTTCAGTGGGGGTGAGGTCCAGGCTCAACCAAAGTCTCCCAACCTTGTGCACTGGGCACAGTCATTGGCGACAGAAAAAGCTGTCCCTACAAAGATGGAAGCTATAAATATCCACAATGTATTGTAGTGAAGCTTAAAGATTTCCCTTCACTAGAACAAAGAAACCAACTCCAACTCCTGATAACAGCCCAATGTTGACCCTTGATAACAGCCCAATGTTGACCCCTGATAACAGCCTAATTCTAACCTCTGATAACATCCCAATGCCAACCCCTGATAGCACTCCAATGCTGACCCCTCATAACAGTCCAAACCTGACCCTGATAACAGTCAAATGCTGACCCAGGATAACAGCTTAATGCCAACCCCTGATAACAGTCCAATGCTGACCCCTGATAACAGCCAAATGCTGACCCAGGATAACAGCTTAATGCCAACCCCTGATAACAGTCCAACTCTGACCCCTGATAACAGCCCAATGCTGACCCCTGATAAAAGCCCAATGCCAACCCCTGATAACATCCCAATGCCGACCCCTGATAACATCCCAATGCCGACCCCTGATAACATCCCAATGCCGACCCCTGATAACAGCCCAAAGCTGACACTGACACCTAATACTGGACCAATGCCGTCCCCTGATAACAGCCAAGAGCATTATCCTCCTCCCCAAAACAGTACAGTGGGCACAATGCAATAAGGCATTTAACAATCTCAATTCACCAAACCCAGACTCATCCATCAGATGTAGATAGACCAGTGTGATCCATCACTGCAAAGAACAAGTCTCCTCCAGAATCCAGTGATAGCGGCTTTGCATCACTCAATCCGACGCTCTGCATTGTGCTTGGTGTTATACGACTGCATCTGCTTGGCCATGAAGCTCCCGCGCCGGGTGCAGTATTTGTGCTGAAGTTAATACCAGGGTTAGATTTGTATTCACGAGCATCATTTAGATGTCTAAGTGCCACTATCAGTGATTGAAAGCTGCATCTAAATGTTAAACAGCAGCAATTAGAGCTAGCTCCATTCGCTGCTATTATAGGCAGATGCCAGCTATAAAACACACATTGCCCCTGGGGCGGACATACAGTTGCGTCCTTTTGCAACAAGTGGTCAAAATCAATAGATTGATATTGTGGCGCATGGACATTTTGGGGTCTTAATAAAAATCTACTTTTTAATCTGGCTGATTAAGACCTGAACTGGAGAAACAAACTTTTATTAATAGGATATTAGAAATGGTATTTCTTGCCCTTTAATATTAAAAAAAGCCCAATGTGACTATATAAAGCGAGACTATATAAATTGGAAATGGCGGCTATTTATACAAATACAACTCTCGGCTCCGCTCTCGGCTCTCCTGTACTCTCCGCAGTTGTATTACAGCTGCAATTTTTTAAAATAGTAACATTATCCTGTTGAAAATTCCGGCCTGAAATTGGATTGAGATAGATGACACTCGCTGAATATCCTCAAATCTGTTCAAGAAAGGAACTTACCGGAAGATTATACGTGAAGTAGAAAAGTACTGCTAAAACTGACGCCTTCAGATCCAGGAATCAGAGGAACCTTCTACAAGAAACAGCTGAATATGATGGAAGTGTGTCCCACTGTTAGACTTACAGGGACGCAGCCATCACAATATGAACACTTATTTATATAAAGCTTTTGTACTACATGTATTTAATAAATAACAAAATACCAATTATTATTTTCCATATCAGACTCCTTATTTTTTAATCTAACGTCATTTTATTTAAGAAAATCAACTTTTAAATTATCAGCAATGATCAGACCCTGACCTTATACTTTGTCTAAAAGCATCTAAATGTGGAGCGAGCGCCACTGGGCGGAACGTCACGTAGGGGTACTGCACCCACAAAAGAGTGTGTAGTATTCCTGTGACTGGGGAACTGGGATGTCACATAAGGGACCCTCATACACCCATACACACACCTAAGAGTAGGGGAATCTGGGTGGACCCATTACCAGGGAGACCCAGTCCCAGTGGGATGAGCTAGGTGGGTTAGTGGAAGAGCGGGAAGAGAGAAGGATGTGAGGAGCACCGCAGAGGATGTCTCTGAAGAGATCCACCTGACAGAAAGAGACCCTAGGGGCACCAGGTGTTGCGGTGCGCCCGAATCCGGATCCGGTACGATTACCGACTGGAGAGGTTCAGTCCTTGAATGGAGGACTGGCTCCAAGAGCGGTCTGGGTGTTCACCCCCTAGCCGCCAAACTGGAGGCCGAGCTTTTTTTAGGAGGTTGTGGCCGAACACCGGGCACAGACATAAAAAGGCCCCGTATAGGGTACCAAGGACTCAGTGAGGAGTCCTGCAAAGAGAATCCATGGGAGCTGGCTTGAGGCTCTGTGCGCGGGAGTGCTTGGAAGGAACAGGAAAGCGCAGTGAGGGATAGGCAAGGAACAGTAGGCACACTGAGGGTCCTGAATAAAGCATACCGGTTCTGCAATGACTACCCAGGTCAGGCAGACCCGATAAGACTGTGTTAACTGTCAACCTGCCTTAGCAACTGCCAGTAAAAATGTTAATAGTTAAAGACTTGTGTGGCGTACTTCATTATCTCCACCTGATGAGGCGCCTCCTGCCGCAGCAAAAGAACAAGTGACAAGGCCTGGGGTAAACTGCTTCCCTGTGTAAATAAAAGACTGTTCAACAACTGCCCCGGGGATTCTACTCCAACTACGGGGAGCGTAACCATCTTGCTGCTCCACCATCGTCCCGTAGGTCAGTCCCACAGTGCTATCAGTCATTGAAAAGGAGAAGGTGAGATGTGATATCACCTATTGTGAATGGTGGATCCTGTTTTATTTACTATATATAGAGGTGTTATCAGTCATTGTACAAGAGGATGATGATGAGGTGAGCTGTGATATCATCTATTGTGAATGGTGGATCCTGTGTTATCTACTGTATATAGAGGTGTTATCAGTCATTGTACAGGAGGAGGAGGTGAGCTGTGATATCATCTATTGTAAATGGTGGATCCTGTGTTATCTACTGTATATAGAGGTGTTATCAGTCATTGTACAGGAGAAGGAGGTGAGCTGTGATATCACCTATTGTGAATGGTGGATCCTGTGTTATCTACTGTATATAGAGGTGTTATCAGTCATTGTACAGGAGGAGGAGGTGAGCTGTGAGATATCACCTATTGTGAATGGTGATCCTGTGTTATCTACTGTATTTAGAGGTGTTATCAGTCATTGTACAGGAGAAGGAGGTGAGCTGTGATATCACTTATTGTGAATGGTGGATCCTGTTTTATCAGCTGTATATAGGGGTGTTATCAGTCATTGTACAGGAGGAGGAGGTGAGCTGTGATATCATCTATTGTGAATGGTGGATCCTGTTTTATCTGCTGTATATAGAGGTGTTATCAGTCATTGTACAAGAGATGATGAGGAGGGAGCTGTGATATAATATATTGTGAAAGGTGGATCCTGTGTTATCTACTGTATATAGAGGTGTTATCAGTCATTGTACAGGAGGAGGTGAGCTATGATATCACCTATTGTGAATGGTGGATCCTGTGTTATCTACTGTATATAATGGTGTTATCAGTCATTGTACAGGAGGAGGTGAGCTGTGACATCACCTGTTGTGAATGGGTGATCCTGTTTATCTACTGTATATAGAGGTGTTATCAGTCATTGTACAGGAGGAGGTGAGCTGTGATATCACCTATTGTGAATCGTGGATCCTGTGTTATCTACTGTATATAGAGGTGTTATTAGTCATTGTACAGGGAGGAGGTGAGCTGTGATATCACCTATTGTGAATGATGGATCCTGTGTTATCTTCTGTATATAGAGGTGTTATCAGTCATTGTACAGGAGGAGGTGAGCTGTGATATCACCTATTGTGAATGGTGGATCCTGTGTTATCTACTGTATATAGATGTGTTATCAGTCATTGTACAGGAGGAGGTGAGCTGTGATATCACCTATTGTGAATGGTGGATCCTGTGTTATCTACTGTATATAGAGGTGTTATCAGTCATTGTGCAGGAGAGTGTGAGCTGTGACATCACCTATTGTGAATGGTGGATCCTGTGTTATCTACTGTATATAGAGGTGTTATAAGTCATTGTACAGGAGGAGGAGGTGAGCTGTGACATCACCTATTGTGAATGTGGGATCCTGTGTTATCTACTGTATATAGAGGTGTTATCAGTCATTGTACAGGAGGATGATGAGGAGGGGAGCTGTGATATAATATTGTGAAAGGTGGATCCTGTATTATCTACTGTATATAGAGGTGTTATCAGTCATTGTACAGGAGGAGGTGAGCTGTGACATCACCTGTTGTGAATGGTGGATCCTGTGTTATCTTCTGTATATAGAGGTGTTATCAGTCATTGTACAGGAGAGAGTGAGCTGTGATATCACCTATTGTGAATGGTGGATCCTGTTTTATCTATGTATATAGAGTGTTATCAGTCATTGTACAGAGGAGAGAGAGTGAGCTGTGAATCACTATTGTGAATGGTGGATCCTGTGTTATCTACTGTATATAGAGGTGTTATCAGTCATTGTACAGGAGGAGGAGGTGAGCTGTGATATCACTATTGTAAAATGGTGATCCTGTGTTATCTACTGTATATAGAGGTGTTATCAGTCATTGTACAGGAGAAGGAGGTGAGCTGTGATATCACCTATTGTGAATGGTGGATCCTGTGTTATCTACTGTATATAGAGGTGTTATCAGTCATTGTAAAGAGGAGGAGGAGGGAGCTGTGATATCATATATTGTGAATGGTGGATCCTGTGTTATCTACTGTATTAGAGGTGTTATCAGTCATTGTACAGAGAAGGAGGTGAGCTTGATATCACCTTATTGTGAATGGTGGATCCTGTTTTATCACTGTATATAATGGTGTTATCAGTCATTGTACAGGAGGAGAGTGAGCTGTGATATCACCTATTGTGAATGGTGGATCCTGTGTTATCTCTGTATATAGAGGTGTTATCAGTCATTGTACAGGAGGAGGGGAGCTGTGATAACTATTGTGAAAGGGGGATCCTGTGTTATCTACTGTATATAGAGGTGTTATCAGTCATTGTACAGGAGGAGGTGAGCTATGATATCACCTATTGTGAATGTGGATCCTGTGTTATCTACTGTATATAATGGTGTTATCAGTCATTGTACAGGAGGAGGTGAGCTGTGACATCACCTTTGTGAATGGTGGATCCTGTGTTATCTACTGTATATAGAGGTGTTATCAGTCATTGTACAGGAGGAGGTGAGCTGTGATATCACCTATTGTGAATGTGGATCCTGTGTTATCTACTGTATATAGAGGTGTTATTAGTCATTGTACAGGAGGAGGAGTGAGCTGTGATATCACCTATTGTGAATGATGGATCCTGTGTTATCTCTGTATATAGAGGTGTTATCAGTCATTGTACAGGAGGAGGTGAGCTGTGATATCACCTATTGTGAATGGTGGATCCTGTGTTATCTACTGTATATAGAGTGTTATCAGTCATTGTACAGGAGGAGTGAAGGAGCTGTGATATCACCTAATTGTGAAATGGTGGATCCTGTGTTATCTACTGTATATAGAGGTGTTATCAGTCATTGTCAGGAGGAGGTGAGCTGTGACATCACCTATTGTGAATGGTGGATCCTGTGTTATCTACTGTATATAGAGGTGTTATAAGTCATTGTACAGGAGGAGGAGGTGAGCTGTGACATCACCTATTGTGAATGGTGGATCCTGTGTTATCTACTGTATATAGAGGTGTTATCAGTCATTGTACAGAGGAGGAGGTGAGCTGTGATATAACTATTGTGAAAGGTGGATCCTGTATTATCTACTGTATATAGAGGTGTTATCAGTCATTGTACAGGAGGAGGTGAGCTGTGATATCACCTATTTGTGAATGGTGGATCCTGTGTTATCTTCTGTATATAGAGGTGTTATCAGTCATTGTACAGGAGGAGGTGAGCTGTGAATCACCTATTGTGAATGGGATCCTGTGTTATCTACTGTATATAGAGGTGTTATTAGTCATTGTACAGGAGGAGGAGGTGAGCTGTGATGTGACCTATTGTGAATGGTGGATCATGTGTTATCTACTGTATATAGAGGTGTTATCAGTCATTGTACAGGAGGAGGTGAGCTGTGATATCACCTATTGTTAATGGTGGATCCTGTGTTATCTACTGTATATAGAGGTGTTATCAGTCATTGTACAGGAGGATGATGAGGAGGGGAGCTGTGATATAATATATTGTGAAAGGTGGATCCTGTGTTATCTACTGTATATAGAGGTGTTATCAGTCATTGTACAGGAGGAGGTGAGCTGTGACATCACCTATTGTGAATGGTGGATCCTGTGTTATCTACTGTATATAGAGGTGTTATTAGTCATTGTACAGGAGGAGGAGGTGAGCTGTGATGTGACCTATTGTGAATGGTGGATCATGTGTTATCTACTGTATATAGAGGTGTTATCAGTCATTGTACAGGAGGAGGAGGTGAGCTGTGAGATATCACCTATTGTGAATGGTGATCCTGTGTTATCTACTGTATTTAGAGGTGTTATCAGTCATTGTACAGGAGAAGGAGGTGAGCTGTGATATCACTTATTGTGAATGGTGGATCCTGTTTTATCAGCTGTATATAGAGGTGTTATCAGTCATTGTACAGGAGGAGGAGGTGAGCTGTGATATCATCTATTGTGAATGGTGGATCCTGTGTTATCTACTGTATATAGAGGTGTTATCAGTCATTGTACAGGAGGAGGAGGTGAGCTGTGATATAATATATTGTGAAAGGTGGATCCTGTGTTATCGACTGTATATAGAGGTGTTATCAGTCATTGTACAGGAGGAGGTGAGCTATGATGTCACCTATTGTGAATGGTGGATCCTGTGTTATCTACTGTATATAATGGTGTTATCAGTCATTGTACAGGAGGAGGAGGTGAGCTGTGACATCACCTGTTGTGAATGGTGGATCCTGTGTTATCTATTGTATATAATGGTGTTATCAGTCATTGTACAGGAGGAGGTGAGCTGTGACATCACCTATTGTGAATGGTGGATCCTGTGTTATCTACTGTATATAGAGGTGTTATCAGTCATTGTACAGGAGGAGGTGAGCTGTGATATCACCTATTGTGAATGGTGGATCCTGTGTTATCTACTGTATATAGATGTGTTATCAGTCATTGTACAGGAGGAGGTGAGCTGTGATATCACCTATTGTGAATGGTGGATCCTGTGTTATCTACTGTATATAGAGGTGTTATCAGTCATTGTGCAGGAGGAGGTGAACTGTGACATCACCTATTGTGAATGGTGGATCCTGTGTTATCTACTGTATATAGAGGTGTTATAAGTCATTGTACAGGAGGAGGAGGTGAGCTGTGACATCACCTATTGTGAATGGTGGATCCTGTGTTATCTACTGTATATAGAGGTGTTATCAGTCATTGTACAGGAGGAGGAGAGCTGTGATATCATCTATTGTTAATGGTGGATCCTGTGTTATCTACTGTATATAGAGGTGTTATCAGTCATTGTACAGGAGGAGGTGAGCTGTGATATCACCTATTGTGAATGGTGGATCCTGTGTTATCTACTGTATATAGAGGTGTTATCAGTCATTGTACAGGAGGAGGAGGAGAGCTGTGATATCACCTATTGTGAATGGTGGATCCTGTGTTATCTACTGTATATAGAGGTGTTATCAGTCATTGTACAGGAGGAGGTGAGCTGTGATATCATCTATTGTTAATGGTGGATCCCTGTGTTATCTACTGTATATAGAGGTGTTATCAGTCATTGTACAGGAGGAGGTGAGCTGTGATATCATCTATTGTTAATGGTGAGCTCACTTGTTATCAGCTGTATATAGAGATGTCACCTAGCATTCTAAATTCGTCTCTGGTGATAAGCACCTACTTTTTCCCAATTTAAAAATAAAGAAATGAATAAATAAAAACAATAATTGTAGTTTTTATCACCGTGCTTGGAACAGAAATATGGTAAAGAAATAATAGACACATTTTGATTGCCATTATTTGGTCAACGCACATTAATTAATGAAATAAAATCCCCCAAAATAGCACCTAATAAAACATATAGCTGGAATATACCAAACTGAGTCTTCACATTTGCGGAAACATTTTTAAAAAGCATCAGAAAAAAAACAGAAACACATGTATTTTTCTTTTTATGAAGTTCTGATTACTATATATATACCGTATTTTTCGCTTTTTAAGACGCACTTTTGTTCCAAAACTGGGGGGAAAACAGGGGTGCGTCTTAAAAAGAGAATGTAAAAAAAAAATATTACCTAGGGGGATGTGGGGTGGGGGGGGTGGATCAGAGGTGCCTGATGTGGTCCAAGGAGGTTGGGGGCCAAGGCACAAGCTGTGGGGGTGTTGCGCCGGTCTCCGGTGGGCGCCGCCATTATTATTTACCAGCATGCATTGCCGGTCTGCATTGCATTACATGCTATTGTAAATGGCCGCGGATGGGGGTCTGCGCATGCGCCGTGGCCATTTCTATGTACTCCAGTACTATGTTCTCCAGTCTTCAATAAAATGGCCACGGCACATGCGCAGACCGCGATTCATGGACAATTCTGGACACAAGAGCATGCATTGCCAGACCGGCAATGCATGCTGGGAAATAATAATGGCAGCGCCCACCGGAGATCGGCGCAACACCCCACAGCTCCTGCCTTGGCTCCCAACCTCCGTGGCACCACCGCAGCTCCTGCCTTAGCCCCCAACATCTGTGGCACTCCCGCAGCTCCTGCTTAGGACCCAACCTCCATGGTCCCGGAGCACCACCACCTCGGTAAGAGTTGGGGGTCTATGTAACAGGATGCATGTCCCCCATTTTAGGACATATATGAGGAGGGGGAACATAAACCAGGATTGGGGCACGCATACCAGGAGGGGACCATATATTAGGAAGGGGGCCATATATCAGGAGGTGGACCACATACCTGGATGGGGGCATGGATACCAGGTGGGGGACCATATATTAGGAGGAGGACCATATATAAGGAGGTGGAAACATACCAGGAGGGGGGCATGGATACCAGGTGGGGGACCATTTAATTAGGAGGGGGCACATATACCAGAATGGAGACAAATATACCAGAATAGGGGACATATAAACTGATTGTAAGACGGACACTGGCATTATAAGATGAACCCCATTTAACATTAAAAATATTTTTTTTTCTCTTTTCCTTTACCAAATTTGGGGGTGCGTCTTATAATCAGGTGCGTCTTATAAAGCGAAAAATACGGTGTATATATATATATATATGCACAAAGGTTTGGTATCATTGCAATTGTACCGACATAGGTAATATGGGTAATCAAGTTATCAGGTAAGTTTTCCTACACAATGTTAAAGTAAAATCTAAAAAGTTATTGTACAATTGCAGTTTTTTACCCATGTTTCCCATGTTTTCCTGCATATCAGTACATTGTGTGGCAAAATGAATGGTGTCATTCAAAAGTACAGGGGGTACCGCAAAAAAAAACTAGTTATGTGGATGGAAAAATGAAAAGGATATCACTTTTGGAAAAAAAGGAAAAAAAAAAAACATGAGCTCAACAAGTAGGGGTTAAACCTCAGGCGTTGCGAGCGCTGGAGCGGTCTGATGCGTTTGACCACATCCCCTGTCATATTATGTTTTCTTCCCTAAATTGAAAGTGTAGAGAGACGCCAACACTCAGAAATAATCCAGAGATAACAAAGGCTGTAATTATTATCAGCACATTTTCATCTTCCCTCTGACGGTGGCTGGAGGCCTCATTCTGTCATTACCCATTGTGATTTAAAGTCAAATAAATGTCACTAATGGATGTATAACTCCAGATTCATGTCACAAAGTCACATAAAGCTCCGAATACATGGCACTTTACCATGCGAAATACAAAATATAGGTCACAACACGAGGCAGCCAAATTAATGTGTCAGTAATAGAATAACGAATGCAGAAATAATAATAATAATCATTATTTGCCGCAATAATTCAATCACAGCAATCATGTTTTCCTGCATTGGCCAAGAATGTATTTATGGGTATTGCCATCATTAATAGATGAGGCGCAGGCTGCAATGTCGTATGTAGCACAATCAAATTTACAGATTTGTTTAGAATGATGCAATTATGAGAGAAGGTAAATATTTAATTATCGTAATTCATTCTTAACGTGCAACCAGCAATAAAGAATGATGCACCAGAAATTATGTTACCAGTTGCCATTTTTGTGCATTCAGCACTTTTCTTTCTGTTGTCCGATCGAGTCATAATCCACGGTGCTGCACTGCTTGGGTGGGATTACTCTGCAGATAGTACAGGTGCGTCCTGCACTGACACCATTGCCTCCCATTCAGGTAATTCAGTGAGGCTGCCTCGGCAAAGTGTAGAAAACGTGAGTGCAGCAAAAAAGTGTCAAAATCCACAAACAGTGGCCCCTTGAGTCGGGTCGTGAGATCGCCAAGGTGGACAAGGAAGTAATCTGCTAACTGCTAGAAGTAAAGCTTGACTACAAAGTGTAAAGGCCCCGTTACACCTGCCGACATCGCCAGAGATGTCGACGGCGACTGGCGGGTGCGCGCATGTTTTTGGCGCCCCGCCAGCGTCGCCGCCCCCCGTTTACACGGGGAGACATCTCCGGCGATGGGCTGGCGAGCTCAGAGGCAGCATCGCCGCCGGGGTTTCTCAAAACCCCAGCGGCGATGCAGGACAATGGGAGCCTATGGCTCCCATCGCCTGTCAGCTCGCCTGCAGCTGGTTACATGGGGCTATGTGTACACATCGCCCCAGATCGGCCGCCTGGTCTCACATCACTGATGTGAAACCAGGCGAGCTGTCTCAGCTGCCGACATCTCCCCTTTACATTAGGCGACTTAGGGGCGATGTCGCCGCCAATAGGTGATGTAGGGGCGTGGCCTATGTAACCAGCGGCGATGTGGACTGGTGTGACGGGGCCTTTTGGGGATCTCTGGATGAAGTGGATTTGCTAAGTGGTAGGTTGTGGTGAGCAACATAGATGTTGCAAACAGAAATAGATTGGCTGCACATCTCAAGGATCATCAGAGCGGATAGGTTGACCAGCACATGAAACGAGGGAGTGTGACATGCAGGCTGCACATGATAAAGCAAGGATCATGTCATGCCTTGTGATTTGATCTGGTGACCATGTGCTGTGTGGTCTAAGTGCTGATTGCATTTTGTCTTTGCTTCTTTCCTCTTGGTTTGCGGTCAGCAGGTGTTTTCATTTGTTCACTTGCTCTGCCCTAACACATTTTAGGCATGGCTATTTATACATTCCTGATGCTGGCCTTCTCTGCTGGCTATATTTCTATGTGGATATTGCCAAGGAGTTCCAGCCCCACTGCTATGGATTTTTGCCTGTCAGATAAAAGACCAGTAATCTGTAAGGATAAAGTGACTGTAATTACCTACCTGCAACAAAAAAGATTATATTACTCAAATGGGTCACACCCACTAACTCCAGTTACTCACACCCACTAACTCCGGCCACTCACACCCACTAACTCCGGCCACTCACATTCACTTACTCTGTAAAATCCAGTGGTAGAAGAAGAAGGGGTAAACCATGCGCTATGGATCAGATACTGAAATACCAAGACAAGGACCAATGGATGATAGTAAACATATTTATTAGTCGATGCATTCCATAGGCCGCTGCCCACTTTTTCTGACTTACAATCATTACAGAGAATGCTGCTGCCAGCATATAAATATATTATATATTATTATTATTATTATTATTATTATTATTATTATTATTATTATTATCATCTACTGGTCCTTGTCCTGAAATTTCAGTGTCTGATCGGTAGCGCATGGTCTAACCCTTTTCCTTCTACTGCTGGATTTTACTCTCTGTAGGGTTCTGTGCACCACACAGATCAAAGCCCTAATAGTGATTGTAACTCTCACAACCCTTTCAGGTGATTGGTTTTTCACCATTCCTTCACATTAATACACAGATAAGACCCTTTTTGCGCTTATCGCTCTGTTTTCTAGCTTATTCACCTACTCTGCTCACTTCACTCATGAACACTAACTCCAGTTTCTCACACCCACTATCTCTGGACGCTCACACCCACTAACTCTGCTCACAACCACTATCTCTGGACGCTCATACCCACTAACTCTGCTCACACCCACTATCTCTGGACGCTCACACCCACTAACTCTGCTCACACCCACTAACTCTGCTCACACCCACTATCTCTGGACGCTCACACCCACTAACTCTGCTCACACCCACTAACTCTGCTCACACCCACTATCTCTGGATGCTCACACCCACTAACTCTGCTCACACCCACTAACTCTGCTCACACCCTCTAACTCCGCTCATACCAACTAACTTCACTCATGCTCAGTAACTCCAGAAATTCTACACCCACTGACTGAGGGCGTATGCCAGAAAATCATTGAGAGATTATCTCTGCTTTTATGGACTTTTAAATAATTTTGTAATATTCAATAAACTCTTGGATTTTATCTACGTAAGAGCCACCTCCTTCCTTTTCTTCTACACCCACTAACTCTGGCAACTCATACCCACTAACTGCGCTCACACCCACTAACTGTACTCATGCCCACAAACTCCAGCTGCTCACACTCACTAACTTTGCTCATACCCACTAGTTTCAGCCGTTTTACATCCA
Organism: Allobates femoralis; assembly: GCA_033576535.1. NCBI lineage: Eukaryota > Metazoa > Chordata > Amphibia > Anura > Aromobatidae > Allobates > Allobates femoralis. Next base: position 44,957,703 of record JARQOC010000010.1, on the reverse strand, counting down.
CTAACTCTGGCTGTTTATGCCCACTAACTCTGCTCACACCCATTAACTCCGCTCACACCCACTAACTCCGCTCACACCCACTAACTCCGCTCACACCCACTAACTCCGCTCACACCCACTAACTCCGCTCACACCCACTAACTCTGCTCACACCCACTAACTCTGCTCACACCCACTAACTCAGCTCACACCCACTAACTCCACTCACACCCACTAACTCTGCTCACACCCACTAACTCAGCTCACACCCACTAACTCAGCTCACACCCACTAACTCCGCTCACACCCACTAAGTCTGCTCACACCCACTAACTCTGCTCACATCCACTAACTCTGCTCACACCCACTAACTCCGCTCACACCCACTAACTCTGCTCACACCCACTAACTCTGCTCACACCCACTAACTCTGCTCACACCCACTAACTCCAGCTGTTCACACCCACTAACTCCAGCCAGCCACACCCATGCTCTTACGGTCCTTGACGCTGCAACTATGCAGGGAAGATGACATGACTGTAGAATTTGACAACTCAAGGTTTGTTTGCAGTCTGTGACTTGCATAGGAGCTGAATATGCAATACAGAAGCAGATTTTTTTTATCATGACTGGTAGAATAGTTGCTTCTTTTTTTGTGGTAACTGTATTGAAGCTGTAAGCAGTTGATTTTAATTCTGAGAAAACATAGGGCTTTCTGTATACTTGAAACCCATGGATACAATTGAGATGAACGTTATTAGTCGATGCCCAGGCTGTTTACAGCAAAGCCGCATATAAAAAATGGCTTCTTTCCAAAACATTATTATCCTCCGTTAAGTGTCATTTAGAGACCTCACTGTCAAGTGCAAAGTTAATCTGTGGCCTGATCCTGCAAGTATTTTTTATTTTTTTTGCCTTCCATTTTCCGTAATAGGTCTTACAATTTTCCAATTACATAGCAGAGCTGGTATTCAGATTAATAGCCTTGAATTCAACTTTACCTCCCTTAGCTATTTGCATGAACTGGATAATCATCTCATCAAGTTCACCTCAAGTAATATGATTGATATCCAAGATGTGCAGGTTTTGTACATTTCATCACCCCTTACGTGTTCTGTTTGTAAACCTGGCTATCTGAAAGACTGAATATTAAACATGGAGAAAAAGGTGATCAAGGACAACGAGACACCTATCAAGAGGTTAAACGGATAATTTTTCCAAAGTTGGACAGATATCATACAGAAATGTTTCAAGGGTTGTCATTTGTGGAGGCATGAGGGTCAATGGGTGCTCCCATCTGCTAGAATTGTTGTCTGTAGGAAGACCACCAGGGCTGGGGCTCATCCCACAAAATGCTCGTACGCCATTCCTATGGTCAGAAACTACGCACAGTGTGAGTCTGCCATGCTCTGGTAAGATTTTATTGGGTCATCAACAGTCAAGAGCATATAGTAAATTCCCAGCATGGACACAAGATTGTGCATGTGACAGAATCTCACCCTCTGCTGTTGTGGAGCCCCACTGGTCTCTGCGCCACAGTAGGGGTACTGCACCCAAAACAGAGTGTGCGGTATCCCAGTCATTGGAGGGGATAATGTTGAACTGAGGCTCTCTTCCCAGCATCCCTACACCTAGACTAGGGGACCAATCAGCTAATCCATCACCAGGGTTAACGGTCCCAGTGGGAGGAGTGTTAGGGTAGAAGAAGCAGGAAATCACACAGACAGATCTAGTCTAGTCTGAGGAGTGAAGCAAGGAACAAGTCCTAGAGGGACACCACAGAGAGGGTGCCCGAAAAGTATTGGGAACCCAGACAGAAATGGAAGACCCAGTGCCAGACTGTCAGAGTAAATGGTCTGGGAAAATCCCGGTCCACAACGGGGTACCAGCTCTGAGTCGCGGTGCAGGCGAGTCCAACCCTGAGCTGCCAATACTGATGGATCGCAGGTCTGCCAAGCAGCCCTCGTCCACAACGTGCAGCCCCACCAGGTATCCTCAAATCGAGTTGAGCCCCGTAGAGAAGAAGGGGTTACCTCATCACACCCGACGGGTCCGGTAGGAATTGGGTTGTACAGGGCAGCACAAGGATAGAAAGGAGGTGCAAGAAAGACACAGAAGACAGTGAACGTAAAGTTGAAGGGCAATTGAAGAGCCTCAGAGAGACTTTGTACCTTCCGGTGACTACCTGGCCAGCTACCCGCAAAGACTGTGTGACTGTGTACCTGAACTGCTGAGAACTGTTGCCAGTAAAGTACCCATACAGAGTCTGCAAGCCTCCAGTGTTTTATTCTGTTAAGCTAAGAAGTAGCTGCTGCCAAATCAACCAGTTCAGCAGCAGCACTGCCCCGGGTGCGTTGTCAACTGGCTGCAATGCCACCATCCCCGGCAGTCTGATCACCAGAAACTGCAGGTGGCATCACGAGACTTTCTTTCTTTTATTTTTATTTTCCCCTTTTTACCAAGTGACCCCCAGGGTACGGGCACGAGCCCAGGCCACAGAAAAATCATATCACAACCCAGTACTAACACCGAGTTCCCAAAGACCCCAGGGCGAGTCACTGTTTTGCCAGGGATTGGAATCTTAAGGACTTTAAGGCATCCAGGGCCAACTCACCCAGCCTGAAGCACCCTGCTTTTGTTAGACACCCATTGAGACGAGATCGCAGCAAGCTTAGGAAGCCAACCAAGCACAGAGAGATATGTGGACAAGTGACCAGGTTGTTCCAACTTGGGTTCTCCTTTAAATTTGTGGGCTCCGTGTTAGGCAAGAAAGCCATTCTGTAATCCTCAAGTTGGATCCATGGACCTTCGTCTGAAGTCCTTTAGGATCACATACAGGACAGAAGCAGGACCCTTTAATATCTCTCATTGCCTATTTTAGGGCATTGTGTCAACACAGGATTAGGGGGAAAACAATCATGGCTGCCCCTTCATTATTTGCTGATTCAATTATACTGCATAATTTTACTCCAAATGCAGATATTTTCACAAATTAATGCACAGAAAGAGGCACTGAACAATGCCACACAAAAGAATGGTCAAATTCTCCTTATCCACCGAACAAAAGGAACAATATGTTTAGCATAATTAAGAACAGTTCAACCCTACACAAGTGGTGTCATGGGTGCTAGTAACAGACAAAGGGGTTAGATAGCAGGATGGCAGTGATGGGCAAAAGGCGATCAGGGGAGCTAGTCTGACCCTTAGACTTGGGGTCACTAGCTGACCGTGTTTCCAGAAGGACCTCTAAATGTGGGGATGTCTGGGCCACCACCTTTGTCCTGCTTCAGACCAGCCTTAGGCTATAACCCCTTCACCTCCACCAAGGGGCTGGGATAAAGACATCCACTCCCAGAAGATTGCTATTTCCATGAAGTCACCAGCAAGAAGACTCCAGCAAAATGGCACTCAGTGTCAGTACTGCTCATGGTCTATGCAGAGAATAAACTCTGTCAGCGACATCAGGGGATCGGTCATGGGACTACTTAAAGGCTGGGGGTGTGGACAAACCACATCAGCTCATTTACTCAGCAACAGCATCTAGTACTGAAGAGCCAAAGAAGTTAACCCTTAATAGACTGAAGGATTTAACTTCATTTAACTACTGCAGAGCAATTCACAGAGAGTGCAGAGCAGTCTACACATGACAAGTGACCAGACATTCCCTATTAACGCTAGGTTGTCTAAACATTACTCTAGATGTTTTCTGTCTTCTGGCTGAGAGCTAATTTGCATATTTGTTTCCTCCAGGAAGCAATGTGTTATCAGCTGAATCTCTGCAAAGAAAAGTAAAAGCTATTTTTTGTTTTGTGTCTTTGTTTTTTTTTACAACATATTACATTTATTTATAGGCTTTGTCGGGTGGATAAAGGGTGCATTGTTTTTCAGGACAGTATAAGAAATAAATATTTGAGCCAGATTGGACTAGCCGCTTTCTCAGCACGTCTAATACAAAAAAGTACAAACCGGAACATGGTAGCCAAAGGTCAAACGCAACAGGTCAGAGCTTATATCAATAGTATATAATACATATGCAATATAAAAAGTTAATAAGACACTGATGTCTTCACATGCTACAAAAAAAGGACAGAATGTTGAAGAATATCAATGGGAAAAATATTAACAAACAGGAAAGTAAAGAAAATAATAAAAACTAAATAATATCTACTAATATAATTGCCTCGGCATCCTGATATCCCCTGTAAAACGCCAGTTGATTGGCCAGCTGACCACCGCCTGATTGGGCAGCTTCATGGACAAGAAATTGCTGGTATTAAAAGAAAGCTAAAAAACCTTGCAGCCGCTATATTGGCGCACTCAAGTGATGATTGTGCCAAGATAGCGGCAGCTGGCAGGACTGTGCAGTGGATAGGGCACACTGTGCAGTACCGCTAGTGGTGCCACATGCTGCAGCTATCCTCTGGGTCCTCCTCCTCCTCCACAGTGTTAGGCTAAGGCCACACTTGGGAGCCTGAATCCACTAACTGGTTAATGGATCCAGTTTTGTTCCTTGTCCATTTTGAGGCATTTTTAGACATTGCATTAACGCATGAGTTAACGCATGGTACCTATATGTACCATGCACTAACGCATGCGTTTGCCATAGACCCCCGTGTTAAAAAAAACACATGCGTTGTTGAAAATGCACCAAAAAATGTTGCAGACCTTATTTAGAACGGATTTATCAAAAACGCAATGCGTTAAACGGCTTGCACTTTTGCACACTTTTGCAATGCGTTTTTTGCATTGGAGTCTATGGGTGAGTTATGCATTTTTCAACATCGCAACATGAAAAAACTGGATGCAGTAACTGGATTGCAGACACAAGTGTGGCCCTGACCTTACTGTGCCGCCTCAGAGCCCGCCACCATCCTGATGTCAAACCCCTTCGAAATGTGAAAATGGCTGCCATGTCTGGAAATATAAATTTTAGTTGGGCATCTCTTTATAGTAGGGGTTGTAGTTTCCTCTTAACACCTCCAGATTTCGAATGCAGGTGACTACAAGAAGAACCCAGTTGTTTTCCTCCTTAGATCTGTAATGTGGGAGATGATTCCTTGATATTCTGATGGCTCTTGTAATTGATTTTTTATTTTCTTCTTGATGGTAGCCTTGATTCAAAAAGGTCTTTCTGAGATTCCCAAGGTGATTGTCTCCATATGTAGGGTTGGAATACATCTGATGGTACCTGATGGCCTGACTGTACACAATAGAGTTTTTTATGTATCTTGGATGAAAACTGTCCCAATGAAGATATGTTGGGCGGTCAATTGGCTTCTGGTACAGGGATGTCTCTTCTTCATTGTTCAATAGCTTGTTGATGGTGTCCATAAGCTGATTTCAGGCAGGCATAGGTCAGTGTTAAGTTAATGGTGGGATGAAACTGATTAGGGTGTTCATGGAACGTCTTCAGCTGCTGCTCAGACTCCGTCCAGATGATGAAAATATCATCTAAAATTTCCTCAACAGCTCGATTGGTAAAGACAATTTAGTCTTCATTTTTACCATCTCCAACTAAGCTCAACAAGACAAAAGGTTTCTAAAAGTTTTCTGTTTAGGAGCTATGCTAAATCCCCAGGCAGTACAGTAAATCAACAGCTGGCCAACTTCTTTCTAAAAAGTAATGACCTCTTAGACTCATGGTACTGAAGCATAAACTATACGTTCATGTTTCATGAAAGAAAAATACTAATTAGAGTCATTATCGGCATTAAAATTCAGGACACACACCATTAGTTGTCTAATAGGTTATAGTGGGCCAGTAACAAATACATATATTAAGACCCATAGTCATTTCATACTTTAATTTGTGTAGCCTGATCTATCGAAGGAGAGAGATAATCTCGCTGGAGACAGGAAAACAGAAATAATTAGCTGTCTGCTAAATGAGTTCCTGCAATGAGATTAGTTATTGCGTTATGAAGATGTTCATCTTGGTACAAGCGGTACATGGTTTTCTGCATATTATCTGATTAGCCGACTTTTAGGTCATAGGTTCGGCAATTTCACAGCTCACAGTCATCAGGAAGAACGGCTTTTCGGGATAATCAGTCCAATCATCCTTGTGTTGAACAGGAGCAGACATTACGGTAATGGGTTTGAAATTATTTCAGGTCAAGTTTTAAAGGGAAAGTAATTTTCTTGAAAAACATGTGTTCCTGTAGCAAATTGGATGAATGCGTAAATGGATTCAGCAAAGTCATTCCCATCACGCCCTTGTCCTGGGTGGAGATTTCTCTTCTGCACTTTTGTTGACCATTACTGTGTATGACCTGACGAGCTGAATAGGTAAGAAACAATGGCCTTGAGTATAATTTGGCATGGTCTCCAGATATCCATTTTGCATAGAGGTAAATTGTTGGCATTCAGGCTTTCAACAAGTCTGGACCATTATTCTACTGGAGATAAATGTATTGCATGGATTTTGTAGTATGAGTACAGATAAAGTTGATGTCATGCCTCAGGATTCAAATCAGCGAACCTATGCTGTGCGATTTTCTTCTTTCTCCTCTGAACCACAGTGTGTTCTGTTGGTTTCCATGTTTATATTATCTGTTGTCCTTGATTCATTCCTTTCAGACAACAGGTGTTGCATTAGTTAATTTAATCTGCCCTATCACCTTTTGGGTGTAGCTATTTAAACCTTCCCCTGACTGATCTTTCCCGCTGGTGACATTCTTTGTGGATTCTACTTGGAGTTACAGCCATACTGCCTCTAGATTTTTGGCATTAACATAAGCTAGGTTACTATCACTGCTGTTTCTTCTGTTTGTCCAACTCCTTTTTGCATTCTTTAGCTAGGAGGTAGGAGGTATCTTTCCAGCAGTAGTACTTCTTTTTTTTACTTCATTTTTGTGTTCTCATATTTTCTTTCTCAGGGATTCTTTTTATCTATGAACACCTTCCTGATTCAGGGTGATAGTTCTCTTCTCCTTCCCCCGGATTCCTAAGGAGGTACGAGGAACACTTGATGGCCATTTAGAAAGCCAGGTCCAAGTAGTCATTTCCTAGTCCTGTGGTTATGGCAATTCCAGCCTGCACAAAGACCACTAGGGACTTAGGAAATTAGTCTGTACAGGAAACAGTTGGGTCAGGTGTGTTTGTTCTGAGATAGACTCAAGTTTCCCATGTGAGTTGCTTAGAGATTATAACAGTTGTAATGTGATAAGCCTGTCTAAAAAGATGTGGCACAATAAAAATGTTTATGTTTAGATGTTGGTAATAAACCCATCTGTCTTCAGGGGTAGCACATTCCAAAGAAGCGCACAACATAAGTTTTGAAAATGGGAAAGAGTGATTCAGATAAAGGAGAATGTTAGTCTTGCTACATTTGCAGGATCACGAGTATGTTAGGCAAAGAGGAGAAAAGAGATGAAAAAAATGGCATTGAGTAGAGCACAAGTATGGTGGTATACAGAGATGAAGGACAGTGCAACATTGATGAGAGCTTTGAGGGCAAGTGAATATACTGTATATGAAGCTTATATTGTATTCTACATTTGATCGGCTATCAGTTTAATAACTGGCACAGCGCATAGGCACCAGTGTAGCAGCTGGACACAAAGTAGAGTGTGAAAACAATTAAGAGCGCACTCCTCTTTTTATATAGTGGGTGCTAGCTTCAGAAATACATGTAATTATTAAACCAATAAATCCACTGCACACCACAAAAACCTGGAATTGCCAAAATGGCTGTGTGAATATATTTCATCTTATGTATAGGAATCTAAGAAATATTAGTAAGATATCAAAAGCTGTCCCTGGTCTAAAAGGAAAATACGTGAAAGCATTAGTTTGATTCCATAGCTATGATATCATAAGCCCAGAAGCTATTTACAGAGCTCTCTCACCTGTTCTGGGTCCTATCTCACCCTCTGGACTGCAGCTGTGAAATGTGGAATGGGAAAATGCCCTAATGTAATTAAAATCGTGCATCTTAAAGGGGATGTACTAAGACACTAGGTGTAACCCTGCCATTAAAGGGTAAAGGTGAGAGTGTGAATGTTCTCCTAGCTATACTGGGCGGGGTGCAGCTCAAATAACCTTATATATGTGAAAACAATTAAGAGCGCACTCCTCTTTTTATATAGTGGGTGCTAGCTTCAGAAATACATGTAATTATTAAACCAATAAATCCACTGCACACCACAAAAACCTGGAATTGCCAAAATGGCTGTGTGAATATATTTCATCTTATGTATAGGAATCTAAGAAATATTAGTAAGATATCAAAAGCTGTCCCTGGTCTAAAAGGAAAATACGTGAAAGCATTAGTTTGATTCCATAGCTATGATATCATAAGCCCAGAAGCTATTTACAGAGCTCTCTCACCTGTTCTGGGTCCTATCTCACCCTCTGGACTGCAGCTGTGAAATGTGGAATGGGAAAATGCCCTAATGTAATTAAAATCGTGCATCTTAAAGGGGATGTACTAAGACACTAGGTGTAACCCTGCCTTTAAAGGGTAAAGGTGAGAGTGTGAATGTTCTCCTAGCTATACTGGGCGGGGTGCAGCTCAAATAACCTTATATATGTGAAAACAATTAAGAGCGCACTCCTCTTTTTATATAGTGGGTGCTAGCTTCAGAAATACATGTAATTATTAAACCAATAAATCCACTGCACACCACAAAAACCTGGAATTGCCAAAATGGCTGTGTGAATATATTTCATCTTATGTATAGGAATCTAAGAAATATTAGTAAGATATCAAAAGCTGTCCCTGGTCTAAAAGGAAAATACGTGAAAGCATTAGTTTGATTCCATAGCTATGATATCATAAGCCCAGAAGCTATTTACAGAGCTCTCTCACCTGTTCTGGGTCCTATCTCACCCTCTGGACTGCAGCTGTGAAATGTGGAATGGGAAAATGCCCTAATGTAATTAAAATCGTGCATCTTAAAGGGGATGTACTAAGACACTAGGTGTAACCCTGCCTTTAAAGGGTAATTACATGTATTTCTGAAGCTAGCACCCACTATATAAAAAGAGGAGTGCGCTCTTAATTGTTTTCACATATATAAGGTTATTTGAGCTGCACCCCGCCCAGTATAGCTAGGAGAACATTCACACTCTCACCTTTACCCTTTAAAGGCAGGGTTACACCTAGTGTCTTAGTACATCCCCTTTAAGATGCACGATTTTAATTACATTAGGGCATTTTCCCATTCCACATTTCACAGCTGCAGTCCAGAGGGTGAGATAGGACCCAGAACAGGTGAGAGAGCTCTGTAAATAGCTTCTGGGCTTATGATATCATAGCTATGGAATCAAACTAATGCTTTCACGTATTTTCCTTTTAGACCAGGGACAGCTTTTGATATCTTACTAATATTTCTTAGATTCCTATACATAAGATGAAATATATTCACACAGCCATTTTGGCAATTCCAGGTTTTTGTGGTGTGCAGTGGATTTATTGGTTTAATAACAAAGTAGAGTGTGACTGCTGCATTCAGGGTAGGTTGGAGAGAGGAGAGATTACTCAGTGGGTGACCCCATTAGTAGTGAGAAGAATTGAGAGAAACTCCCAAAATTCCATTCTGGCAGGCTTTATTCAATTCAAAGGGGAAGGGCAAATCACATCAAATAAATACAAAGCAATTTGAATCAGACAAGGAGGGGTTAAAAAATTAACTGGCATATGCCTGTCCCCCTAACTCCAGATCCTCCATCTTCTATCCATTGTCCTTTATTTTCTTTCTTCTATCTCTTTGATCAAAAATAAACCCAGCCAGAGGGAAGGTAATTTTTTTTTAAATACTGGTTCAAAATAGGAGAAAAAAGGAGGGATCAAAAACTTATTGTTTTCTTCAAAAAAACTTTAAATATTAGATTTTTAAAATTTATTGAGATGTAAAAAAACTGCAAGCAGTTCAAGCTCACAGACATATGGTCATAGAAGCCTACGTGCTTCAAACTTCTAATATTGTATGGTCATTAGTCGTGGCATAAATTATTTCACAATGAATAAGTTGCACTATAAGGCGAAACCCAGCGAACTTACACAGGTGTTAACTCTTTACATAATTAGTCGATAGAGAGTTATGTAGATGGGACATACTCTTTAGTTCAAGAAAATTTTATAGAAGCAAAATGCTGAATAGACACAGTCACTGTGATCATAATAAAAGGGAAAAAGAAAAAAAAGTATGTTTTTCCTAGAGCAAAGACTTAAGGAAAAAAATCAATAAATATACTGTACAACAAATCTGTTTTCCAGTTTATAACTTGTGGAAATTTAATATCCAACTCTAAGGCTTCTCTGGTCATTAAAGGGTCAGTCCGAGGCCAAGCATCTTTCATCTAACTTCTAATTTAATTTATTCCTATAATCTCAGCTATTTTCTAATATACTTGCTTTAAAAACTTCCTTACCATTCCCTCTGTACACTATCTAACAGCTACTGTGGTTATTTTCTATTTCCTGCACTGATGACGATTCATGTGAGTACCCCAGTGCATGCTGGGATACTAACACAGAATGTTATCAGAGCAGGGGGCAGAGACTCTGACTCACCCAGGCCAGGGGACTCAGATCTCAGGCGCAGGCTGGAGGTCACTGGTGGCGTTGCCTGTGATGGCGGCACTGGTGGTCAATGAAAAAGGGGAAAAACAAAAATAATAAGAGAAGTTGTTCGTGACGCCACCTATAGATCCCGGTGATGGAACCTCCGGGGTGATGTACCACAGCCAGATGTAGTAGCCCTCTACAGGTAGGGCAATGTCCCCGAGGTGTGGGAAGTAGGAATAGTGGAGTACAGCAGCACAGTTGCTGTGGAACAAGGCAGGTAAATCACAGTTCAGAGAAAGAAATCACTGACACGCTGCTCACTCTGAACGGGTACTTTACTCCGGTATTCTGCAGGGTTAAAGGGTAGAGATGAGCGAGTACTAAAATGCTCGGGTGCTCGATGCTCAGGCCGAGCATCCCAAGATACTCGTATACTCGGCCCGAGCACCAAGCCCAATGTAAGTCAATGAGTGACAGGCTCCGCCCACAGACTTCCAGCTATAAAACGAGTGTTTCTGGGAAAGGGCGGAAGGGGGGGCATTTTCAAATCGTTGCAACATACAACACCTTGCTGTGCCCCCCAGAGGGACCTTAACAATCAATCTGCTCTCTGTGAGGTGCCAGCTCACTGTGTGCACTGAAGGGAGCTGTGTATTTGTGTCAGATCGATAATTATTAGTGAAGAGTCCGAGCATCTTGGCGGTACTCGGTGCTCGCCGAGCATGCCGAGTACCGGGATACTCGTGCGAGTAACGAGTAGCGCCGAGCATGCTCGCTCATCATTATTAAAGGGTACTGCAGTTCTCTCTTTGCAGAGTAGTGGACCGGGTGGTTCTGGCAATGAGCAGTGTCCCTCCGAAGCTCCACTGGTGTTACTTCTCTATCACGCTCTCTGTCCCTTGCTCTGCTACCCTGCACGGATCCCGCTTTTTAGACTAGGCCCGTCGAGATATATGGGATCCCCTTATCTCTCCAAGGAGAACCCACCTCAGTCTAGCGCTACTGGTGGGGACCGTGCTTGGTGTAGGGTGGTTGGATCGTGCTCCTAAGAAGTCATCGACCACTCCGGGTTTGTGGTTCAGGGATTTAGCCGGCTGAGCCACCTTGGAGGCGGTACTCCGGTTTGGACTGGGCTAGGGTATTTGGTTACCCTCTTCTTTCTTGGCTCCTTTCTCTTCTGGGTCACCAGGTTGAGGTGCCCTCCCTGTTAGCTTCTCTCTGCTGTTTTGTAGCTCTGCAGCTCTGCTTCATCTGCTGCTTCTCACTCTTTCAGCAGCTCCCTTCTGACAACTCTTCTGAACTCCTAACTCGACATTCAACTCCACTGCACTAACTCCTTGCTGCTTTCCCCACTTGCTTATAACCTATTCCTCCACCCACCAGGACCAGTTACCCTAGTAACGGGCAGTCTGATTGGTCCCCCTATCACTAGGTGTTTGCATGTGGTGCTAGAGCCTCAGGCTTCTACTACTCATTACCAAAACAAAGCATACCACACCTTCAGTCAGGGGTGCAGTACCCTTTTGTAGCGCGCTTTTAGCGGGGCGCCACAACTGCAGTCATTTCCACAGCCTCTGCTCCTTCCTGAAGCAAAGTGTCACATTAGTGTCACTGTTTTGCTCCTGAGAGTCTTAGTGCTGGGCAGGGCCGCATTTGCCCTTAGGCACTTGTAGGCATGTCACTAGGGCTCCTGAATTCGGGGAGGGTGGTGCCTGATTGTGGTGTTTTTTTGGTTTTGTTTTTGTTTTTTTCCCCGGGCTCTGGGCCGGCCAGGTTGCAAGCCCCGCCCCCTATACCTCCCCTTCCCGTCATCATTAGGGCCGCCCCACCCCGCCCACCAACCTCACCTCAGCCTGCAGGAGATGAGGAGAAGAAGGGGCCCGCCGAGGAGGGGAAACTTGAAGTTCCCGCTCTGTTCCTTCCTGTCTTCCACGCTCCCAAGTGCTGCTGCTGCGGTGGTGGCGGCGGTACTGGCGGCTTCTCCACCCAGCCGCCACCCCCCCCCCAGTCCCAGAGAGCAGCCGGCCGGAGAGAGCGGGCACTGAAGGCTGGAGGATGGTGCAGCTGGCGGCGGAGCTCCTGCTGCACATCACTGTGCTCGAAGGAAGCCCGGCCAATGTCAGCAGCCAGCACCAGGTGAGGACCCTAGAAGTGTGGGGAAACTGTGCAGGGGACAGAGGGGCAGGAGGACAGAGGAGGACGAGGGTGCAGGAGGACAGAGGAGCAGCAGGAAGGACAAAGGAGAGTAGGACAGGGGTGCATGAGGGACAGAGGAGCAGCAGGAGGACAGAGGAGATGAGGACGGGTATGCAGGAGGGACAGAGGAGTGGAGGACAGGGTGCAGGAGGGACATAGGAGCAGCAGGAGGGACAGAAGAGAGGATCACAGGGGTGAAGGAGGACAGAGAAGCAGCAGGAGGGACAGAGGAGAGGAGGACGGGGTGCAGGAGGACAGAAGAGCAGCAGGAGGGACAGAGGAGCAGGGTGAGGGACAGGGCTGTAGGAGGACAGAGGAGCAGCAGGACAGAGGAGCAGCAGGAGGGACAGAGGAGAAGAGGACGGGGTTGCAGGAGGGACAGAGGAGAGGAGGATGGGGTGCAGGAGGGACATAGGAGCAGCAGGAGGGACAGAGGAGAGGATCACAGGGGTGCAGGAGGACAGAGGAGCAGCAGAAGGGACAGAGGAGGATGTGGTGCAGGAGGGTCAGAGGAGAGGAGGACGGGGGTGCAGGAGGACAGAGGAGAGCAGCAGGAAGGACAGAGGAGAGTAGGACGGGAGTGCATGAGGGACAGAGGAGGAGCAGGAGGACAAAGGAGCAACAGGAGGGACAGGTTAGAGGAGGACGGGATGCAGGAGGACAGAGAAGCAGCAGGAGGGACAGAGGAGAGGAGGACTGGGGTGCAAGAGGGAAAGAGGAGAGGAGGACGGGGTGCAGGAGGACAGAGGAGCAGCAGGAGGGACAGAGGAGAGGACGACGGGGATGCAGGCAGACAGAGGAGCAGCAGGAAGTACAGAGGAGAGGAGGATGGGGTGCAGGAGGGACAGAGGAGCAGCAGGAGAGACAGAGGAGAGGAGAATGGGGGTGCAGGAGGGCTGTGGCTGTGTGTGGTGATAATGGCGGCTGAATCGGGTGTCTCTGCCTCCATGCGGCTGCTGCCACCTTCCTGTTTTGGCAGGGTGTGTCATGCTGGGAGTTGTAGTTCTCCTGCCTGTCCTGGGGGTTTCTGTATGGTTTCTCGGCAGTGTGTTGGGTGCTGGGACTGATTTGTAGTTCTCCCGGGTGGGCTCAGTGTTCTCCCGCTGCCTGGCTATGGTTATTGTTTCTTCTGGGATGTCCTCAGCTCCCTGCTGTGCACAGACAGTGTACCACCATGTCCCCAGCTCTGTGCTGTACACAGTCTACCACCATGTCCCCAGCTCCCTACTGTGCACAGTTTACCACCATGTCCCCAGCTTCCTGCTGTGCAGACAGTGTACCACCATGTCCACAGCTCCGTGCTGTGCACAGTGTACCACCATGTCCCCAGCTCCATGCTGTGCACAGACAGTGTACCACCATGTCCTCAGCTCCGTGATGAGGACATGTTGGTACACTGTCTGTGCACAGCACAGAGCTGGGTACATGGTGGTACACTGTCTGTGCACAGCACAGAGCTGGGTACATGGTGGTACACTGTCTGTGCACAGCACGGAGCTGAGGACATGGTGGTACACTGTCTGTGCACAGCACGGAGCTGAGGACATGGTGGCACACTGTCTGTGCAGTGATAATTAACCATATAGTCATGTTTTTCCAATCCAACAATTCGGGTTTATTACACAATCATAAACCACTGTATAGTGCACAGTTCCTTTACATTACATCAGCGGAAAATTAGTGACATATCAGTCTGTCCCAATGGTGGGTGTGCCCGCATGGCATATCACATTAGTCCATTATAGTGTCCACTGACCTCTTAGTCCGTTACAGTGTCTCAGTGAAGGCAGCACAACCTCCACTCACTGACCTCTCAGTCCAGCAGTCCTGAGAACAGAGAGAGATACTACAGACTCTCCCCACATCCCTGGTCTCCTCATCACATGCCTTACAGGATGCCAACCACTTCCAAGCATTCCATGCCAGGTGTCTGCTCCAAGCACTAAGTGAGACCCGGTCTTCCTAGGAATTGGCAGAGCTATCCCAAACTCTGCACACATGGATCCTTCACCATGTGCTGTAAACAGAAAAAAAGGACCTTTGCTGACATCACAGACCATGTGACCAGGAGGGAGTCATCTTATGTCCGATGTCACACACCCATGGGAAGGTTTCAGGTTTGCTAGACACTCCACTGGCTTTTCAATCACTTGCAGTCTACATTCAGGTTTGCTAGACACTCCACTGGCTTTTCAATCACCTGTAGTCTAACACATGTAATGCATTACCTGCAATTGTGGAACATCAAGTCCCCACATAATGCATTACTGAAACATGCTGAACTACAAGTTCCAGCATAGATATTTGCAATACAGCAAGCAGCTGCATCACACCTTATAAACTATATTTTTCCCCCCACTCTTAGTATCCAGACAAATTGATTGGCCCCTTTGATTTGTGTGCAATATAGATCACCGCCCTCCCGCCCCCGGAAGTGTTTTGTTTATGGCTGGCTGTATGTGGGCGGAAAGCCGAACAGCAAACCAGTGACAGCAGGGGTCAAGTTCGGGTCCCGAACAGCACGTCTGAACCCGAACACCTACAGGTTCATTCGGCAACTGAACGCGAACCTTGAAAGGTTTTCTCATCTCTACTTTATTCAACACCCATACAAGATACTTTTAGATACTTTTCCATGAACATCCAGTAATCCACAATATCTGATGATCTGACAATAAATGGGTCCCACATAGGGATGAGCGAGTACCTTATTATTCGTGCTCGCTATACTTGCAACGAGTAGGTAGGGTACTCGCTACTCATTGCGAGTATAGCGAGTACGAATACTTTCGCAGTGTATCTATATATACACTGAGAAAGTAGCCTAAAAGTGAGTATAAATTTGTTAAAAAAATAATAAACTTACATACTCACCTGTCCGACTCCTGCACAGGGACCAGAAAACCTCACCCTCCCTCGCTGGACAAGGACCTTTCACTACCAGCCAATCAGATGGCGGCGATCAGGCCAATCAGATGACGCCACGTCACAACTACGTCATTGCTAGTGGCCACCTGATTGGCCAGTTTGCAAGGTCCTGATAGTACATCTAGGACCTTGCAAATTGGCCAATCAGGTGGCCGCTAGCGATCACGTGGTGTGACGTGGCGCCATCTGATTGGCCAATCGTAGGCCATCTGATGCTGTAGTGAAAAGTCCTTGTCCAGCGAGCGGAGGTAGGTTTTCTGGTCCCGGTGCAGGCGTCGGACAGGTGAGTATGTAAGTTTATTGTTTTTTAACAACTTTTACTCACTTTTAGGCTACTTTCGCAGTGTATCTATAGATACACTGCGAAAGTATTAGGACTACTGGCTACTCCCGAGTACCATAATACTCGGAGAAGAGTAGCCCGAATACCGCTACCGAATAGTAGCGAGTATACTCGCTCATCCCTAGTCCCAGTTGATTTGGGTTCAAAGAGATTTTAGTGCATAAGATTGGTATGTAGAGAGAAACGTCTACATTGATACATTGTTGCAATTTTTGATAAAGGTTTCATTGAATTTAAGAACAATAAAAACATTTAATATGACTTTGTAACTAATGTAATAAATGAGAATCCACCGCCATAGCTGATTGTTCTCTGGTTAGAGCTTAGTAGGCCATCATTTTTCAGAAAACGAAGATGAATGTTCCATTCAGATTAGTTTCTGCTCTGAAGATTGATCTGTACAGGCAGAAACGTGTAACTGTTACCATCAGTAAGCAATTACAAAGCAATTATGCGCTAAAGGAGTACAATATCTGTACACTTTCTACTGTACTGCCAGGGTAAATGAAAGGCTTAGCAGTTATCAAATGTGCCAAAAGCAGATAATTTAGTCATCCCCTCTGCATTATTTATCATAAATCGCTCATACATCACAAATTATTCCAAACACCCATCACATTGGGAATTCTATTTGAATATGTCTCCAGTCATTTATCAAAACTCTGCTGGGCTTTGAGATTCAGAAACAAAATTAGCTGCATTCACATTTATTTCCATCTAGAAAATATGTCTCCCATTTAGACTGAGACCTAATGCATGTGGATAATGTCGTGGAGTCGAGTGATGATAATTAAAGGGGTTTTCGATCAGCAAATCAGCGGGGTGCCAAGAGTTGAAGTCCCACCAATATAATATGCGAAATGATGAGCCTTAATTTAGCATTTGGATCCTCAGATTAGCCAGGGTCGTATTCAGCTCCCCTGCTGATCAGCTCATCAAATAGGCATGTATAGAGCCAGCTCCGTTCACTCATCTGCTTTACATATATGGCGGATATCATCAATGGGTTAATTCCATTCAAATGAAAGGATCTATGCTGTAATACCTGACACAGCCACTGTTAAAAGTATGGAGCTATGCCTGGTAAACAATGAAGAGGACAAGACTAGAGATGAGCTAACCTTTCAAGGTTCGGTTTGGTTTGGGTCGCCAAACTTCTCGGTGTTGACCAAACCAGTTCGGGTTCAGAGTTCTGGTGCTTTATGTTTGCAAAATACTAAAAAAACATCACTGTGGTTGGGTACAGTTGATGTTTGGCCTAGTACGAGCTGCTGCAGTGTTTGATCAGGTCACATTGGGCTTAAAAGCACAGTTTTTGGGCGTAGTTTGTGTTCAAAATTAATTAGGAAGAAAAAAAATGCCAACTCACCTCCCGAACGTGTTTTAGGCTGTGGTCACACATGCCAGCGTTTTTGCTCTGTGATCTGATTGGGGAAAATATTGTCTCATTTTTTTCTAAGTCCAAAAAACGGTCCGCTAACGGATGGGGCACTTTATGGGTCATTCCGTTTTTGAAGACCTCTTCCCAGTGTACAAAAAAAACGTTTTTGGGTGCTGAGCAAATCGGACCATTTTTTTGGTAAACATGGTGCCTATGGGAAACGGATCCGTTAACGGGATGGCACATATAGTGCACCATTCCGTTAACGCATCCGTTTTTATCTAGCACTTTTTTTGCCAAAAAATGGCTAAGTCAAAAAACGCAGAAGCAGCACAGAGAGGTCAAAAAGCACCCAAAATAAACTGGATTTGATAAACGGGAACACTATGAAAAGCGGATGGGCATGTTGACCCCAGCCTTAGCTTATGGTCCAACTGTATGTTGGCATAGGAGCTGAACTGCCAATTAGTGATTCCTTTCCAAGGTGCGGGTCAAACTTCGGGGTCACGAACAGTGAGCAGTGGCCACAAAGATCAAACTGATCACCGAAACTTCAAAAGGTTCACTATCTCTAGACAGGACCATTAGAGCAGCCCTGTCACAATATAATAATGACCGCCTAATCTAAAGAAAGTTATCAATTATGAAGAGCTAGAGTAGAGGTAGCATTTTTCGTTGGCTAGGTCAAATTTAGCAATAGAGCCATAAAAAGGGGTAAAGTAATGATCCAAATTATTGTAAAACTTCTCAGCATGTTATTGATATCAATGATAAGGGTTGTACCCCATGTAGGGTGCAACGTATATCATCAATGTCAATGATGTGCAAATGTTATGTCACACACGAGTAAGAGAAGAGAGAAAGTACTAATTATGTGTGATGCAGCACCTGCACCTAATTGACATGGAACAGACTAAAGGCCAAAGGGGAGGCTTCAACACAATCCTAACAAAGGGAGAGAGAAACATGTCGGGAGGCTGAGTACCTAGGGTGAAAAACTAACACGTGCACAAAGGATAGGAAATGGAAAAAGTAACAGAACCAAGAAAAAAGCGGAATCTTTGAAATCTTCCAGACACTCAAACAGCAGAGAAAGGGGTGCCAGGAAGGGAAATAACTCACAGTTTCTCTGCAGGGAAAAAAGCTGGCGTTTACTATACAGGATAATCCCCTAGCTGAGGAGCTGGATCATCAACTACCTATTCAATTAGAAATATAACCAGCAAAGAAGGCAGAAGAAAGGTAAGTATAAAAAGCCCATCCCAAAATGTGATATGACAGAACTAAAGTGGAAAATGGAAAACACCTGAAGAGAAGCAAATCAGAGAAAAGAAAGCAAAGACAAAAGAACTATCAGAATTCCAAAAGAGAAAACACAGGCTATAGTTCAACAGAGGGTGGAGCAGACCATGCTGCCACCAGGACACCAGACTGAGTCCTAAATCAAGCCAAATAACAGCATGGCACCCTTTATGATTGTGACTACCCCAGGCCAGGGTACTCAGAGCTCGGGCACGGTGGCAGGGGAACGCTATCATGGGTGGCTGCACCCGAGTCCGTGGCCGTGGGGTCAGCGACTTCTTAAAATAGTTTCTATTAGGATAGTTCGTGACGCCACTTGTAGTACCTGGTGAGGGATCACCAGCGCCGCCACAGTCCTCCAGAGGGTGTTGGAATTGCAGCAAGGGTGGTACAGCTTCCTACAGGTGAAGCTGGGCCTACGGGGCAGCGTTATAGTGGGCAGTTCAGAGTAGGGGTTTGGACTAAGGTAAAGGATAGTGAAGCAGTCTCTCTGGAGCACAGGAGCAGGGAGGAATAATGCACACACACACCGATGAGTGTCTCTTTACCTTTTTACTGTGGTGTAAATTGCAGGTAATCTGTCCGGAGCACTGTCGGGTGACCAGAGGCACAGTTGAACACCCACAGGGAGTAAGTATAAGGCCTCCTTAAGTTCTCTCTCCCGTTTGTTGAAGCCCTGCCCCTGTATAACCTTGCTGGCCTCCTCACTTCTCTCTCTCTCTCCTCCTGCACGGTCTGCAGGTTACCCTCGATGATCACCGCTGCCCTCTCCTTACTACGGTGTCTGGCTCCCTTAATATTGAGTATGCAGGGGGACGGGTGACTGAAGTCTCCACGGTGTATCAGAGTTTTTTGCTGGCTTGAAGCACTGCTGCAGGTGCAGACCCCCAAAGTTCGGTACTTAATTGGCCGAACCTCCACTGGCTCCTCTACTCCCACTGTCCTCTGTTCTCCTTGCCTTTCAGTCCCACTCCTGGGCCTGGCTGGATGGCAGAAGGGCTACTCCGGGTCACTGGTTCGGGCCTAACACAGCAATAAGCACCAGGACGTGTTCACAGCTCTCCTAGCGTCTGCATACTCTACCTAACTCCTCCCCCAGCACCAGTATTTATAGGGGATCTCGCCTAAGGTCAGCGAGTGGAGCTCCCCTACTGTGCTGGGTGGAAAGTGTTGCTGGTAAGTGGTATCCCCTGTGGAAATCCAGCTGTGCACTAGGGAAGCTTGTGGCTACCTGTGGGAGCAGGGCGCCACAATTGCATGGTGCCTAGTTTGGCATGGAAGATTCTGTACGAAATAGAAGACGCAATTGGAGGAAATGGAGTAGCAGGTGGGAAGCTGAGTATGAGTTTGAGTAGGTGAGTATAATACATTATTGGAGTTTTTTGACTGCTCCTTTTCTGGCACTCAACTTATGGGATAAATGCTAGGATATTTTATTAGTTCAGACAAGTACATGTGCGCAAATACCAAATATGTAAAAAAATATTTTGGTGAAATGGAGTTATTTAAACTTTTATACATTATTTTAGTTTTTTTCACATTTTCAATCATTCCCTCAAACCTGTCATTGCTTATAGAATGCACTCAATATTTTGTTATTGCAGTGTATTTGTTATGATTGTGAAAACAACTCCATGGGAAAATAGGTCTAACACTAAAAACTGCAACTGATCCAGGTGGTTGATATACAGACTAAGGTTCTCTTGTGGCCCCGATGCAAGATGGAATAGCCCATACAAAAAATAAGAGGAGACTACTCAGACCTTGCTGCCTGAAGGCCGTCAAGTGTTTCTCGTACCTCCTAAGGAACAGGGCGTAAGTGCAGATTTCAGTAAACCTAAATAAGGAAGGAGAGCTAAGATAAAAAAGATTACAAAGTGATAAAACAACCACAATTACAAAGTGTAAAGAAATTCTACTTACGGCTAGAAGGGAATACCACCTTCTTCTCACTTTAAGAAGGACAAAGGAGCAGGGTGGAAGCAGTTACAGCAGAGAAAATATACCCAAGCTGGCCTCTCACTGACTAGTGTAACAAATGGCAGTATGGCCAGACTTCCAAAGCAATATCCACTTCAGAATATCACCAGCAGGAAAGAAAAGTAAGGGGAAGGTATTAATAGGGGACAGGGTAGATAAAATAAACAAGTGGAAATACCTGCTAGTCTGAAAAGACCATAGCAATGGTAACAAGCAATAAACACCTGTACTAAGAATAAGCTTGCTGTGGTTCAGAGAATATGGAAGCCAACCAGCAAAAAACAAATCTTGAGGCATTACACTAGTGTGAAACTGCCAATCACTTATGAAGACTGCCAAGGTAACCCAATGCTACACTATGATGTGGGGGAAGGGGTTGCCTTCAGAATTCACATCCATCATGTTGAAGCCATTGTCCCGCTTCATTTGCTAGTCCAATGAGCAATATATGATAGCATAAATTACTCTTGGGTGCCAGCTGTGTTATACTGCACTGTATTCAGTGGGATCAGCTCTTAAGCTGGCTCCATATTAGCAGTGCACACATCCATCATACATGGGTTAAACATTATTTTGGATACTTTCTGTAACATGTGGCCTATGCTGCAGGCTTCTAGCACTGCTCTGCAGTGATTAAATGTGTTTATTTCCTGTTGGTACCTTCAAGGTTAATGTCAATAGCTGCTGCAGTTTTGCTGTCTATGGTCTGTTGTGGCTTTTCAGGTGACATGTTGTGTGTGTCAGGGTATGTGGTTGTCCACACCCTTAATTTTTAAATAATTCCATTTCCCACCAGGTGTCGTTGATATAGTTTAGTCTCTTCTCTGACCTTGTGCTGAGAGGACATAGCGCTGTGTTACAGAAGCTTTCCTAAAGCAAACCTCTTTGGGAGAATCAACTGGCGGGAGTTGCTGTTCCTTTCCCTGGGTGTAGGTGAGGGGGTTGAAGCCCAGAGCTGGATAGGAGCAGAGCACGTTGGTGGCTCGGACATCTCCACTTTTAGGGGTAACTCTGGGGATCGGGGTCAGCTAGGGAACCCCAGTGTGCAGGGTCAGACTAGCTTCCCTGATTCCCTCAGCCCATCTCTGCCTTCCTGCTACTACTCAACTCACACGCTATTAGCACCCATGACACTTTCTATGTAGTATTGCCCTAAAGTCTCTCAACTAGTTGAATATCCAGTCAATACCTTTCACAATCCATCCATGTATCACTCAAACTAGCTTTCCGCCCGAAGTAAAAAAATATAATTTCTCAAGAGCCAACTCGTAGCAGTAGGCAGCACCTTGTAAGAAGACAATGTGTTTAGGCTGCTGGTAAGGTTTAGAATTGCACTTACTGGTTTTAGAGTTTTTAATTTGCGGAATATTTTAGTCGGCCAATATTTTAGCAGCAAGGGAACTCACGTGTCTGCTCAAATGTTTTCCCTGATTTTAAAGGGTCGCTATGGGACTTCAGGAATTTATTAATTTATTTTAAAAAAATAGTCTTCATGTTGCAAGGGGAATATTTTTATTCAGAATAGTAAATATATTATATATAATATTTTTTTTTTTTATAAGAAAAGGCTTGGGGAAAGTAAGCTTGGTTTTTCTCAGGGTGAAACAGATTACTTGAGAAGTTTGGCTTTTTTATTGTTTTTATTGTAGTTATGTTACTTTTTAGGCCTTATTTTTATTAAGTCACATCATGTGAACTAATGTTTAATTAAGAGAGTTTAACAAGAATGAAACAATTAAACATAAACAGAAAATGAATGTAGCCAATATTTGAGTCAATGTGCAACACCACTAAGATTATTACCCAAACCAGTAAACCATCTGTAGGCAGCTGTGATGAGCTACCAACCCCTCCTACCCTTAGTCATGTTGCATGACTTGCTTAAATGTTGGACTTGCTTAAAATGGCATTTATACAGAAACTGCCTTCAAAAAATTGTGCTAAAGAGACTATTTTTTACACCTGTAGGAGAGCTTATTTGCATACTTTTTTCCAACAGAACATTTCCTTTAAAGGGACTCTCTCACCAGGTTTTTGCCATCTCATCTGAGAGCAGCATAATGTAGAGACAGGGATCCTGATTCCAAGGATGTATGACTTTCTGAGCTGCTAAGTGTAGTTTTGATAAAATCACTGTTAAATCAGCAGAGATTATCATTAGAGGACTACTCAACTAGTCCAGTCATATGCAGGAGCTGCCAAATCTGCAGCAGAGAAAACAGTCATTTTATCAAAATGACAGCAAGGAGCTCAGTATTTGACACATCACTGGACTCAGGGTCTCTATCTCTACAATATGGTGCTGTCAGATGGGATGGCAAAAACCTGATGACAGAGTCCCTTCAAGACTCCATACTTTACACTGATCTCCCTAAAAAGAAGCAATATAGCTGGGATGCATATATGGGCAGCTTGTACTATATATAGGGCAGCATGGTGGCTCAGTGGTTAGCACTGTGTTATATATACAGGGCAGCACAGTGGCTCAGTGGTTAGTACTGTAGTATATATATACAAGGCAGTATGGTGGCTCAGCAGTGGTGTAACTTCAGGACCATGGGCCCCGATGCGAAAGCTCCAACGGGGCCCCCAATTATTGCATATCTTTAATAGTATTATTCTTTTTCTATAGGCCAAAGGGACTTTTGCTATTGCAACCCTTGCACCTATTGTAGTTACGCCCTGTGGCTCAGTAGTTAGTACTGTATCATATATACAGGGCAGCAAGGTGGCTCAGTGGTTAACACTTTACTATATAAATGGCAGCATGGTGGCTCAGTGGTTAGTACTGTTATATATAGGGCAGCATGATGGCTCAGTGGTTAGCACTGTACTTTAAATTGGGTAGCACAGTGGCTCAGTGGTTAGCACTGTACTTTTTATTGAGCAGCATGGTGGCTCTGTGATTAGCACTGTACTATATATAGAGCAGCATAGTGTCTCAGTAATTAGCATTATACTATATATAGAGCAGCACAGTGGCTCAGTGGTTAGCACTGTACTATATAGAGTGCAGTATGGTGGCTCGACGTTAGCACTGTGCTATATATAGGGCAGCATGGTGACTCAGTGGTTATAACTGTACTATATCTAGAGCAGCACAGTGGCTCAGTAATTAGCATTATACTATATATAGAGCAGCACAGTGGCTCAGTGGTTAGCACTGTACTATATATAGGGTGGCTCAGTGGTTAGCAATGTACTATATATAGGGTGTCTCAGTGGTTAGCACTGTACTATATAGAGTGCAGTATGGTGGCTCAACGTTAGCACTGTGCTATATATAGGGCATATGGTGGCTCAGTGGGTAGCACTGTATTATATATTGGGCAGCACAGTAGCTAAGTGGTTATCATTGTACTATGTATAGAGCAGCACAGTGACTCAGTGATTAGCATTGTGCTATATATAGGGGATCATGGTGGCTCAGTAATTCAGCACTGTACTGTGGCGCCCCACTGGTCAGTGCACCACAGTAGGGGTACTGCACCCAAGACAGTCCGTGTGGTATCCCAGTCATTAGAGAGTTGATGTCAAACTGCGGCTCTCATCCCTGCATTCATACACTTATGTTAGGAGACCTTTTGGTTAAACCGTTGCCAGGGAACTAGTCCCAGTGGGAGGAGCTAAGTAGTAGTGAAAAAGCGGGAACAGACAGTTATTCAGGGGAGAGAGTGTGAAGTGAGTCCTAGAGGGAAGTCGCAGCGATGGCGCATGAAAAGGAGTAGCGACTCAGACAGAGGGGGAGACCAGTGCCAGACCTTCTGATTACACGGTCTGGGGGAATCATAGTTCCCAACCGGGGAACCAGCTCCGAATCGCGGTACAGGCGAGTCCAACCCTGAGCCGCCAACACTGGTAGGTCACAAGTCTGGTAAGCAGCCCCCGACCTTGTCCACAAAGCACAGCCCCACCAGGAACTCCAAACTGGGTTGAGCACCTAAGAGAGAAGGGTATCCTCATTACACCCAACAGGCCTGGTAGGAAACGGGTTTGTGAAGGGCGGGTGCACAGAAAGTAAGGAGAGCGCAAGGAAGCACACAGTGGGACTGAAAGTAAAGTGGAAGGAACATCTAAGAGAGCCTCAGAGAGACATTGCACTCTTCATTGACGACTCGGCCAACTCCCGATCCTGAGTAACTGTATACCTGACTTGCCGTGAAGAGCTACCAGTAAACATCAGTACAGAGTCATGCAGTCTCCTGTACTTCATTCTTATACATACTTTGACAGCAAGAGTTCCAGATCCTGCCCTAGGGATCCCGCGGGGAGCTACAACATCTGACTGCCTATCCACCACCTACATAGGTCTGCCGGCTGTGCTGGTGTCATCACCAGGTACTGCAGGTAGCATCACGAGACTTTAATTATTTGTCATTATTCTTTTATTTTTATTTTCTATTTATTTTTAAGCAACCACCAGGGCCACGGGCCTGGTCAGGCCAACCGTGACATTCCCCCTTACAGAAACGCCCGGGTACCGAGTCCCCACGGCCTTGGGGTGGGTCATACTATATATAGGGTAACATGGTGGCTCAGTGGTTAGCACTGTTCTATATATAAGTCAGCATGGTGGCTCAGTGACTTGCACTATACACCATATTCCAAAATTTTTATGCAAATGTTCTTTTTCTCTGATTTTCCTAAATGGTCGGTGCAAATGACAGTCACTGTAATAAAAGTCATCACCCGTTAGAGTATACATCAAATTTTATTGAAGAAACCTCCCAAGGAGGTTGAAGAGTTTATTGAAGAAACCTCCCAACAGTATAATCTTAAAAATTAAAAAAACTCTAAATGCACTGTTCCAAATTATTAGGCACAGTAGAGTTTCTAAACATTGGATATGTTTGAAAGAACTGAAAATGCTCATTTGTTGAATTTGCAGCATTAGGAGGTCACATTCACTGAAATAAAAAGCTATTTAACTTCAAAACATCCTAACAGGCCAAGTTACATGTTAACATAGGAACCCTTCTTTGATATCACCTTCACAATTCTTGCATCCATTGAACTTGTGAGTTTCTGGAGAGTTTCTGCTTGTATTTCTTTGCATGATGTCAGAATAGCCTCCCAGAGCTGCTGTTTTGATGTGAACTGCCTCCCACCCTCATAAATTTGTTGCTTGATTATACTCCAAAGGTTCTCTATAGGGTTGAGGTCAGGGGAAGATGGTGGCCACACCATGAGTTTATCTCCTTTTATGCCCATATTAGCCAATGACACAGAGGTATTCTTTGCAGCATGAGATGGTGCATTGACATGCATGAAGATGATTTTGCTCCTGAAGGCACGTTTTTGCTTTTAGTACCATGGAAGAAAGTTCTCAGTCAGAAACTCTATATACTTTGCAGAGGTCATTTTCATACCATCAGGAACCTTAAAGGGATCCTGTCACCTCCAGAACGCCTCCTAAGTTAGCAAAACATGTCCCTGCAGCATCCCAGCACTAATCCCACACTCCTTTTGTCTCCTAAAAGCATCTTGTGAAAGTGCATAAAAACGTTTTAATACTTAGTCATTAATGATTATAATTAGCAGGGGCTATACTCTTTAGTCACCAGGGCGGGCTGTTTTGCAGGCTCCAGGATCCACTCTTTCTTTGTCTGTTTGCTCTGCTTGTGCAGCCTTTACCCTCCCCCCTCTCTATCACTCACAGAATGCAAATCATTAGTCCTGCCTTCAGCTGCACATCACAGCAGCACAGACAGAGAGAGGGTGGATCCTCAAGGCTGCAAAACAACATGCCCTGGTGACTAAAGAATATAGCCCCTGCTAATTATAATCACTAATGAGTGAGTATTAAAACGTTTTTATGCACTTTCACAGGATGCTTTTAGGAGACAAAAGAAGTGTGAGATTAGTGATGGGATGCTGCAGGGATATGTTTTGCTTAGGAGGCATTTTGGAGGTGACAGGATCTCTTTAAAGGGGCCTACCAGCTGTTTCCCAATGATTCCGTCCCAAAACATGACTCCTCCACCTCCTTGCTGATGTCGCAGCCTTGTTGGGACATGATGACCATCCACCAACTTTTCACTACTCCATTCAATTGGACCATCCAGGGTGGCTCGGCACTCATCAGTAAACAAGAGTGTTTGAAAATTAGTCTTCATGTATATCTGGACCCACTGCAACCATTTTTGCTTCTGAGCACTGTTTAGGTGTGGCCGAATAGTAGGTTTATGCACCACAGCAAGCCTTTGAAGGATCCTACACCTTGAGGTTCGAGGGACTCCAGAGGCACCAGCAGCTTCAGATATCTGTTTGCTGGTTTGTAAAGCCTTTTTAGCAGGTGCTCTCTTAATTCAATGAATTTGCCTGGCAGAAACCTTCCTCATTCTGCCTCTATCTGCACGAACACGTCTGTGCTCAGAATCAGCCACAAATCTCTTCACAGTACGATGATCACGCTTACGTTTTCGTGCAATATCTAATGTTTTCATCCCTTGTCCAAGGCATTTCACTATTTGTTGCTTTTCAGCAGCAGAGACATCCTTTTTCTGTCCCATGTTACTTGAAAACTGTGGCCTGCTTAATATTGTGGAACATCCAGTTTTCCTTTTATTGGGCTCACCAGCCAAACTGATTATCACAGGTATCTGAGATTGATTTCAGTGATCCAAAGAACCCTGAGACACAATACCAGCAATGGGTTTCTTTAAGAGAAAAAAAAAACCTGACACTTAAAACCAGTTTGCATAATAATTTGGAACATGGTTTACAATATACAGAGCAGCATAGTGGCTCCGACGTTGTCACTGTACTATTTATTGGGTAGCACAGTGGCTCAGTCGGTAGCACTGTAATACTCTATATCTGGAGCAGCACGGTGGCTAAGTGATTTGCAATGTACTATATATAGGTTGGCTTAGTGGCTACCACTGTACTATATATGGTGCAGTACAGTGGCTCAGTGGTTAACACTGTAATATATATAGAACTGCATGGAGGCTCAGTGGTTAGCACTGTACAATATACAGTATAGGGCAGCACGTTGGCTGTATGATTCGCACTATACAATAAATAGAGCAGCAGTGCTCAGATCCTCTATTCAATTCCCACCAAGGACATCTACAAGGAGTTTGTATGTTCTCCCTGTGGGTTTCCACTGGGTTCTTCAAAGACATACTAATAAGGAAGAAAGATTGTGAGCTCTGGTGGGGACAATACTGATGGTGTCTGTAAATCAATAATCCTCTGAGGTTAAATATTAAAAAAAAAATGTTCTTTTCCCAGTGCTCACCTAATTTTCCCTCTGGTCCAGTGATTATAATCATTTTCATATGTAGCATATATAGGTTGTAGTACCATCATTAACTGAAAGAGAAACAGTTGTGTAGGAGGCTTAAAACTGGGTGGTGAACAGACAAACCCCACCACAAAGGAGAGGTTCTTAAAAACAGTTCAATGTCACAAATCAAACATCATACAAGACTGAGCAGAGCAACAAAGCACAAGAACAAATCACAAGGTAGTTATACTGCATCAACAAGGTCTCTCCCAGGGGAAGAATTCATAAAAGACTAAGGTTACATCAAGATATTTTGAAGAAACACCAATAAATGGGCAGAGTTGAGGATCATATATGTGTGGGTAAGCCAAAAAAAACTAAGTGCAGCAGATGAATGATAAATCATGCTTTCATTCAAAAGTGAAGGTGCCCAGCAGTGCCATCAGTTCAGAACTGGCAGTAACTAGTGGGACCTGCTACTCCCATCTGCTGTTTGGAAAACTCTGGCCAGAAGTAATTTTCATGGAAGAATCCAGACATTCCACATGACAACAAGACTATGTGACTCCATTGTGCACGAAAGACATAGGAACTAAGGAGCAGAAAAATGGCAGCAGATGCTTTGGACTGAGGCATCAAAAGTTGAAATATATGTATCTCCCCACATCCGGTCACTCGCTCTCTCTTGTCAGCTACACCTCAAAAACATCTCTAGAATTCGACCTTTTCTTACTGTTGACTCTGCAAAATGTCTAAGGGCCGCTTTACACGTCGCGATATCGCAATGCAACATCGACAAAAAGTCACATGGTGCGGCCGTTTCAGTTGATATCGTTCGTGCGTTGTGTCGTGTAAATGGGCAATGCGACTCGAAAAAAGCCTACCTACGATATTGCAAGAAGATTGTGCAAGCCCTTCAACCGTACGATATTGTATATGCGATGTGGCAGGATCGTGCTGTGTGACGGCGCAACTACGATTTGGAGCACAACTTCCCCTATTCACTACAATGTTAAATGGTTGTTCCCTGGGTTGCTCATACCCAGTGCAAAAAAGGGGCGTACAACATCGTAGTTGCGTTGCCTGCCGATATCTCCCTGTGTGACATCTCCCATACAATCTTGGACAAGTGCCAAAAACGGTGCACGCTCCCGTGAAATCGTATGCAATATCGGAACGATATTGCGACGTGTAAAGCGGCCCTAACTGTGGCCCTTATTCATTCTCACCTGGATTACTGCAATTCTCTACTAATTGGTCTCCCTCTTATTAAACTCTCTCCTCTCCAGTGCATCCTGAATGCTGCAGCCAGGATTATATTCTTCTCCAACCGCTTCACCAATGCCTCTATCCTGTGCCAGTCATTGCACTGCTTGCCAATCCGCTATAGAGTACAATACAAAATTTTCACCCTCATCGACAAAACCCTCCACAATTCTGCACCGCCCTACATCTCCTCCCTCATTTCTGTCTATCACCTTACACGTGCCCTCCATTCCGCAAGTGACCTAAGACTGACATCATCTACAATACGAACCTCCCACTCCCGTCTCCAAGACTTCTCACGAGCTGCGCCAATTCTCTGGAACGGATTACCAAGAACAATTCAATTAATTCCCAATACCAATAGATTTAAGCGAGCGTTAAAAATGCATCTCTTTAGACTAGCCTATCACCCAGTAGTGTAGCTAGCAGGGGGGGCAGGGGGGGCGAGCGCCCCGGACCCCCAGCATGAGGAGCCCATTGCCCGCCCCCTGGGGGGCCCCACACCCCCTGGGGAGCCCCGTGCTGGCAGCCGGCTGCCGCACTGCCGGAGAGGAGGGAGGACGGGACTTCCTGTCCTGCAGCTCTGCCCGCCCCTCCTCTCCTCCTCCTTACAGCAGACGCACGGCGGACACGGTGAGTGTTGTGCACCCCCCCCGGTTCTCTGATTTCTCTGGGGAATTGGTTTTGAGTAATGGTGACCTCAATGCTGAGAAGTATAGAAAAATACTTATCAATTATGTGATATCATTAGGGATGCATCTGATTGGCTTCAAAATAATTCTCCTGCAGAGCAAAGACCCCAAACATTCAGCCAACATCATTAAGAACGCCCCTAGTGGGTATGTCATATGAAACTGGCTTCTGGGCATGCTCAGTCAAAAAACCCAGATCCAGCATCTAGATCCCACAGGATCTGAGTTCTGCCATATACGGGTTCAATAGAGCACCATTTTATTTTAGGCTGCATTGCCCCGGATCTGGTTGTTTATGGATTTAAAAAAAATGCAAAAAACTTTACAAACTGCGTTTTTAGTTTCCGTTAAAAACTGTTCATAGCCGTATGCGGCTAGAACCATATACAACTGCATGAGCCTGCGTCACCATTGATAATCCATGGGGAAAAACTGCATGCGGTTTCATACGGTTTTAACCAGATTCACCCAGATTAAAAAAACTGGTAGTGCAAAACCAGCCTATGTCTACCGTTTATATTTGTTTGGAGATCTGAAACATTTAAGTGTGAAAAACATGCAAAAGAGTAAGGGCGGCTTCACACTGGGGCGTGATCCGGTCCGGTTCTGTCTGGGATGACCCAGACAGCCGCGGACCGGATCTGCACACAGGACTGGGGGGCTATTATGCCCTCCGGTCCGTTGTGCAGCACACGCAGCTGCAGCCGCTGTCAGGTCAGGACCGCGGCGCCCGTGGTCCTGACTTATCAGCAGCGGGAACTGCGTGCGCTGCACACTGGACCGGAGGGCATAATAGCCCCCCAGTCCTGTGTGCAGATCCGGTCCGCGGCTGTCTGGGTCATCCCGGACAGAACCGGACCGGATTACGCCGCAGTGTGAAGCGGCCCTAAGAAATCAAGAAGGAGGCAACACTTTATCAATTATTTGGATTTTTTAACTCTTGCTGACCCTTTAAAATCCAGTAAAATGGCAACGGTTAATGATTTTGCTGAAATGTCTCAAAATGAATCACAAAACAATTGAGAGGAATTGAATTCACATCAATCAATTTGCTCAACTCTTTGTCCAGATACACAATCTACACTAAATTCTACAAGAACAGAGAACTGTATCCTCACCCATCAATTGTAGATTGTGAGCCCTCGTAGGCAGGATCCTCTCTTCTCACCTACTGTATCCTCACCCATACCTTGTAGACTGTGAGCCCTAGTGGGCAGGGTCCTCTCTCCTCACCTATTGCCTCCTCACCCATCCCTTGTAGATATTGAGCCCTCATGGGCCAAATCCTCTCTCCTCACCTACTGTATCCTTACCCATCCTCTGAAGACTGTGAGCCCTCGTGGGCAGGGTCCTTTCTCCTCAGCTACTGTATCCCCACAGATCCCTATTAGACTGTGAGCCCTCGTAAACAGGGTCCTCTCTCCTCACCTATTGTATCCTCACCCATCCCTTTTAGACTGTGAGCCCTCGCAGGCATGGTCCTCTCCCCCCCTCTGTACTTATGTGTGCCTTGTATTGCTTATGTTTGTTGTACCTTTCTATGTATATTACTTTTTCACATGTAAAGCACCATGGAATAAATGGCACTATAATAATAAATAATAAGAATAATAACTTTAATGTACAAAATGTGTGATCAATTACTCGATTTTCTAAAAAAGTAGACTTTTCATGCAAAGATGACTGGAAACATGATTGTTGGAGATCCACCAGAAAAGACTAAATACAAGTGCATCTCAATGAATTAGAAGATCATCAAAAAGTTAATTTATATCAGTAATTCAACACCTAAAGTGAAACACATATATTTTTTAGAGTCATTACACCCAGAGCGATCTATTTCAAGTGTTTATTTCAGTTAATGTTGATTATGGCTTACAGCCAATTGCAACGTCCACCAGGGCCATGGTGTACTCGGACCGGGCAGGTAAGTTCTTAGGGGAATCACGGTGGTGGTGACCCTGGACGCGCAGTAAAGGGGGTTATTTAAAGGGGATATGTTCATGACGCCACCTGTAGTGTTCGGCCAGGAATGGCCTCTGCTGCAGTTTCAGACCACTGGGACAGATGGTAGGGCAGTCGATATCACTCCCCACAGATGGAGCGGAGCCCCAGGCAGATGGGAAAGTCTATAGCAAGTATGGGGCTGTGATGATGAAGAGGGCCACAGGGCGTAAAAGGAGAGACAGTTCATGCAGTTGTTTACCTTTACTTGCTGTGTGCTGTGCCCCTCCAAAGTGCAACCAGGTTGGTCCCCAGGAGATCAGGATCACTATGCTGAGACACCACTCATGGTCCTTCCCAAGTTGCTCTTCCCTACACTGGCTACCCACCTTTCCTGCTCTGCAGGTTCCCAGGCTGATGGCTGTGGGCCTTTTCGGGCGACTGCTGCAGCTGTTCCCTGGCCCTTATCTTAGCGACCGTCCTGTGGATTATTCACGGTTGGTGGTCACTGCTTCTGCAAAGCCAGTGGCCTGTGGTTTTCCTGGTCGGGGCCTGGAGCACCCAATACCAGATCGAAGCCAGTACCCTACAGCAACCAGTTCATCCACCCGACTCGGATCGGGACTGGATATGGAGAACACGGGTGGATCACCCACTCCTGTGTCCCCTAGAACTCTCTCAGCCCTGCGCCCACTCCAGATGCCTTCCTCAACATTCTCTCTCTACACTAACCTACTGCTAACCGCTTCTCCTGACCAGAAGATGGGGCCCTTTCTCTCTTTAGGGTCTGCCCGAATCCCCTTGCCCTGATTTGGGATGATCTTGTGTGCAGTTCTGCATGTCTCGGGTTTGCTACCTTTCTCACCTGGGAACGGTGTCACCACTGGAGTAGGTGCAGCATCACTGTGGCAACTAGTCCGCAGGGGTGCCATACAATGAAAACTCCAAAGGTCATTCTCTCAGAGAATTAAAGTATGGAGGATAAAGTCTTATTTCACGACACATCAAAGGGGGAATAAAATATTAATTTATTAGTCAACACATTTCAGGGCTCCAAGAAACACCCTGAAACATGGCAACATTACTTTGATTTTTGATGATATTCTAATTCATTGAGATGCACTAGTATATCTTGCAGGAATCCATGTAGAGATTACACCCGCTTGGATGAACCTTTCCAGTCCAGCAACCAGAATAACAGAGAAGGTTCTGGTAGATCTTTTATGTTTTTATGTCTTATCGACTATATTTTTGTGCACATTTTTGACCCTATTAAGTAGACTTTCCATCATGTTATGTTCCCTACACATTTTATTTTTTTTTCACTAGATACTGGATCCTGTATATAGTGTCCTCTTTAAACTCTCTTCACATTGCTTTATTACCGACATGCTCAAAACAGCAAAAGGTCAAAAATGATATCAGAACAAAAGTTTCTCAAAAGCCCGGCATTGTAAAGGCATGGTGCCTTTTCTACTGGAACACTCAGTGAGGGGTCGTCTTTGCTGTAGTCCCTCAAAGCCAACATAGTCTTTGAAGAGCTAAAGGCAAAGTCTAAGACCGGCTTTAGTCTTTCTCCTTTCCTTCACCACCGCGGTGTACTCAGAAGAGAGGGTGCTATGATGACGGAGAGATCTAAACAAGCCGTTAGCTGATGTGTCCTGCAAATACATAGAGAGCATTACTGAATGTCCAAGTGGCTACCACACAAGATTCTTGAAAGATTGCTGGGTTTCATCTTGCCTGAAGCACTCGACACCATCGCAGATAACTAGCATTCCCCTCTTTTATTGAAGATAACTTCCCAGCATGAAGCATGGCCGCAGTTGACCATTAATATGAAATGTCCAACTCTCCCTGGATGAGAAAATTAAAGACGTTTATAAAGGAACCGATTGTGCAAGATGACAAAGGCAAAAGTTATGAGTTGTGCAAAGGATCCAATTGGTTATAATTGTAAATAATCTCTTGGATGGACTTGAGGTTGGACGGATCTACCAATCTGAGGATTAGCAATTGATTCTCCCTCTGTGATAACTTGGATTCGTACTAATTCTAACATTTGGGCAAAGTTCCTCGAGGAGTATTTGGTGAGTTTTTGATGTTGAAGATTTTCTACATTAAGTTACTTGCACATTGTGTTCTTTACATATGTTTTAATTGCATTTTTTGTCGGCTGCTTTTGCTGTCTCCTTTTTGTGTTATTATTAAAATAGATCCTCTTTATTCTGGATACTTCCTGTTAGATAGATTTGATAAAACTAAGTTGATAAAGTCATGGGCGGATTTTATGCATTCTTAGGCTAAGTTAACATGACCAGTAATCATCCATTATATCGGATCCAGCACAATCCGTTCTGCAAACATAAATTCTTTGTCATTTTTTAAAAAAATTGATTTTTGCAGGATCAGATTTTTAACATTGGAGTCTATGGAGAACTGATCCAGTAACTGATCGCTATTTATTCATCCATTTTTCCATCATTTCTGTAAAAGATCCATTTTTTTCTTCCTGGATCAGTTTCAAATTAAAGATAAATAGCGATCAGTTACCAGATCCATTCTTCTTAAACTCCCATGATAAAAAACTGTATCTGGCAAAAATAAATATTTTCAAAATGGACAAAAAGTTTTCTCCGCACAACTTATTTGCCAATGTTTATCTACTGGATCCGCCCTCTCTCAGAGCTGGATGTGGCTCATGACCCTCTCTCAAAGCATGATTTTTCTCATAACCCTCTTCTAGAGCTGGATGTAGCTCGCGACCCTCTCTCATAGCTAGATGTGTCTCATAACCTTGTCTGAGATCTGAATGTTCCTTTTGACCCTCTCTCAGAGCTGGATGTGGCTCTCGACCCTCTCTCAGAGCTGGATGTGGCTCTCGACCCTCTCTCAGAGCTGAATGTGGCTCACGACCCTCTCCTAGAGCTAGATGTGTCTCGCAACCTTCTCTCAGAGCTGAATGTGGGTCATGACCTTTTTTGAGAGCTGAATGTTCCTTGTGACCCTCTGTCAGAGCTGGATGTGGCTAGTGTACCTTCCTCAGAGCTGAATGTGGCTTACAACCCTCTCTCGAACCTGGATGTAGCTCCTGACCTTCTCTGAGAGCTATGACACTCTTTTAGAGCTGGATGTAGCTCATTATCCCCTTTCTTAGTTAAATGTTGCTTGTCACCCTTTCTCAGAGCTGAATGTGGCTCACAACCCTCTCTCAGACCTGAATGTGTATCATAGCCCTTTCTCAGAGCTGGATGTGGTTCAGGACCCTCTCTCAGTGCTAAATGTGGCTCACAACCCCTCTCTCAGATCTGGATGTAACTCACAACCCTTTCTCAGAAATGAATGTGGCTCATGACTTTATTTCAGAGCTGGATGTGGCTCATGACCTTCTCTCAGACTTGGATGTGGTTTGCAACCCTCTCTCAGAGCTGGATGTGGTTCACGACCCTCTATCAGAGCTGAATGTGGTGCACAACCTCCTTTCAGAGCTGGATGGGGCTCGCGACCCTCTAGCAGAGCTGAATGTGGTGCACAACCTCCTTTCAGAGCTGGATGGGGCTCGCGACCCTCTATCAGAGCTGAATGTGGTGCACAACCTCCTTTCAGAGCTGGATGGGGCTCGCGACCCTCTATCAGAGCTGAATGTGGTGCACAACCTCCTTTCAGAGCTGTATGTGGCTTGCGACCTTCTGTTAGGACTAGATGTGGCTTGCAACGCTCTTTTAGAGTAGGATATAGCTTGTGACCCTCTTTAAAATCTGAATATGGTTAAAATGTCAGAAAGGTTGGAGGCCTCTGATCTAACGTGATGCATTCGTGGGTCAAGCTATCTGAAACTTGATGAAGTATAGAATAGAGTTTGTAGAACTTTATTTTTGGTCTTTTCAATGACCTTCATTAGGGACCTTGCCGAATAATAATCTTTTATTATGGAGTATCACCAAGTGGCTCTCCGAAGCAGACAGCGGGAGATTCTGCATGTCTCCGAATGACTACAATCTAGTGATAATGCTGTAAGCAATTTAAGTCGTTCTGCCAGGGAATAGTACCTTTCAAAGAACTATATATAAAAAAGCGCGATGCATTTATCCTATTGTGCAATGCAAAACACATGACGGAGCCGTACCCGGCAGGCAGAATTAATCATTTAGCAGCCCAAAAAAAATAATCTAATTTTGCTTCCAAATTCCGACCAGAATATGGTTTATTAACCTCAAGAGAAAAGCTTAAATACCTCCGAGCCTTCTCTGCCGTACTCGGGAGTAATTAAATTAGAACACACGTTGCAATATACAGCACTTTAATAATTATCTGTAGCCATGCTAATTGATAAATCAACCTGTAATTGACTCGCAATAATAAAGCAGCGCTCGGGTCAGGATAAGTCTCCCAATTATAAAGTTTTTAGCACATAAAAGGCTGTTTTGTTGTTTTTTAAAGCCTGATGAGCGCAGTTTGTGCGTGGGGAGCGTGTGGGTGGTGACTGATGGAAATTCACTGCAATTAATATGCATGTTACTAATGTGATACTTGCCACTTCTCAGCTCCCAACCTCCAGCCCTGGAAACACGTTCGATTATCTAATAAGATGGATCAGCGTTAACCCCAAATTCTGATCCCTATTTCCATTAATTCATTATATATTTATAAATTTTATTTAAAATATTACAATTGTCCATTGTTTATAAAAAGTTTTGAAGTTCAAATACTTTTTTTTATATTATAGTTATTATTTTTTTTTTTTAACTTTTTAAATATTATTTTTACATATTATTTATGTAAAAGAAGTAGGTTACAATCTGAAATAATTGCAATTTTACCTAAGTAAACAACTTTGATCGCTTTTCGGTTTGTGCGGTATACTTTGAGGAAGGTTGTCATTGGCAGGCACCCTATTTTGAAAATCAATATGTGTCCTCCTTTACCTCTCCTCTTAAACCCACATATCTGGAGAAAAGTTGCATAAAATTAAACGCTTTAAAAAAAAAAATTGAGTTGGGATACTCTGTCAGGAGATGTTGTGATGTGAAACAGCATATGAAGAGTCTTGCAAACATCAGGTCTTATGTATTGAATTCACAACATGAGCCCTTAAGAAAATTTTAGTAAATATAACCCTGAATTCAACACTTTTCCTGGTTCAGACTTGCAATCTACCATTCATCTGCTGTAAGTATGAGAAACTAATTTCTGAACTGTTTCACACTGTGGAGCTTCTGCATCAGAGGATATACGTATGCTCTACTGAAAAGTTTGCCCGATGGCCACTGCTGTCTGTGACTATCCATCCCTTGGTGATTAACCTCTCTTCTGCTGTAAGTATTACAAACTCTCCTCTGGTCATGTTCATTATTGTTGCAGCTTTTCCTGGACTGGCTTCACTTCTTCAGCTTTTACATCTGTCTACAGTCTTTGCTCTGTGTCTTTTAGTGTGTCATGTTCTGCTTGCTTGCTCGCTGATGAACTTAAGCTGTACTTGTCCTCACTGTTCTACTCTGCCATCGCCTTCAGTTGATGTGTTCACCTTGATCTGCAGCTTAGCGAATCTTCCTTACCAGGTGATCCCTAATAGGGATCAAAATATAGTTATGGTTCAATACCAGATCCATGAGAGTCCAACACATGCAACCCATCTATCAACTTATAGCTGGTGTCACAACTGTGACGACTCAACATCAATGAGGGTAATCTGGTCACTTGTGTGGGGGTGAACTATTCTTAAACATGCCTTTACTTTGTTCTGCAAGTCAAGGGACGTGAGCCATTGCTTCATGTGAAAATCTATAAAAGGGTAGACAAGGGCGCAATAGGATCTTATCTCTTGGATTCCAGATGTTTCAAAAGATGAGGTACTGCTCACCTAGTGCAGTTGTGAGTCCCACAACCGGATTTAAACGCTCAAAAACAGCTGCCGCAGGATCCACCTTTCTATCTGGAACATCATGAAAATAAATCCAAAGGACTAGGGTGTGCTACGATCCGTGCTATGCTGACATATTCAGGCAGCGTCATGACTACTGGATTTCCCACAGTAGTCGTGATGCTGCCTGCAGATGCCAGCACAGTGCGGATCGTAGCACACTCTGGTCCTTTGAATTGTTTCATGTGAGACTGTTGAGTGCACCTTCTTGTCTGTTAATTTGTGAAATGCCCACTGTTTGTGGATTGCATCAGCACCCTATAGTGTACTAGAATGTCTGATGCTCCTTTTTGTCTGCCAATTTGGGAAATGCCTACTGATTATGGATTGCATGGTGTATTAGACTCCAACATTTAGATGACAGTTATGCAGTTGGATTGAACTAGTAGTTAATGAAGGAACAGCCATAATTATCTCCCCTCAATTCTGTGGGACACAATGCCCTGAAATGGGAGCTGAAGGATTTAAAAAACTCCTGTCAGAGGTGTGATTCTAGAAGACCTCAGTCTAGTGACCACAATTCCAACTGGTGGATTACAGAGCTTCTCTACTGCTCAATACTGAGCCTCAACCTCACACAGTCTTTAGACAGCCAGGCCAGCGGACAAGAGCACCCATTGACCCTTGTGTCTCTGCAATGACCACCTGAAACATATAGCCCCTAGAAACAAACTGAACACAGTGTAATGGCCATTCTTGTTCACCTAAATGGCAGCTGAATGGTGGCACCCAATCATAGTCCCTACACTGTGTACAGAGTTGTGGTGTTGTGTCTCCAGTACCAGGAATGAGCTGATCTCCATTGGGAGATGCTGGACATCAAGGTCTTCAATATCTCAGTCCCAGACAACCCCTTTAATAACTTTGAAGTCAAATGAGATTGACTAAAGACCCATCCATTGCCCTATAAAACATTGAGTCGCTACTTATATCAAGTGGCCAAATGTCAATGATACTCAAGATCCCATCCATCACATTAGTCATAGACAGAAGCAGTGTTTTGCCCAAGATTCTAGGAAAGTTATAGCCCTTTGAGAAGCTTCTCATAATTTAGATATAAATCGAAAAGAAGGAAAAATAAGACTAACATTCTAACAATACAGTAAATCTGTTGGTGCCGAGCAGATCTGCTCCGTTGGCGAGACGGTCTCTGTGTGCAAACATATCCAATCCTCAGTAGAGTTTCTGTTAATAAATAGATGTTTTATGATACATTGTAGCTTCTTGGCACTGAATTCTCTTGTTTTACTTCCAAACATCCATCAAAGGAGAGGCTCTCGTAAAACAAGGCTGCAGCAAAAATGCTTGTTTCGTCTTTTTTTATGGCATTTAAACTTTTTAAGATTAGCATCAGAGTATATTCCAAAGCAGGACAATGGCTTTTACTGGTTACAGAGAGGCGTAATGATGTCGTAAAACAGGAGTCAAGTGGATTGTACAAATTGTTCCAAATTCCTGCTGTGACCAATGCAAAAGATATTTCATCTATTGGATTTACTTGCATTTCTCTTTAGTTTTTATTTGTTTGCTGAAATATATAAAAGCAACGAAAAAAGAAAACATTTTATAAAAAAAAAAGAATGGTTAACCGTCTAAAAGCCAAGTTTGTCTGTGCCTTAAAGATATAAAAATGTTTCTCCCTTATAATTCTTTTCATTATCGCATCTCAAGAGACATTTTTTGCATTTTCCATCACAAGAGCTTTGTGCAATGTGGATAAATAACTTATTGTTTAGGTGTTTTTAACTTTTTCAGGGGGAGTAAAAAAAATATATCACGTTTTGTCGCTTTATAAGACGCACCAGAATATAAGACTCACCCCA
The DNA here is from genome assembly GCA_033576535.1 of Allobates femoralis. Taxonomy (NCBI): domain Eukaryota; kingdom Metazoa; phylum Chordata; class Amphibia; order Anura; family Aromobatidae; genus Allobates; species Allobates femoralis. The sequence continues at coordinate 44,918,202 of JARQOC010000010.1, read as the reverse complement.
AATTTGGTGAAGAAAAAGAGAAAAAAATAATTTTTAATGTTAAATGGGGTCCATCTTATAATGCCAGTGTCCGACATACAATCAGTAAATATGTCCCCCATCCTAGTATTTATATCCCCCATACTGGTATATATCCCCCATCCTGGCAGATATCCCTCATCCTGGTATATACAGCTCCAGAAAAAATTAAGAGACCAATTTTCAGTTTCTCTGATTTTTCTCTTTCTAGGTATATTTTGGAGTAAAATGTGCATTGTTGTTTTATTCTATGAACTACAGACATCATGTCTCCGACATTCAAAGGTAAAAATGTTGTATTTATTTGTAGCAAATGAGAAATCGTCAAAATAATAATAAAGAAGAAGTGCTTTCAGACCTCAAATAAAGCTAAGAAAACAAGTTCATATTCATTTAGAAACAACAATACTAATGTTTTAACTCAGGAAGAGTTCAGAACTCAATATTTGGGGGAATAACCATGAATTTAAATCACAGCTTTCATGCGTCTTGGCATGCTGTCCACCAGTCTTTCACACTGCTTTTGGTTGACCTGATGCCACAAAAAGTAAACAGTTCTTCTTTGTTTGATGGCTTGTGACTATCCATCTTCCTCTTGATTACATTCCAGAGATTTTCAATTAGGTACAGGTCTGGAGATTGGGCTGGCCATGACAGGGTCTTGATGTGGTGCTCCTTCATTCACATATGATTGACCTAGGTGTGTGGAATGGGGCATTGTCCTGCTGGAAAAAAACAGTCCTCAGAGTTCAGGAACATTGCCTGAGCAGAAAGAAGCAAGCGTTTTTCAAGGATAACCTTGTATGCGGCTTCATATGTCCTTCGCAAAGATTAACCTGCCCAATTCCAGCCTTCCTGAAGCCTCCCCAGATCATCTGCGATCCTCCACCAAATTTTCACAGTGGGTGTAAGACACTGTGGCTTGTACATCCCTCCAGGTCTCCGTCTAACCATTAGATGACCAGGTGTTGGGCAAACATGAAAATTAGACTCATCAGAGATTACCTTACTCCAGTCCTCTATGGTCCAATCTTTAAGGTCTTTGGCAAACTTCAGCCTGGCTCTCCTTTGCTTTTCATTGATGAAAGGCTTTTTTTGTAGCTTTACATGACTTGAGACAGTCACAAGACATCAAACAAAGAAGAACTGCTTACATTTTTTATGCCAGGAGTGGCATAAGGTCACCCAAAAGCATTGTGAAAGACTGGTGGAAAGCATGCCAAGACACATGAAAACTGTGATTAAAATCGTGGTTATTCTACCAATTGATTTCTGAACTCTTCCTGAGTTAAAACATTAGTATTATTGTTTCTAAATGAATAAGAACTTGTTTTCTTTTCATTATGATATACCTATAAAGAGAAAAATCAGAGAAACTGAAAATTCTGCAGTGGTCTCTTAATTTTTTGGAGCTGTATATGCCCCATCCTGGTATATATGTCCCCCAACCTCCTGGTATATATATATATATATATATATATATATATATATATATATATATATATATCCCCCATTCTGATATACATGATCCTCCATCCTGGTAAACATGGTCCCCTATCCTGGTATATCCCCCATCCTGGTATACATGGTTTGAATTTTATTAACTCTTCCATGGGGAGTGAAAAAAAATGTATCATGCGCTTCACTTTACTAGACGCACCAGATTATAAGACGTACCCCAAATTTGAAGAAAAAGAGAAAACATTTTTTTTTTCATGTGAAATGGGGTCCATCTTATAATGTCAGTGTCTGACTTACAATTAGTATAAATGTCCCTATCCTAGTATTTATATCCCCCATCCTGGTATATATATATATATATATATATCCCCCATCCTGGTATATATGTCCCCCATCCTGGTATATATATCCCCCATCTTAGTATATATATCCCTCATCCTGGTATATATATCCCCCGTCCTGGTATATGTATTCCCCATCCTGACATACATGGTCCTCCATCCTGGTATAATGGTCCCCCATCCTGGTACATGACCCCCCAATCCTAGTGTATATACATATCCCCAATCCTGGTGTATACATATCCCCCATCCTGGTACATAGTCCCCCTGAAGCCACCATGGCTTACGGAGGAAAGGGGGGGTGGGGTTGCAGGCATGAAGCGCAGGTGCCAGAGGAAGGTTTCACGAGTCCACAGAGGGTGGGGACAGAGCTGCAAGACTGGATGTACGGGAGTAGGGGGGGAGTCGGCATAGTGATATGCAGTGTGGGCCACCATTTCCTATGTGCCTGGATATATTCCCAAGCAGCAAGTGGTTGCTACAGGCTGAAACGTCTAGAAAATTGTTTGGTAAGATTATTATTGTTTTAAATGGTTACTTATATGCTAGATATGCAGTACAATACATGATAGCACAGGGGTAAACCTTTGGATATTTTCATATATTGATATCCATAATAATACCACCTTTTTCTAGACACTTCACAAAACTGTCAAGGAAGCTGCAAAATGCATCAGAAGACAAAGCGTTCCTTTCTCTGTGGCACTTTATTCCGGCACGCTCACGCATTTTACGCACTTTTATTTCCCTATCATATATTTGTTTGTTCTCTGTCATTATAAGCAGCCTTGTTTTTTTATTCTTACCGCTCCGGTTATAATATTTTTGTATTTGCAATTACTGGCAAGAAAATTCTTGTAAATCTCAATAGATTTTGTGGAGAATGTCCCCGAAACAACTCCGAGAAAACTAAAAACAGATAAATAACCGCCTTTTTCTCTTTTTAAACGAGCATTAAAATCCCAGCTGTGTTTTAAGTAGTTTATTTTACTCAAAAAGAGCAGCGTGATACAAATTGATATGCAAAGAACCAGTCATGTCTCCATAATTTAATTCATGCAAGCTTACAAGTGAATTGCGGCATCTTTCCCCTCCGTTCCCTTAAAGGGTCTATACACAGCTGAAGCCACTTTCTTCATTGCTTCACATAGGTAAAACATACATGACTTGTCACCTTTTTGGGTATACAACTTCCTTGCAGCAGCAGGTGAGCAAAGTATTGAACTCATCACTAATTTTCTAAGTAAATCGATTTCTAAAGCTGCTATTGACATGCTTTTCTCACCAGATGTCAGTAACAACCCATCCAATCCACAAAGGCAAAGAAATCAAACCAGAGATGTCCATAATTGATGTGTATTAATGAGAAATGATAAGGAAAGTATTGAACTCATTACTGAAAAGTTTTTAATACTTGGTGATGAAGCCCAAGATGCCTTCTGTATGGAGACATTGGTCCCTGCATTGCTCAGGTGGAAATTGGCCCATTCTTCTTCACAAACACTCTTCGCCTCCTGCAGATCCCATGGATCCTTCTGTGATCTCTGAGCTTTAGTTCCTTCCAGACATTTTGTATTGGATTCAGCTCTGGTGATTGGCTCGGAAATTCTAGCAGATTTATTGTCTTTCTCTTGGTTGTGTGTTTGGGATCATTGTCTGTGAAATGTCCGTCCTCGTTTCATCTTCATCATCTAGATGGCAGCAGATATTTATCAGGAATGTGTCAGTACATTTGTCTGTTCATTATTCCTTCAATTATATGAAGTTTGCCCGTGTTATATGTTGTAAAACACTGTAAAACATGTTCCCACCTCCACACTTCAGTTTTAGTTGTTTTTAGGGGGATTTGCCTTTTGGCCTCCAAACATAACGTGTTTTATGGCCTCCAAAGAGTTATATTTTGGTCTCATGTGACCAGACTATATTCTCCAGTATTTCACAGACTTGTCTAAATATTGAGAAAAGTTTAAAGCAGGGGTAGGGAACTCCAGGTCTCAAGAGCCGCCAGCGGTGCAGGTTTTCAGGATTTCCTGAAGGTACCGTCACACACGGCAACATTGCCAGCAACATTGCCGGCAACTCAGGGGAGCGTGCACTTTTTTGGCAGTTTTCCAAGATTACTTTGGAGATGTCACATGCAGAGATATCTCCGGCAACTCAGCTACGATGTTAAAAGCAACCTTCCTTGGCAGGATAATGTGGATGTCGGCACTCGCCAGCCATCCACAGGAAGTGATTATAGACAACATCCAGGATCATCACAGGACTTCAGGCTGTCAAGGTAACACATCAAGGTCACATGATCGCATCATGGCACCTCCGATCACAGCAGTGAACAGCGCAAACCCCACAGCAGTGCTTTGCTTCTCAGTGATTGACAGTGCAATCTAAAGGGTTAACAGCACTGATTAAATCAGATGAGATGTATGGGGGATAATTTGAGCCCGGTGCATGAGCCCACATCAGATGGAGGGACACGGCCAATGACATATATATTTGTCCATGGTTGTGAATAAAATTCATGTGGTTTTGTGCCTTGTAGAAGACTATATTGTATTGGGGGAATGAGGTGCTAATGAGCATGTGCAAACATTGCTACGGTAACTGCCCATAACAATCACATATGGAAGTATGGCTGCACATGCTCACTAATACTTCATTTCCACAAGGGATCTTAAACCTCCTGTTTTGTGGACTCAATTCAGAAACCTTTCAGCAATCATCAATTCATCCTGCAAAATAATAAGTCGTGATTTTTCTAAGTTGCCAAAATAAAAAAAAAAAATGATGGGTGTTTTAAGGAGAAGAAAAACCAAAAGACAAAAAGTAAAAGTTGTCATCAACCGGAAGTTGTTACATCAGTCAAATTGCAAAATACTTGTACTTGGCCATGCTCCCTGCTCATACAGAAGTATGAGGGGGCTGGAAGGTAAAATGATCCTGGAGCCCCCTGGTTTCACACCCCACGCACACCACCTGCTCTCTGCTGCTGCATGAGGCAGAATTTCTCTGTCCCTGTAGGGAGGGGTGAGAGTTGTGGAGCAGATATGATTTTAATGATTTATAACAGATCTATAGATCCTAGGACTGTACCGCTCAGTTCGGTTTCATCATGTAGGAGGCAAGAACAGTACAAAAACAAAAAACTAATTATCTCCTCTGAGTTCCCCTTTAACTTAGGCTAGGGCCACACTTCAGTTTGCAATACAGTTAGTGGATCCAGTTTTTCATCCTGAAAACCTGATGAGGTACCTGACCCATAGACTCCAATGTTAACAATTGTTTGCCAAAGTGCAATCCATCTACTGGATCCAGTTTTTGAGAAGTCAGGTTTTAATAGGGTCTGCAACATTTTTTGTCCTTTTAGCAAAACCTGATCAGTTCTTTTTAACATGGAACCCTATGGGAACCTGATCCGGTACCGGATGATACATATAGGTACCATCCAGTACCTGATCCAGTACCTGATATGGTAAAAATGCCTCAAAACAGACAAGGGGAAAAGCTGGATCCAGTAATGCATCCAGTTACTGGATGCAGCCTCCAGTGTGGCCCTAGCCTTAGCAAGGTTGCAACTTAACAATTATTAAATATCTTCTCCAGGGATTTTTAAATTCTATTGTGCACAGCTCATTGCTTAAGTTACCAGCCACCTCTGCAGTCTCATAGGGGTCAGTTACCTTGGTAAGTTGCACTTGCCGATCGCAAGTTCTTTTCTTTAAGGTACCGTTACACGACACGACGTTGCAGCGATGTCGGCTGTTATATCACGGAAGCGTGCACGTTTTTGACATTATGCCAAGGTCGCTTTGGAGAGGTCACGTGTAGAGATATTGTAGGCCATGCACCTCTGATTTTGCAAGCAACTTTCACTCGCTGTTTATGCACAACCCAGCGAGTGATACTCATCAATGTAGTGAATGGGGGAAATCACTCCTAACATCGTTATCGCTGTGTCACACAGAGCGATGCTAGCAGATCGCTTTAGCGACATCACCAGGTTTTTGAACATGTTCAAAAACCTGGCAACTCTGCCCAAGCGACTTATCGTAGTTGAATCGTCCAGTTGCACGGCACGACGCACTTGCGATAACAACTGCAACAGCGATGAACACGTGACTTTTGAGCGATATTGCGGGCGATATCATGTCGTGTAAAGGTACCTTTAGAGTCTGTTTGCAGCATTCTGACGTTGGCTGGATTGCCGGGTCTGACCAATCTCAGCGCCGTTGCGCTCCTCCCTTGTTGCATTTGTTAATATCTTGGAGACCACACAGATTGGCTTAACACCATGACCATGCGGCTGGTCCAAACTATCAATCTTGGGATTACTCCATCCCTGGTAAAACAAGAATACGGCGGCGGGGGAGCAGTCCATTCAAACTCATGAACAAAACGCATCTGTGCATGATTTTTATAGATTTTTGGATGTAAAAGTTGGGACTTTTTAATTTTTTAGGATTGCTGTAAGTTATAAAAATCGAATGCGTATAAAGAATAGATTGTTTCATCCATTCTTAAAGAATCTCCTGAAATTTGTTGCATTTTTTGGGCTCACGGTTCAATCAGTCCATATGCCGCACCGAACAGGAGACGCCTTGTAATCGGTGATCATGTCTTTTACATGATTTCCTTTTTTTCAGCCTCTATGCATCTGCATCTTAAATAAAGTGGTACTTTAAAAACATCATTCACTTACCAAGCAATTAGTCTCGGAGCAAATCAGAGTGATGCCTGCACTCCTTGAGAATGGATGTTCTAATTGCAGTTTCGCAACGCGGAGACACACACTCTTAAACATGAAATGTCATTACTATCTTTAATGAACAGAACATTTAAAGGGAGGCAGTTAGAAGGGCTCAAAGAGTTTTATGAGTGATAAAGTTGGCTGTGAGAACACTGCAGAGTATTCTGGGGAATATATAGCCAGAAATTATCCCTCCCCGACTCACTCTCTGCAATTCATTTATAAAACATTTATACTAAGACTTCAAATCATTTGCAACAATTTGCATAGTAATCAAACCACAAGCAAAATACTTCTTATGGCAAACTCTTTAAATTTCAATCTGTCCACAATGCAGGAAGCTCGAGCTGACTGTTTAGTTAACACTTGTATCAGAAGCAATTATGGATTGTCTTCTAGAGGAGCCGGGCTACGGGGGGCTGTTAGTGATGACATTACAGGGCTTCTGTACTTACTGATATATCCAATGTAGTGCCAAGTATGCGGTACCAAAGCTACGGTGCCACCAGAATAGTGCTAACGAATAGCTCCTGATTGGCTAGTTTTATGTAATTGCCACCCTCTGTGCCAAATACCTGTTCTAGTGCCAAAAGGGCGGCTGGGTATAGTGCCAGATAAATTGTGCCAGGCACTGTGACAATTACTAAGAATAGCAGGATAATATGTAAAATAATAGTTCTGGCATAGTGCCTATAGAATGGTGGTGGACATAGTGGCAAATAAAGTGTTTCAAACTATTTTAATGGGCTTTAGCTCGATCTCGAGCAATAGCAACTTGATGGATGAAGATGATGGAAGAAGAGGTTGACTCTTGTGCAGCCTAGATAGGTCCATCAAGTCTTCTCTAAGCCTAGATAGGCCCTTCAGGTCTTCTCCAAGCCTTCATAGGTCCACCAGGATCTTCTCCAAGCCTAGATAGGTCCACCAGGGCCTTCTATAAGCCTAGGTAGGTTCTACCAGGGTCTTCTCCAATCCTAGATAGGACCACTAGAGTCTTCTCCAACCACAACATGTCCGCGATTCTGGGAAATACTGATGAGCTGCAACTCATCGGTATCTCCCAGAAGCGATCAGCCTGTGCAGCTAGGTGCCTCTTAAAGGGCAGTGTAAAAATCAGAATTAATAAAAAAATAAAGTCTTTAAAAACCTGTAAAAAAAAAAAATATACAAGTTCAAATCACCCTCCTTTTCCCCCATTCACAATAAAAGTATTAAAAAAATTTAAAAATACACGTTTGGTATCGCTGCATTCAGAATCGCCCGATCTATCAACATATAAAATCAATTAATAAGAGCCCTAAACTGCGTAATGGAAAAAATAGTCCAAATGCCAAAATTACGTTTTTTTAGTCACTGCAACATTGATATAAAATGCGATAATGGGCGGTCAAAACAGTGTAGCCACCCAAAAATGGTATCATTAGAAAGGTCAGCTCAAGACGCAAAAAATAAGCCATCACACAGCCCCAGATCCCGAAAAATGAGAACGATACGGGTCGCAAAATATGGCGCAAAACGTTTTTTTTTTTTCCAAATTTCTGAATTTGTTTTCACCACTTAGATACCAGTAAAGGCATACATGTTTGGTATCTACAAACTCGTACCGACCTGAGGCATCACACTGTCAAGTCAGTTTTACCATATAGTGAACATGGCGGCTAAAAAACGCAAAAAACAAACGTGTGATTGCACTTTTTTTGCAATTACACCGCACTTGGAATTTTTTTGCAATTTCCTTGTACACTATATGGTAAAATAAATGATTGTATCTGAAAGTACAACTCATCCCGCAAAACACAAGCCATCATATGTGTATATTCACAGAAAAATAAAAATGTTATGGCTCTTGGAAGCAGAGGAGTAAAAAACGAAAATGAAAAATTCCCGGGTCATGAAGGAGTTAAAAGGCTGGGAAGGTCCATTGTTCTTTGCCCCTTATCAGCCTAAATATAACAACCTGCAGTCTCACCAAATGCGGCGTATCACATTAGATGCACCAATTCTGGCACTTTGCCTTGGCTCATCCTGATTGCCCTGGTGTGGTGGCAATCTTGGTAATGGTCTTTGGGCTTGATTTCAGCTGTGAATTGTCAGATGGCATCAAGACCAGAGGTTAGTAATGGAGAGGGGCTATCAGACACCAAATTATTAACCCAGTAAGAATAGAACTAAAAGAACAAATACAGGAAAAAAATGATTTATTTGAATTAACGACTCCACCACACACCCCTATTCACCAATTTATTAATTTAAAAAGCCTTGAGGTTCCATCATAATCCAATGGTATATTGTCCAACAACGCCCATCAAATCCTATGGAGCTTCATTCTAAGAACAAGGCTCCATAGGTCACTCGCAAACAAATAATTTTTTTCATTTATTGATCACAAAAAATAAGCTCATGTATGTCTATGTGAATATAAGAACCACAAAGTTATGGCTTTGAGGAGAAGTGGAGGAAAACAAAAATTAAAAGAAATAAATACTGAAAATTAGCCACGTTGTGAAGCACTCTGTCCAGCCAGTGAATGAAACCCTCCAAGGTGGAAATCCAAACAGTTGAATCAGAAATACGAAATGGACAACATGCCCAAAGATCTGCGCTGCTGGAATGAAGACCATGATCAATGCAGTCTGGTAAAACGGTGACTTTTATTCCGACGCGTTTTGGAGCCATAACCCTTGGTTAATCCCTGAGGAAGGAGCAAGGTTTTGGCTCCAAAATGCGTCGGAATAAAAGGCACCGTTTTACCAGACTGCATTGATCCTGGTCTTCATTCCAGCAGCGCGGATCTTTGGGCACTTCGTCCATTTCGTATTCCTGATTGTTGTACCACGTGTATCGTGGGAGTGTGGATCCTGCAGCAGGCTGGACAAGCGCATATGCATGTTGTGAGATGTTACAACTGACCCAGGTGAGCAAACCATATTGTGCCACTGCCTCCCTTTGCCTGTCAAGGATAAGACCCTATGCGCCCTTTTGTCTCATTTATTTAGATTTAAACAGTCGAATCAAACCGATCTCGTCAGCGTTATTGGGCCACAACTCCTTTTGTTGCATTCATATGATGAGTTCAAGTTGCATCTTTTATGCTATGACCACACTAATTTTTTGCTCTTTTCAAAAAACAAATGTTATAATTTAACTATGACTGATACAAAAAAAAAATACAGCATGTGAACAAAGCCCAAGGCCAGTTTTGCAGATGGGACATTCACAGTCAACATAGGTGCCATGATAACCTGACCAGCCGTGGGTCTCCTGAACCCAAGACAACAGCCTCTCATATGCTCTTTTACAGATGTGACATTACCAGTCAACATAGGTGCCATGATAACCTGACTAGCCATGGGTCTCCTGAACCCAAGACAACAGCCTCACATATGCCCTTTAAGGTTTTGACCTTCTTCATTGTATGTAAAATATTATCATTGTGTTAAAGGAATTATACTGGACAGAAAACAAGGTTGTTATCGTCTAAAGAAAGCGACACATGTTCACAGGTTGGGATGTCATTTCAGGTCAACTTCAATGGAGCTAATTTGCAATAACACCCATCGCCTGCAGACAGGAGTGGCACCATGTCAGTAAGAAAAAGCTATACACGAAGACTGGAAATACAACAGCACAATATTATGCTGTATGTTGCATTTCTTTCATCATTTATTTTTAGTGCAGTTTTTTCACAAAACTGCAAGCAAATCCTTACGGCAGCAAAGTCAATGGAAATCTTGAAGTTTTGTGCAAATGTTGGTTCTTTTTCTTGCAGATTTTTTGCAGAAATAAATTTAGAGCATGTCCATCGTTGCAGCGTTTTTCCACCCCGAATGCACGAAAAATGCAGGTAGAAAAGGCCTGCAACACAAACAACACATCGCGTTTTTGGTGCTTATTTTTGCCAAAAGATGCAGAGGTTTTTGCAGCCAAATACTCAACGTACGCACATACCCAAAAGGTAGAAGAGCAAAATGTGCTCACCTTGAAGAGTTGTGTAGGTACAACTCCCAGAAGAGCATCAAACCAGGTGCCGTGGGTCCTGCAGTGTAAGGCTATGGGCGCACGTTGAGTGCACCAAATCTGCATCTCCAGGCAGAAAAAAATGCCCTAAAACACAATGCATTATGCATCTTTGATGCGGTTTTTGCATGTATTTTTCATGCATTTGGGGTGGAAAAATGCTAAAGAAATTGACATGCTGCAGATTTATTTCTGCACCAAATCTGCAAAGAGAAACAAAAGCAGCATTTGCCCAAAACTTCAGGATTCTCATTAACTTTGATAGCATAAGGACTTGCATGCAAATTTGTGGCAAAACTGCCCCTAAAAATGCAATACAAATGTACCGTGTGCACAGTTCCTTTGTCAACGAATCTCAAGTAGCTGCTAATAATTCAAACAGTGAGTGGAGTAGTTGCAGGAAGGCAGCGATGGGCTGAGTGAATCAGGAAAGCTAGTCTGAGCCTGTAGACTGGGGTGCCCTAGCTAACCCTGATCCCCTGATCCTAGAGTTACCCTAAAGGTGTAGATGTCTGGGCCACCAACCTTGCCCTGCTTCTATTCAGCCCTGGGCTATAACCTTCTCACCTCCACCCAGGGAAAAGAATAGCAACTCCCAAAGATGATTCTCACAAAGCAGTATGCTTCAGGAAAGCTACTGTAATAGAGCACTACATCTTCACAGCACAAGGTCAGAGCAGAGACCAAACTCTATCAATGACACCTGCTGGTGGGAAAGGGAATTATTTAAAGACTAGGGGTGTGGACAAATGTGTCACTTGACACACCCTCTCCTGCAGAGCCACAAGAGACCATAGGCATCATTACTGCAGCAGCTTCTGACATTAACCCTGAAGGTACCAACAGGAATTAAACACATTTAATCACTGCTGAGCAGTTCAAGAAGACTGCAGTGCAGGCTACGTGTGACAGGATGGCTGACATGCGGATTGTTTAGAGTCTGAGTTTCATAACCCTCTGGTTTGTTCAACAGGTTTTTGTCCTGATTAGGAAACTGGAGGGTTTCGAAACCCGTAGACCGAAATAAATCTGAATCTCATCCTTCCCTTGTCCGATGTGACGCTGTTTGGATCATCATCAGCGTGGAATATGTCCCTTCCTTCCTGACACTCAGTAAGAAAAGGTATCAATTTCTTAATCAGTGAAACCACTTTACCAAGACGTCTTTTCTCTTCCGTAGAGTCCATCCAAATTTCATCCTCACAGACCGAGCAGCCAATCATTTCCACTAATTCTTTAATCCACTGGTCAATCTACATCCTGAAAGAAGAAAAAATGAAGAAGCGTTCGCTAAACTGTCCCTTTTTATTCTAAATGCATAAGAGTAATATCAGCCACTCCACTTAAATCAAATGACTTTTCATTTTACATAAATTTCCTTTTCATCTTGAAAATAAAGAAGAAGATAAACTATGGACTTAATTTATAGCCTCGGGTTTTACCAGTGCAATTTAAAAGCAATTTAAAGATGCGGTTTTGATTTTTAAGGATCATTAATGCACGCTGCACAACAAATGAAAATGTATCTCATTAGCGAGTCCTTAAATTACACAAATAACTTACTGAGCAGACGTTGTGCTGCAAGATTGTATATTAATCCCCCGGCTCGTGAGGAATTGCACGCATAGTTATGAGCAACCATGGGAGCCGCGAGGACATTAGCTGAAGATATGGGCTCTGTATTAACATTGGTATCTCAGAAAGGTAAATAGATGAGATAACTTGAGGCATCCGACTCTTTGGTTGCATCGATAACTCAATTTTAGTGTGACTGCAGCTTTTGAAAACTTTTGACGTGACCTGGAGATGGCAGATGTTTGGACCGGTTGGATGTCACAGTGCTAAAACAACTATGGCCCAAAAAATGTCCTCTCTCCAACACTACAGATAGATGTCAGCCAATCAATGTTTGGTCCTTAGTTATGCCGCCAGCTATTGTTCCCAACTCCTCCATGTGTTCCCTATGAGGGAGACCCTGCCAGGCTTCTTTAATGGTGGCTTATCGGACATCAAGGGCTGGCTGGTGCCTCTGAACCCGGTTGGCAGTTTTGGTCAGCCAGCCCTTACTTGAAGAGCGGGTTGGGGGGTTGGGAGGGTTGCTATCAGTCATTTTTGACAGCCCGGGGGGGAGGTGCTATCAGACCACCGCAGTTCACTCACCGTCGACGCCGCCGTCTGCTGCTGTATCACAGCACCGGCCGCAAAGCGCCGCCGGCCGGCCCGTTTCTGTGGGGGGGCGGCCCCAGATGAGGGCTATACCACCAGCCCAGGGGGCACTTGCCCCCCTGCCACCTGGGCCAGTCCGCCCCTGTCGGACATCAACATAGACTTTCGAATGACAGTTGGGAGACCCCCATAGTTATCACACTGATAGTCAAGCTGGCACCTTCAGTCAACATCAGTCTGTGTATAGATGCCTTAAAGCGTAACCGCCATTTAAATTGTTATTTAATAATAATGGTGAGTAAGTGATTATAATAAACTTTATTAATGAAATCTGAAAGAAAACCATTCATTAACCTTCCACAAGTTGTCCCCACTAGATTGTGTCTGAAGAAGACATATGTTCATTTTCATTAATATCCGTCTTCAGGCTTCTCTCACTGAATACAAAGCATTTAACCATATAAGGGTAGAAGGGGCGTGGCCTACACTGTGTGCAAGCTCCTGACTGCAGCTGATAAGGTGACAAAGTATCAGATTACATCAGGCTACAACACAGTGCTGGACAATGTCAGGATGTCAGGATCAGCATAAACTCCTCTTCCTTTGGCACAAGCTTCTGATCTGTCATCTGGCTCCACACAGCTCAGTCATGATCTCTGTTAACCCCTTCTCTGCTGTCACATTGCACTGCTCCCCATCAGCTGCTGGCCATGTTCACACAACCATAAAATGCAGTTTTTAAAAGAGCACAGAAACATTTGAGAAAAGATGTCACATGGCACAAAAAAAGCATTATCATTAACAACCAGTGCAGTATTGGATTTTTTTTTTCAATGAATTGACATTTACACTTCAGAGATGGACTTGTCCACTACTTTAACATTGATGGCCTATCTTTTGGATAGGTCATCAATGACAGACAAAAACATTGGATCAAGTACTGCTGTCCTTTGAAATTTAAGACAATCTTGCTTTAAGGAGGTTTCCAATACTTTAACATTGATGGTCTATCTTTAGGGTAGGTCATTAATGTCTGATCTATCAGCAAAAAATAATAGTTGCATTCAAACAAAGAAAACAGAAAAAGCTAGAAAAAAAGCTGATAAATGTGAACAGTAAACAGAGATATGCAACACTGCTAAAGAAAATATAAAAAAATGTTTTGTTTCTATTAATGTCTAATTGGCTGGGGTGCAACATCCAGCACCCCCGCCGATCAGCTGTTGTAGGTGCCAGCGGCTGCAGCAGGTTGCCGGAAATACTCAGTTCTGAAGAGATATACAGTATCAAATCCGGTCATTTCGCGAAGATTTGTGACCTGCTGACAGCTCATGGAGCCGTTTCATGGAGTGCCGGTGGCCACAACTCAATCCATCTCCATAAGAGCCTCATTCTAGCTTCATTCTGGCCTCATTCTGACTTCATTCTAGTCTTGTATTGGTCTAAGTTTGGCTTAATTCTAGCCTCATTCTGGCCTCTGTTTGGCTTTGCTCTGGTCTCATTCAGGCCTCATTCTGACCTCATCCTGACCGCATTCTGACTTCATCCTGACCGCTTGCTGACCTCATCCTGACCACATTCTGGCCTCGTTCTGTTCTTGTTCTGGCTTTGTTCTATTCTCATTCTGGCCTCATTTTGGTTTTATTCTAGTGACTTTCTGGTCTCATTCTGGCCTCTGTCTGGTTTCATTCTGGCTTCATTCCGGCCTCGTCCTGGTCTTGCTCTGGCCTCATTCAGGCCAAATTCTAGTGACCCAACTCAGGGCCGTGGGGTACCCGGTTCCGCGCGTGGATTTACTGGGGGATGTCACGGGCGGCCAGTGCCTGGACCCACGGCCCTGGTGGTTGCTGAAAAAGGGTAAAAATAAAAAGTAAAATTATTTGTGATGCCACCCACGGAATCCAGTAATGGTACCGGTGCTACTGCAGACCTCTGGGGATGATGTTGAGGCAGCTAGTTGGTAATGCTTCCAGTAGGTGGAGCGTGATCCCCGCAGCAGTGATGAGATGAATAGAGAACTCACACAGGGAGGCGGCTCGTCAGGTGGAGATACATAGTAACATAGTAACATAGTTTTTAAGGTTGAAGGAAGACTTTAAGTCCATCTAGTTCAACCCATAGCCTAACATGTTGATCCAGAGGAAGGCAAAAAAAAAAACCCATGTGGCAACACTAAGCTCCACATTGGGGGAAAAAATTCCTTCCTGACTCCAGATACGGCAATCAGACTAATCCCCTGGATCAACGCCCTATCAAAGAATCTAGTATGTATAACTGGTAATATTATAGTTTTCAAGAAAGGCATCCAGGCCCTTCTTAAATGTTAGTAGTGACTCACTCATTACACCATCATGTGACAGAGAGTTCCATAGTCTCACTGCTCTTACAGTAAAGAATCCGCGTCTGTGATTATGATTAAACCTTCTTTCCTCCAGACGTAGAGGATGCCCCCTTGTCCCAGTCTCAGGCCTAAGAGTAAAGAGATCATTAGAAAGGTCTCTGTACCGTCCCCTCATATATTTATACATTATTATAAGATCACCCCTAAGCCTTCGTTTTTCCAAGCTAAATAACCCCAAGTTTAATAACCTGTCTTGGTATTGCAGACCCCTTAGTCCTCTAATGACTTTTGTCGCTCTTCTCTGGACCCGCTCTAGTTCAGCTATGTCTTTCTTATACACCGGAGACCAGAATTGTACACAGTATTCTAAGTGTGGTCGCACTAGTGACTTGTATAGAGGTAAAATTATGTTCTCCTCATGAGCATCTATGCCTCTTTTAATGCATCCCATTATTTTATTTGCCTTTGCAGCAGCTGCCTGACACTGGCCACTAAATGTGAGTTTGTCATCTACCCATACACCCAGGTCTTTTTCAGTGACAGTTTTGCCCAGTGTTTTACAATTAAGCACATAATTATACCTTTTGTTTCCTCTGCCCAAGTGCATAACTTTACATTTATCCCCATTAAAGCGCATTTGCCATTTAGCAGCCCAAGCTTCTAGTTTACATAAATCCTCCTGTAATATAAAATTGTCCTCCTCTGTATTGATTACCCTGCAGAGTTTAGTGTCATCTGCAAATATTGAGATTCTACTCTGTATGCCCCCTACAAGGTCATTAATAAATATATTAAATAGAAGCGGGCCCAACACTGACCACTGTGGTACCCCACTGTTAACTGTGACCCATTCTGAGTGTGTTCCATTAATAACCACCCTTTGTTTCCTAGCACTAAGCCAGTTCTTAACCCACTTACACATATTTTCCCCTATCCCCATTGCCCTCATTTTATGTATCAACCTTTTGTGTGGCACCGTATCAAAAGCTTTTGAAAAGTCCATATACACCACATCCACTGCATTTCCTTGGTCCAGTCCAGAACTTACTTCTTCATAGAAGCTTATCAGATTAGTTTGACAGGAACAGTCCCTCGTAAAACCATGTTGATAATGGGTCATGAGGTTATTTTTCTTCAGATACTCCAGTATAGCATCTCTTAGAAAACCCTCGAGGATTTTACCCACAGTAGAGGTTAAGCTTACTGGCCTATAATTTCCAAGTTCAGTTTTTGTCCCCTTTTTGAATATTGGCACCACATTTGCTATACGCCAGTCCTGTGGTACAGACCCTGTTATTATGGAATCTTTAAATATTAAAAATAATGGTCTATCTATGACAGTACTTAATTCCTGCAGCACTCTGGGGTGTATCCCATCTGGGCCCGGGGATTTGTCAATTTTAGTGATTTTTAGACGATGCCGTACTTGCTCTTGGGTTAAGCAGGAGACATTTAATTGAGACTTTTTGTTATCACTGATCATATTGTTTGTCATGGGATTTTCTTGTGTAAATACTGTTGAAAAAAAGTCATTTAGCATATTGGCTTTTTCCTCATCCTCATCCACCATTTCACCCAGACTATTTTTAAAGGGGCCAACACCATCATTTTTTAGTTTCTTACTATTTATGTAGTTAAAAAATATTTTGGGATTCTTTTTACTTTCTCTGGCAATGAGTCTCTCTGTCTCAATCTTTGCTGCCTTGATTTGCTTTTTACAAATGTTATTTAATTTTCTGTATTTATTTAATGCTTCATCACTACCTACTTGTTTTAGTTCCCTAAATGCTTTCTTTTTGTCACATATTGCACTTCTTACCGCTTTATTTAGCCATAGTGGTTTCCTCCTATTTCTAGCATGCTTATTCCCATAGGGTATATATTGTGCACAGGTCCTATTCAGGATGCTAATAAACATCTCCCATTTGTGTTGTGTACTTTTATGTCTCAGGACATCGTCCCAGTTTATTGCACTAAGATCATCTCTCAACCGTTGGAAATTTGCCTTCCTGAAGTTTAGTGTCCTTGTAGCCCCTCTACTACACGTCTTAGTAAAGGATACTTGAAAGCTTATTAAGTTATGATCACTATTACCCAAGTGACCTCCAACCCGTATATTTGATATGCGGTCCGGCCTGTTGGTTAATATTAGGTCCAGCAGTGCCCCCCTTCTTGTTGGGTCCTGAACCAAATGTGAAAGGTAATTGTCTCTCATAGTTTTCAAAAACTTATTACCTTTGCTGGAACTGCAGGTTTCTGATCCCCAATGTATTTCAGGGTAGTTGAAGTCCCCCATAATAATGACTTCTCCCTGAGTCGCTGCTTCATCTATTTGCTTTATGAGGATATTCTCCTCTACTTCCATTATTGTTGGGGACTTATAACAAACCCCTATCAGTAATTTATTATTTTTTCCCCCTCCCCTTATCTCCACCCGCAGGGACTCTACATTTCCATTAGATTCACCTATATTATCACGCAGGATGGGTTTTAAGGATGATTTTACGTATAAACATACACCTCCTCCTCGCCTATTTGTACGGTCATTTCTGAACAGACAATAGCCCTGTAAATTAACAGCCCAGTCATGGCTCTCGTCCAGCCAAGTCTCCGAAATCCCCACCATGTCATAATTATTTTCCAACAAAATCAATTCTAATTCCTCCATTTTGTTGGTGAGGCTTCTGGCATTAGTGAACATGCACTTTATGCATCTCTCTTTACCTCTATTCCTTCCTACTAGATTGACTGTTCTAACCCCACCCCCCATGCCACCCCAATTTTATTACTTGTGCCCAGGTTACTGTTTACACTATCTTCCCCTCCTATACAATGAATACCCTCCCCCCCAATCCCTAGTTTAAACACTCCTCCAACCTTCTAGCCATTTTCTCCCCCAGCACAGCTGCACCCTCCCCATTGAGGTGCAGCCCGTCCCTAGCATAGAACCTGTAGCCAACAGAGAAGTCGGCCCAGTTCTCCAGGAACCCAAACCCCTCTTCCTACACCAATTCCTGAGCCACTTATTTATATCCCTAATCTCCCTTTGCCTCTCTGGTGTGGCACGTGGTACAGGCAGTATTTCAGAGAATACTACCTTGGAGGTCCTTGCCTTAAGCTTGCAGCCTAATTCCCTGAAATCATCTTTAAGGACCTTCCACCTACCTCTACCTTTGTCATTTGTGCCAATGTGCACCATGACTGCTGGGTCCTCACCAGCCCCTCCCAGTAATCTGTCAACCCGCTCAGCGATGTGCCGGACTCGAGCGCCAGGTAGGCAGCACACTGTTCGACGATCCCTGTCTTTGTGACAGATTGCCCTATCTATTCCCCTAATAATTGAGTCCCCCACTACCAGCACCTGTCTGGCCTGCCCTACTCTCCTGTTTTCCCCCTTACTGGAGCAGACACTCCTCTGGCTTTCAGAGGTCATGCCCTGCTGCAGCAGTGCTGTACCTGAACTCACACCCCCCTCATCTGCCAACATAGCAAATTTATTGGGGTGTGCCAGATCAGGGCTAGCCTCCCTGGCACTCTTCCCTCTACCCCGCCTTCTAACTGTCACCCAGCTAGCTACCTCACGGTCCTGCAGCTCCATACTACCATCCTCCCCCACATCTATCCCATTGAGCAGCTGTTCAGTGAGCAGCAGACTCCTTTCCATATTGTCTATGGATCTCAGCGTTGTCAGTTGTTCATTTAGATCCAGTATCTGGGCTTCCAAATGCACAACGTACTCACATCTCACACAGCAGTATGCACCCTCGACCGGCTGGTCAAGGAATGCATACATGTGGCAAGATGTACACTGGATGGCATTGCCAATTATGGAGCTTATTTCCTAATGGGGATTGCACCAGACAGAAATGATAAGTAAAAAGAAAAATACAACCAGCAATTCAGTAAGTCCTCCCTTCCAAACTCCCTTAATCCAAAGTCACTGAATCACAAGTCACACACTTACTTCCGTCGCACTTGCGCTCTGTCACACTAAGCTCGCGGTCACACTCGCTGGAAAATCAAATATAAAGAGGTTTTTTTTTTTTTTTTCCCTTAGCAGAAAATCAGCCTGCAGCTCAGTGTACTTCCAAAGAGATGCAGGCTGATAGTCTCTGGGAACAAGAGTATGGCTTCTGTGGCGCAGGCTAATAAACACACCACACAGTCTTTGTCTCTGAACCGGGCTTTACTAGTGACTCAGGCAGCAAACAGTCTTTACACACAGTCAACGAGGTACTGCTGGCCTGGGTAGTCACCAGAGGATTAGGACGCCTCACTGAGGAACGTCTGTGATGTGCCTGCTTAGTCCTTTCATCTGTCCTAGCTGCACTCTACCACTGTTCCTTCCTTGCGCTCCTGCACACAGAGCCCACCACCAGTCCCCACGGATCATTCTGGAGTCTGCCGCCCTCTGAGCCTCCTTGACCCTATGCGGGGGCCTTAGGAGATTTATGCCGGGGTTGGCCGTGACCTATGAAGAAGTCCATGCCCTCCGGTTCTACAGTTCGGGGATAAACGCCCGCACCGCCTCAGAGCCGGTCCTCTGGTTTTGGACTAGATCCTTCCGTCCGGGAGACGTACCGGCACCTCAACACCCTAGGATCCCCTTCGGTTCCTGGGCAACCTCTCCTGAGGTGTCCTCCACTGCACTTCATGCAGGGTCCTCCTCCAACGGACTTCTCTCTCTGACTCACTTTTCTGCTCTCCACAGCTCACCTAAGCTACTCCCACCAGGACCGGTTTCCTAGCAACAGATTAACCTATTGGTCCCCTGAACTAAGGTGTGGCGATACGTGTGGTGAGGGTCCCCTATTGACATCCCAGTCCCCCAGTCACAGGGATACTACACACTCTGGTCTTGGTGCAGTACCCCAACGTGGCATCCCGACCAGTGGGGCGCCACACTAGCCTCATCCTGGTATTGCTCTGGCTGCATTCTGGCCTCATTCTGACCTCATCCTAACCGCATTCTGACCTTGTTCTGACCTAATTTTGATCTTGTCATGGCCTCGTTCTTGCCATGCTCTGGCCTTTTCAGGCTTCATACTTGCATCATTTTGACCTCATTCTGAACTCACTCTGGCCTTGTTTTGGCATCATTCTTTCCTCATTCTGGCTCTTATAGACATGCATCTCACTCTTGTAATGCAACTTCTGACTTCCGGCCAGTCAGAAGTTATGAGCACAAAATTACATCATGGAACCAGAGGCGATGGTAGGAGGTGACGCTACCAGAGGTTGAGTATATGATCAGGGGCAAGGGACTTACATTTAAAGCACCACACCAGTGCTGAAAAAATACAACTTTGGAGTGGTGCTTTAAAAAAAAATTCACAAACATGTACAAATCGTTACATAACCATTGGAGCTTTTCACTCTTCTGAAATCCCCACTTGGTACTAGCAATAAAGCGAGATTGAGATTTCACAATAATTAAATGAAAACGGTGACCCCGCTGGTTTGCCCTTTAAACGACAGGAAATTAAAGTCATTTTTTTCGGTTCCTCAAACATTATAATGACTACTTGCATTTAGACCTTTATAACTGGAAACATTGTATCACTTTCCCACAAGATGGCTGCTTTGGAAAGGACATAATGAATAACTAATGAAGTTTAGTAAACACGGCTCCACCAAATATTGCTTTATTTTTCATATGAAAGAACATTCAGTCATCTGCAACAACGACGCTCTAAAGTGGTAATCCAGTATTATTCCACTGGTTCGAAATTACAGCTTTCAATCTTTTCCGCTCTAACGCCTGGCATTGCATGCACAAAAGGAAAGGGAGACAGTGGGGGACGCTAATTATAATAACAGATTAAGAAATAATATATGAAATCAAATAAGCAATTTAGAAAAAAAGAAACTAATTTCATTAACTGCGTATGGTTTTCTATACAGGAAAAGAAGAATTCTCTTAATATAATCGTTTCCACCGGTGAGGAAAGAATGTTGTTGTATGTTTACGTGGTAGACGAAGAAGAAAGTTGGTCAAGGCTAGTATATAATTTACCAAGTTAGTAAAACGGCTATGTCCCAACTGGTTAACCCAACCTGTAGAGTCTGAGGAATTTCGAATGTGGCCAATGGTTGGAGGAACCCACTATAACTAGAAGGTATCAAGGTTCTCTGGCCTACCTTCAAAGGCAGGAGAAAGAAGGATTGGGCATGTTGGATTTTATAATGCCCAGATATATAAAGAAAGAGGCAGCACTCACCAGTATTTTGCAGCAGTGGTCTCTTTAATCCATCATGTTTAAGGAATCATGACAGGCTGCAGGGAGGTGACCACAGAGGGCGGACGACGACGAAGTTTCGCAAAAAGTTGCTTCTATGGGTCCAACTTTTTGCGAAACGGCGTCATCGTCCACCCTCCGTGGTCACCTCCCTGCACCCTGTCATGATTCCTTAAACATGATGGATTAAAGAGACTCACTGCTGGTGAGTGCTGCCTCTTTCTTTATATATCTGTTACTGCTTGTGCTGTGGATTAGCACCACCAGGGGAAGAATCTGCCTACAGGGCAATCCGCCCGGAGCATGACGGTTGATATTGCCACTTAGTGCCCTGAAGCCTTATTACTTGATAGACTGTTTATAATGCCCAGTCTTTTGTTTCTGTAGAATGAAATCCACTACCTAAGTAATCTGGCTGCAGCTTGCCTTCCCCACTTTAAAAAAAATGTTTACTCTCAGTCAACTGAATGGTCACTGGTCTGTGTATTTTCAGACAACTTGATATAATATGATAAAAAGTATGATGAATAAACAATGGGAAAATCTCCTTTATTAAAAAATTATTTTGTCTTACCCCTGAAAACTCTGTGTTTTATCTGTCTGTCCTACTCCTTTCTGCTTTCGCAGACTGGGAGATAGGAGGCATTTCTTTCTAGCAGTTTTACTTCATTATTTACCTTTGTTTTCATAGTTTCAAATCTCACTCAGGGATCCTTTCCATATCTACAAGCCTTCCTGATTCAGAGTTTAAGTGCTCTTTTCTCTTTCCTCCGATTCCTAAGGAGGTATGAGGAACACTCAATGGCCGATTAGGAAGCCAGGTACGAGTTTTCATCTACTAGTCTTGAAACTGGGGTTTTTCCAGCCAAAAGAGTCACTAGGGACTGCGCAGTCAGAAACCTTAGTCTAGATCACAATAAAAGCAAACATGTACAAATATTCTGCTGTAATAGATAATAGTAAAAAGCAAATGCTGATAAAAAAAACAGTGTCAATTACAGGGTATTTAGTTAATACTTTTTTTTGCAAAAAATGTATGAAGCCGCTCTACCAACGTCAAGGTAACCCATATTAGGGGAGTCCCTATAAAATGTATTTAAAACCTGATCATGTGTACAGTACCTATTTTTTTTGCTTCAATATGGGTTACCTTGACGTTGGTAGAGCGGCTTCGTACATTTTTTGCAAAAAACATATTAACTAAATACCCTGTTATTGACACTGGTTTTTATCAGCACTTGCTTTTTACTATCATCCATTACAGCAGGGTATTTTTACATGTTTGTTTTACTGCTTGTTTGTGATCTAGTTTTCTGGTGGTGGGAACACGGCCTTACAGGCCTGTTCACTTTGTGCATGGCTCATTTGTAGATGTCTAGGAGCTTTAGTCTGTATAGCAGGGGTAGGGAACTCAAGGCTTTGATGACCACCAACAGGTCATGTTTTCAAGATTTCCTTAACATTGCACAGGGGTTGGAATCATCTCCAGTGCAGGTGATTATATTATTATCTGTGCAATACTGATGAAATCCTAAAAACATGACCTATTTGCAGCCATTGCTGTACTGGAATCGGGTGGGTCAGGTGTGATCATTCTGGGATAGGCCTTAGGATCCTGTGTGAGGTACTGTGGTGCCCCTGCGACCAGGGAAACCACAGGGTGAACTGCAGCCAGGTAAGGTAGAGACGGTTGACTGAAAAAAACCCACACAGGTACAAACACTGATGCTACGCCTAGGACTCTAGGTTAGGCAAGGGTTAGCAGGGGTTAAGAGTAGTGTCGGTGGAGTGAAGAGCAGCACTGAACAAGTGGGTGGAGAGACCAACATTAAAAAAACCCGGGAACACACAGTGGTAGTTAGTTTTTCCCAGGAGGAGAGGTTCCCTGGAGGATGCAGAATCCTAGAGGCAATATTCCTAGGAGAGATACACTGTGAAAGTAGCCTAAAAGTGAGTAAAAGTGGTTAAAAAATAATAAACTTACATACTCACCTGTCCGACGCCTGCACAGGGACAGCCAGAGAAGATATCTGATCGCTGGACAAGGACTTTTCACTACCAGCCAATCAGATTGCCGAATAGTAGCGGTATTCGGGCTACTCGCTACTCTCCGAGTACTTATGTGTACTAGGGAGTAGCGAGTAATCCTAATACTTTCGCAGTGTATCTATAGATACACTGTGAAAGTAGCCTAAAAGTAATTAAAAGTTGATGAAAAATAATAAACTTACATACTCACCTTCCGACACCAGCACTGGGACCGCCAGAGAAGCCATCCGATTGCTGGACAAGGACCTTTCACTACCAGCCAATCAGATGGCCGGTAGTGATCTGGCCAATCAGATGGCGCCTCCTGTATGTGTCATCGCTGAGGACTGGAGGTGGCACAGAGAGGGCTGGAGATGGGGAGGACACCAGCAACAGCGATGACACATACAGGAGGCTGAACAAGAGAGGGCTGGAGGTGGCACAGAGAGGGCTGGAGGCGGGGAGGACACCAGCAACAGCAATGACACATACAGGAGGCTGAAAAGAGAGGGCTGGAGGTGGCACATAGAGGGCTGGAGGCGGGGAGGGCACCAGCAAAAGCAATGACACATACAGGAGGCTGAACAAGAGAGGGCTGGAAGTGGCACAGAGAGGGCTGGAGGCAGGGAGGACACCATCAACAGCAATGACACATAAAGGAGGTTGAACAAAGAGAGGCTTGAGGTGGACCAGAGAGGGCTGGAGGTGGGGAGGACACCAGCAACAGCGATGACACATACAGGAGGCTGAACAAGAAAGGGCTGGAGGTGGCACAGAGAGGGCTGGAGGCGGGGAGGACACCAGCAACAGCGATGACTCATTACTTATTAAGTCCCTCTGGACTCCTTTTCTGTACACTTTATGAAGTCTTTTTAACAACTTACAGGGGCACTAGAGACATGGGGGACCCCTTCCCTGAATTCTGCATTCAGTGCTGCATTCAGTTAGTATAGCACCTGGGGGGTGAGAGGTCCTCTTTTACTGTTCCCCATCATCTATTAGTCCTCATCTTTCAATCCCAGACTCGAAAACAAACTAATTCTTTGCTAAAAATGTATCAGACTGATTAATCAAAATAGAAAAATAAATATTTACAATCATATAGAAATGATTCCTAACAATGAAATGCAAAAAATAAAATAAAAAAGATGCGAAGACTATGACATTTCCGACAGATTGAAAGGGAAACAAAGCACATAACACATTCAATGTTTCTCCAGACTTTTCTTTTATTACGGTAGTTCTTTACAAATTTGATATAAAAAACATTTCTATGAATGCCATTATCCCTACGAATCCTCAGAAATGTGGAGATAACATACCGTCTATAGATAGGAAAAGAATCACGCTGTCTCCGTAATTACACATTTACGTATCTCGGCAGGATTATATATACTGCACAGAAAATTATTTTATCTTATATTGAGATAAAGAAAAAATGAGTAAATTTCTAAGTTTCTCAATCACTTTTCCTTTATGCCTACTTTAGATTTTATACCACACCAATTTATTTTTATTTTTCCGTCACCATTATGAAGCCAAATGAGTCGTATTAAGGCTTGTGCTTTGTGTGTCCACTTATATTTTTACACAGTATTTTTGCTATTCCTTTTTGACAGTTTTATTACAGCGATTACGGCATGGTATGAATCACAATTCTTATTTTTCAGTTGACTTTACCAGTCCTTGCCACAAACATTTATTATTATTATTATTGTTTACCAGCCTTCAGCTCAATCTCCAGCCATGGTGACTTGATGGATGATTACTCAGTAAGAGATCCATCTTGGGCAGCCTAGATAGCTACATCAGAGTCTGCTCCAAGCCTAGATAGGTCCACCAGGGTCTTCTTCAAGCCTAGATAGGTAAACCAGGATCTTCTCCAAGCCTAGATACATCCAACAGGGTCTTCTCTAAACCTAGATAGGTGCACCAGGGTCTTCTCCAAGCCTAGATAGTTCCAGTGTGGCGCCCCTGCGACAAGGGTGGCCACAGGTAGAAACTGCAGCCAGGCAGGAGGGTAGACAGTTTGTTTAACAAACACCTCAAACACATATCCACTGTCATGGGGACCTAACCCTGAGTCTGGGACTCTAGGCAGGCAAGGGGTAATAGGCTAGATATGAGTGGATAGAGCGTAGTCATGGTAACGGAGGGGTATATAAGGGAGAAACAGGAAGCGGTTGGTCAGAAGGCAAGTGCCGAGCAGCAAAGACAAGACCAGTACCATCAGATCCAGGGAAGATGTGAGGGCCAGCAACTAACTGACAGGAGAGCCTCCCTTAATATACTAAGAAGTTACAGGGGAATGAAAGGACCCGGTGATCCCTTGAGAAACAGGGATATCTGTGGTTTGGCTAAAACCAGAGTGTCAGCTCTGAGGGGGGCTGAAGATTTACCCGGTGCCCCAGACAACCTGACGGGGAATACAGACTCCAGATCTATATTCCCACCAGAGGATTGGGAGCACAGCAGCAACAGAGAGGACCCGGCTTTCCGCCCAGAGATTTAGGGGGAAGCTGTTATTAGGGACCGAGCTGCCGCTCCGCAGTTCACTTTAAAGGAAACACAGAGAATAAGCCTGAAAGGACACGTAGAGGGACTGAGGAGTCTAGGAGAGATAACCTGGCTGCAGTGGGTTCAGTATACCGGATTCAACATAGCAAAGCTGTAAAGAAGTGTATTATACCGTGCCCTGTTTGACAGAAGAATAAGAACAGTAAACCCGGGTGAACCCTGCTACGTTGTCTGTGTCTGATTTCAGGTATGAAGAACTGTCAGTCCTCCATTTGACCCTGTCAGGAGCTATCTCCACATCATCCCCTTTCCCTACACCACCTACAATAACCATCACAGACTTTACTATCACTGCCCCGGGGAACCAACTCTACCTGCGGAGAGTTATTACATCTAAGCTGCTAAAACATCATCCCCGGAGGTCCTGCAGCAGCGGTGGTCACCCTGACCACAACCCGTGGGTGGCGTCACAAGTGACAAATCCCCTGTAAATAACCCCCATTTTATTGTGCGGGCCCGGGACACGGTCTGGACCAGGACCGCCGTGACATCCCCCAGCAGAACCCCGGTCCGGTACCGAGTACCCCGTCCCAGTGGGCTCCACACCAGCATGGTCTTCTGTAAGTCTAAATGGGTCAACCAAGATCTTCTCCAAGCCAAGATAGGACCACCAGGGTTATCTCAAAGCCTAGATAGGTCCACCAGGGTCTTCTCCCAGCCTAGATAGATCCACTAGGGTCTTCTTCAAGCCTAGATAGGTCCAATAGGGTCTTCTCCAAGCCTAGATATGTTTTTTTTCAATTCTAGATAGATTCACCAGGGTCTTCTCCAAGCTTAGATAGGTCCACCAGGGTGTTCTCTGCCATTATCTTGATTGCATCAAGGCATTGAGTTTCTGGTCTTCCTTGTTTCGTCTATTCTTTCGACCATGATGTCCTTCTCCAGTGATTTTTTTCTATATATGATGTGTAGACAAGTCATAGCTTGTTGGTCTTTGCTTCCAGTGACATGTCTGGCTTGATTCTTGATCTTCTTGCCATCCATGGTATTGATAACATCCTTCTCCAGCTCCACATTATGAAGACGTTGATTCTTCTTCTGTCTTGTTCCTTTATCATTCAGGTATCACTTCAATATATTACTATAGTAAAGACCAGACTATGTACGAAACTTGCTATAGTCTTACATGAGGCATCAAGCTTGATAGTTGTAACAATCTCAAAAGATGCAACAAGATGACCTGATCACAGGTGGAGAGTTCACTTTTGATACTTAATTATCATTGGCTTTGGCAACAATTTACTGACACTTGTGACAGTCTGCCAATACCCTCCCTGCTATAGCGGTACTATCATGCAGGTCTTCTTCACCTGTGACAAACTACACCAACTGCAGCTAAGAATGGAGCTCAACTGTATTTTGTGCAGCAGTGATATAATTATATGAATAGTTTAAACAGGCAAACACATGAAAAAAACACTTAGAAATATAACTTTACTAGAATAAAATTAAAATCAGGTACATAGACAACATACAACAAAAAAGTGATACTATTACCAGAATATACCTGTAACAGAAAGGGACCGAGGCACAATAGACTATAGATATCCCTACCTTGCCGCTCAGTTAGGCACCCTACAATTGTTGATATGGTGCCCCTGCTCACCACGGCTATCCTTTTCAATGCAATGTGACAAGTTACCCTTACCTGACAATGTACAAATATAAATATTAAATTTAATTTATACTTGGCATTGTCAAATTTTGGTGCATTGTGACTTTTCTAACTATAGATATTGCATGTTCACAATGTATGTTAACATATCCCCTATACACAGAATAGTAGCACCTTTAGTAGCTTATTATAGGCATTGATATCGGTGAGCTGTGCACCATATAAAAGAATGTAAGGGGCCAAAGTACGGACCACATACGGTATTGTGCCATAGTCCCTTTCTCTTACAGATATATATTCTGGTAATATTATCACTTTTTGTGTTGTATGTCGTCTATATACCTTCTTTTAATCTTATTCTAATAGTTATTTTTAAAGTCACTTATATTGTTTTTTTTTAAATAACATAAATGGTAGTAAATATTTTTTTCTATTTTGTTTAGTTTTTTACATTTTTAGTAAATATTACATTAGTTTTTGAGCAAACGTGACTCACCCCTACTTGCTATCTAACTCTACCACAGGCTCTATGGTTGAGCTGTTGTTGCTCCTTTGCCTATCGATGCCATCTGAGTGTGCCTACCTCTCCTTGGGAGACAGTTTTGATAAGGGCATCCCCATATGATTTTTTACCCAATTGGTCATTGGCAAAATTACCTGGAGACATCATGTGAATTTAAGGTATATAGTTACCTAGTACTTTTTGATGTTCTCAGATAATATTTGAAAGGAGACTCTGTTATGGCAATAAATAGTTAATAATTTATATTGGTTTATAGAAGTCATTCAAAAATCTTTCAGGCTAGAGGCCTGCTTGTAGGAAAAAGGTCTTGGCCTTGGTCTTTTCCCTAGTTAGCTCTCTCTCCTTCTTCCCTCCCACCTTTGGGTTTTCTCTGTCTCAGATTTTATATAATGTTTTGACTTAGAGGTAGCAGTATAGAAGTTCTTATCAGCTTGTTCTGAATGTACTGTACAATTCAAGGCTGACTAACTCACAGAATATAATTGAATGTTTTTTTCAGAATAAAATTTAGATTCAGCATAATATGATGCAATTACCTAGAAACACCCTAAGGAATGCCCCTTTAATGATAAGTAATAAAACTGCTAACCGCTCCTAAAATAAAGGTCTTTGTCATTAAGCTCTACATTGACATGGGTGTCAGCGTGGTTCTTTCGGTGGTGTGCACACACTCAGACAAAGCATCCAATTTGGCAGCAGACAATAAAGAAGACAGCCCACCCGAAAGGTGTGGAGGGTATCCATTACAACTCTACTTATGTTACCCAAAAACTCTGCTTTGCACACTTAAATAATGAAGATCGAAGGCAATTTGTTGCATACTAATTTATTCATAAATCTGTCCACGAATCCTATGATTTGTAATGTAATTTTTGTACATTAATCATAAAGAAGTATGTAAGAAAATGTAAATCTGTACTATAACTTACGGAATAAATATATGTTTATATTGGAGAGGCTCCCATGTTTGCACAGTCCGCCGTTCATCTCTGGGTCCACGTTTAGCATCAGGATAAAAGTATGGTAATAAAATGTCAATCTGCCCGCGAGAATCGTGAAGGGAATGAACAATAGTGAGTTAAACGAGAAGCTTCCACAAACGTCCATCAAACATAAGACCCAGGAGGAGCCGCTCTGCACTTTTACAAAGGTATACAAGTGTGCCTATTAGTTTACACGTGTTAGCATTGCTTCTGTGCACTAATTGACACCCAAGAGAGTCTTGAATGATAACACTTCAAGAAAAAGCAAAGAGAAAGGAAAACTGTAAAATAACTGGAGTCAGGTGAAAACTCTTCAGCAGAAGGGCAATGTACATAGAACTGTATCCCTTATCTGCCGACCGAAACCGCAATACTGAGAAACGCACAATTTAAAGGGGTTGTCTACTTTGTTCCAATACCTTTTTGTTTCAAAAGGTCCCCGATGATGCAGCGATCACGGGTCCTCCTGCTGCTGGGACCTGCACACATCAGCTGCAATCAGGTAAGGAACATGGTATCAAGAATTTAATTCCCCTGCAGCATCACCGCAGGTGAAATATAGACCTACGCATCTGCGTACGTATCTGTATGACCGAATTGT
This sequence comes from Allobates femoralis, assembly GCA_033576535.1. Classification (NCBI taxonomy): domain Eukaryota; kingdom Metazoa; phylum Chordata; class Amphibia; order Anura; family Aromobatidae; genus Allobates; species Allobates femoralis. Next base: position 44,888,545 of record JARQOC010000010.1, on the reverse strand, counting down.
CCACATTTATTGTTACTTGTATTGTTACTATGTTACTTGTCCTAGTCTGCCCCTTTTAGCATGTAAAGCGCCATGGAATATAATGGCGCTATATAAATAATAATAATAAGTGAACAATATCAGATTGATAAGGTAAAAAAAAGTTTATACCGTGTTAGCCAGTAGATAGAAAAATATTGGAATCTGAGAGTCCTCAGTGGTTGACACCTTTTAATGGGTAACTGAAAAGATGGTAGATATAGCAAGCTTTCAGGACACTATGGCCCCTTCATCAGGCTGATAATGACACAAATTCTGAAGACAAATACATATATACATAACAGGGTTAGGTGATGCACCTGTCATATTTACTGCATCATCTCACCCTGCTTATGTATATATGGCACCTGTTATCTGTTAACCCTAGAAATCTACTCATTCATGCTCCTGGGGCCTTTTAGGCCTGTTTACAATTATCATGGAATAACTCAAAAAAAATACTTTTCAAAGTTTATTGCAAAGTAAGGATGCATTCCCAGTAGCGCTAGGGTCCGCCAGTGGGGGTCCGCAATGCATGAGATTATTCGTTGAGTCTTATCTATAAATCAATGAAACCTTCTATTTCATGGTCAGATTCTTCACCAGGCCCGGGCAGATGGGTATCACAACTATCTAATTACAGACTGACTGATCTTTTGAAAGCCACTCTACGTTTAAACTCTTTATTGCCATATGACAGCTACTCAACTATGGCCCTCATGATTTTCCATAGGGTCGGGACTGTTATACTGAAAAACCCCATCGTCTTGAATCTTATTGTTATGTCTTTCTTGGTCTCTTTATGCTATGTATCTTACCTTGTTTGCAGACGGCTTATAAATAAAGATATAAAAAAAGTAACTCCCCTGCCCCTAGGTTTTAAACTCACCCTCCAGCGTTTTCATACTTTTTTTGGTGCCATCCCAGTTCCGCTGCACCATCTTGTGACTGTAACTTCTCACTAGCTGGAAGCCATAAGCTATGTCACAGGCACTCAATGCATCTCTATGAGGGCAAGAACGAGGCCACAACGAGGCCATAATGAGACCAGAATGAGGACAGAACAAGACCATAAAGAGGCCAGGATGAGACCAGAACGAGGCCAGTATGAGGCCAGAATGAGACAAGAGTGAGGTCAGAAAGAGACCAGAATGAAACCTGAATGAGGCCAGAATGAGGCAAGAGTGTGGCCAGAACGAGAGCAGAATGAGGCCAGAACGAGACCACAAGCCGGCAGCGTCATCGGGTCACATGACCGGTTACCGCGGTAACTGCGGTCATGTGACCCAATGACGCTGCTGGCTTTTAACATCACGGCAGGTTCTACAGGCATCAGGACAGAGCTGCTGGAGGCATCGGTGGATGGCCAGATAGGTGAGCATAGAGATTTTTTTTATTTTTAACCATTTCTTTTTCTACATTTCACTTCCGCATGTATGTATATACATTGTGGAAGTGAAAGTGCCCCACACAGCTCATTCATTAGGCGGAAAATGCGGCAGTCGAAGCATTATCGAACATAACCTCGAACTGCCGAATTTGAAGCCAATCTATAGAACTTTATATATTTGCAACACTGTCTCCACTGGAGCTCACAATCTAAATATCCTATCAGTATGTTTTTGAAATGTGGGAGAAAACCAATGTGCCCAGAGGAAACCCACGCAAACACATGGAGAACATAAAAACTCCTTGCAGATGTTGTCTATGGTCAGATTTTAACACAGGGCCCTTGGGCTGCAAGGCTGCTGTACTACCACTGAGCCCCCATGCCACCCATAAATGCGCCACTCCACCGAAGAGGTGCTTTCATCTCCCATTAGGGAAGCTTGTACACACCCCCTACTGGTGGCTGTAGGATGACTATTCTACTTTTAGAAGAATTTTTGCATGCTCTGCTCCCAAGAACACCTTAAAAATTGTTCAAAAATAGCTTGATGAAGTTATCCTATTCCTTTCTACTGTATAACCACTTTGGTGGTCATATCGTACTGTATGTTCAGTCTTTTGAGTGTTTTTTGTTTTCTACGTCAGTTTTTCAAAAACTCCTAATGAGAAAAAGGAAAGTGCATTTCTCTTATTTGAAGTAAATTCTGATAGAAAACGCTCTAAATGGGCACTCTTCATAGCTTCTTCCTCTACCTCTAGCTCCTCCCTCTCCCTCTAGATTCTCTTTCTGCCTTTAGATCAGGGTCTCAAACTCCAGGCCTTGAGGGCCGCACACAGGGCAGGTTTTCAGGATTTCCTTTGTAATCAAATGACCAACTGTCAAACTCCAACTGTCAAATGCTATGGAAACCCTGAAAACCTGGACTGTGTGCGGCCCTCGAGGCCTGGAGTTTGAGACACCTGCTTTAGATACTCTCTGCTTGTAGCTCCTCCCTCAACCTCTAGCTTTTCCCTCTGCCTCTAGCTCCTCCCTCTAGCTTATTGCGCCTCTCTCTGCCTCTAGCTCCTCCCTCTGTCTCTAGCTTCTCCCTCTAGCTTCTTCCTCTACCTATAGCTCTTCCCTCTCCCTCTAGATTCTCTTTCTACCTCTAGATATTCTCTGTAGCTCCTCCCTCAACCTCTAGCTTCTCCCTCTTGCTTCTTCCTCTACCTATAGCTCCTCCCTCTCCCTCTAGATTCTCTTTCTACCTCTAGATATTCTCTGTAGCTCCTCCCTCAACCTCTAGCTTCTCCCTCTGGTTTTAGTTTCTCCTTCAACCTCTAGCTTCTCTCTCTGCCTGTAACTTTTCCCTCTGTTTCAAGCTTCTCCCTCTATCTCTAGCTTCTTCCTCTAGCTTCTGTCTCTGCCTTTAGCTTCTCCCTCTATCTCTAGCTTCTTCCTCTAGCTTCTCTCTCTGCCAATAATGTCTGTCTCTGCCTCTAGCTTCTTTCTCTGACTGTAGTTTCTCCCTCAGCCTTTAGCTTCTCTCTCTGCCTTTAGCTTCTCCCTCTGCCTCTCTAGCTTCTCCCTCCAGCTTCTCTCTCTCCCTCAGCTTCTCCATCTGCCTCTAGATTTTCCCTCTGCCTCTGGCTCCTCTCTCTGCATCTAGCTCCTCCCTCTGCCTCTGGCTTCTCTTTCTGCCTCTAGCTCCTCCCTCTGCCTCTGGCTCCTCTTTCTGCCTCTAGCTCCTCCCTCTGTCTCTAGCTCCTCCCTCTGCCTCTAGCTTCTCTCTCTGCCTTTAGCTTCTCCCTCTACCTCTAGCTTCTTCCTCTAGCTTCTCTTTCTGTCTGTAACTTCTGCCTCTAGCTTCTCTCTGTAACTTCTCCCTCTGCCTCTAGCTTTTCCCTCTGCCTCTGGCTCCTCCCTCTGCCTCTAGCTTAACTAGCGGTAACTGCGGTCATGTGACCCGATTTGTGACGTCACTACAGGTCCTATAAGCATCAGGACCTTGCCGGAGGCAGCGGTGGATCGCCAGACAGGTGAGCATACATGTTTTTTTTAATTTTTAACCCCACATAGCTCATTATTTAGGCGGAAAACGCGGCAGATGCCGTATTTTGTCCGGAACTGCCGCATTTTCGAACCAAAATCGAACATAACCTAGAACTGCTGAATTTGAAGCAAATTGTTCAAATTCGGTGAATGACTTGAACACATCTCGAATTTCAGATTGGCGAACAATTCGAGTCGAACACCGCTCATCTCTAATTAAGACTAACTGAAGTTTCTTGTTTTTTAGAAAAAAAAAGATTGAATTTATAAAAGCAGCAATATATTGAAAAACAAATAAAAGACAAGTTTGATCACTCTAATTATACTGACCTGTAAATGACACACCCCTTCAGGGCCTTAGGATGCTCGGACCTGGGCTTCTTTGAGGCTTCATCACGGGGATCACAGGGACCGAGACCTGGCTCCGTGACCCTGGCGGAGTCACTAAAAGTTCGGTGTGGGTGGCTCTCTCTTAGGGAAGGGCATCTGGCATGGAGGGTTCATTCTGGAAAGGATAACTAGACCTGGGGATACTTGTTCATTTATACGTGACGCCCCCCGCAGTTTACAGCTATAGATGGCCACCCCTGCACCACAGTCCTCCTAGGGGCTGATGGTTGGGAGGCAGCAATGTTCTTAAAAAGGACCTGTCACCCCCCCTGCTGCATGGCAAAGTAAATGCAGCACTGAATGCAGCACGTCTGCTGCATTCAGGGAAGGGATCCTCCATGGCTCTAGCCCCCCTGTAAGCTTTAAAAACACTTTAGAAACCTTACAGTTAAGAGGTCACCTGAGTGGGATGTTATTAAGAGGTCCTGGCTGCTGGCACAGTCCTCCCTGCCTCCTGCTTGTGTGTTCTTACCCCTCTTTGTGTCTGCACCGCCTCCTCTTCTTTTGAGTCTGCCCTCCTCTTCTGCTCCTGCAGACTGCCATGCCCCTGATTTTCTAGTCCTGCAGTGTTAATCACAGGGTAATAAAGCCTTTAGTTTAAGTAAACAATAGCACACAGCCAGATAAGAAAGGTGCAGTAGAATTTTGTTTTTTAAACCCTTGCAGCATGTTGTCCTCAGCTTACATAGCAAAAACCTGCTGACAGATTCCCTTTAAGATGAAGTGTCCTGATAGGATAAAGTCAGAAAAAATCTACACATGTTGAGTTTACAGCAGGAATCTTCATCCTTGTTCCATGTGATGAAGACCTGGTGTATCGCAGGTAACATTTATCATAGAATTCTTCTCATTTCTCCTCCTCCCGTTACAGAGATTTCTGCCGTTATTCTAATTTCTCTATCTGCCTTTTAGCACTTTTTTTTGCTATAACAGGATCCTTACAAGACAGGACTCTCCCGAGCTCAATTGTCACGGGAGTCGAGCAAGTCATCAGCATGGCAATGCGCTGATTAACCTATTCATGCTTACACATGGATATTCATAATGTGTGCCTGGAGGACAGGTTCTGAGAACTCTGAAATTGAGAGGTTACGTGAAACAGCTTCATTCTGCAGGAAAGTCATATTGATTTATTTCCCTCACCTCCCATTATACTAGTCAGGGAGAGACATGCAAACCAAACACATTTCCAGTGCAGAAGGGTCCTTTAAAATCCCTATATATATATATATATATATATATACTTTTTGGTGGCCTCATTCTATCACATTAGTTGATTTTAAAACATGTGCGGATATGTATTTGTTCAACTACTGCGCTGTCTCTCTTCTTGTGCTGTCTCTCTTCCCCTGTGCACTCTCTTACCCCTGTGCGCTCTCTCTCCTTTTGTGCTCTCCCTCATACATGTGTTCTCTCCATCCCCTTATGCTCTCCCTCCAACATGCGCTTTCTCTTTCCCCTTGTTCTGTTTCTCACACCTTTGCGCTCTCTCACCCCCTGCGTTTTCTCTCCTCTTGTGCTGTCTCTCCCCTTATGCTGTTTCTCCCAGTGCTCTCTCTTCCCTCGAGCTGTCTCTCTGACCTTGTGCTCTCTATCCTCTCTTGTGCTCTCTCTTCCCCCTGTGCGTTCTCTTCCCCCAGTTCATTCTGTTTCTCCTTGTGCTGTCTCTCCCCCTGTGTGCTTTCTGTCCTTCATTGTGCACAGTCTCACTCACCCCTGTGCGATGTCTCTTTCCCCCTGTTCCCCCCTGTTCCAGAGTGGAATGCAAATGGGAGGAACTGCAGCGGCAGGATGGGTCCTCCCCAAGGGTGTGACGGAGTGGACCCAGGCGCAGGTGATAGTGAATACCTGCGCTGCAGATAGTGTCTCGGATGGCATGTGAGCCCCCATCACAGATGTCCTATAGGTGGCGCTGTTTTCTTTGACTAATTAACCAAACCTATGGACTTTTTCACGTTTCTGTTTAACTGTAATTTTACAGTTTAACTATTATTTACATGATGTCCTATAGGTGGTGCCATTTTCAGGGCAAACTTACAGACACACAGACAGACAGACAGACTGGATCAGGCTTTTATATAGTAGATGTTCATATATAGTAGGTGTTCATTTTTGAATAAATATGATATAAATATTATCTTCGAATTTCTGATTGCTACTCCTGGAATATCACTGGTATTTGGAGGGATATGAATACTTATAAAGTCAGACACGTTTGAAACAGAGCTGGAAGGACCAAGAAGTGTAAATAGGGTCTTACCCAAATAAATGATGACTGAAATAATCTGGGAAGGGCTCACCTGTTGCTGTATTCATTGTCTCCATTCTTTTTTTTTCGTCTTTTTATTGATTTTTTTATTACTTATTTATATTATATTTTTTATTGATTTATTTACTTATTAATATTATATTTTTTATGTATTTCTTATTTTCAATTCCTCCATTCTTCAGTTTCTCCTGTAGACGAGGGTCTGGTCTCACTTGTTTTAGATTTCTCTCTGGGTAGTTGCCTCTTCCAAATCTCAGGTTCAATCCTAATAGAAGACACATACAAATGGTTTATTTATTACTACTTTTCCTTTTTTTGTATCTTCTCTCATTATATCTTTATATTTTTATGTTATTGATGGTTAAATGACCCGTTTCTCATACACTCCCTGATGAAGGAGCATAGCAGGCTCCGAAACGCGTTGGATGGATCCAAATAAAGGTATAGAGTGAACTTCTGATTCAGTCTTTTGTGGCCGCGCGGACCGATGACACATTGTCCCTGGAAAACTCTGAAATGACCCGTTTCGTCTTTCTATGGATATGCCAAAGTGAGCCAAGTGGCGTTAGTGGGGGCCGAAGACCTACATCCCTTTTAATTTTTTTACCCTTTTTCACAAAGCCACCGATACCTATCATAAGCAAGATAAACAGGATCATGATCTGCCAGATATTATTACTGCATGGGCACAGGTTGGTCCCGCATTGTTCCGGGTGGGTCTCGCATTTTCACAGGTGGGGTGCTCGGGTCCTGCACTTTGGAGACCGTTGCTGAGTCTGGGACCTGAAGATTACAATACTTTATGGATTGAGGATCTATACCTTGTATTTAAATGTGTATACTTTCTTTAGGTTCTGCAGGGGTTAAGGACTATTTCTTATTTGGCTTTTCTTTGTAGTCTTATCTCAGGCACAGTTTTTGGTGACCACTCCTCTCCGCTATAAAGAGTCATGTGTCTTACCAAGTGATCCCGGTTATAGAACCACTTTCTATGTTGACCACATTGGAAGGAGCCAGTATCTAGATTCTAGAAGAAGCTGTGGTGTTTTGTGGAGCTTTGGAGTTTATTCTATTTAAGTCTACTTTCCCTCTGTCTGTCTCCCTTACCTTGTGTTTTATTATTTCAGTGTTGAGAATAGTATCCTCACTAGCTACACACTAACCTGGGGGAGTCTAGGGAAAGCAAAGGCCTAAGCCTATGACAGCGATAGGGCGGAAGGACCCGTATAGGGATGTTATGGAGCTTAGGGTGCAGACACAAGTGAGTGTCAAGAGGTGACATCTCTCCCCTCTCCCTATCATCAGGACGTTCCTTTGCGCTTCATGAGGGAGTCCGTACCCTCCAGCGTAACATGCATCGTGTGGATGTTCACAGATATCTGCTTAAAAATGGTGACTAAACTCTAAAAAGAAAAAAAATATATATGTATATTGTCATAGAAACCTATTTCCTAGGAGAGCTAATTTGAGGTGAGATACAAGGGATCTCCAGATCTGCCAATGTTGGTTCAATTAATAGCGGTGCAATGGAGGCAAGAATACACAGCCAGTGCCTGTCCGGGTACAAGGCTTGTCTGGTCTCCGATGCCAGAATACTATTCAGGAACAGTAAAAGCGCTACACAGCGTGACACAGAGACCGTTCTCCTGCTGCCCCCTCCGCCCTGCATTATAACCATGTATATCACCGAATAAAGCCATGTAAGCTGCAATTGGAGTGCCGCTCTGTCTCCGCTCATTTATAACAATCTGCTTGCTGTATGTTATAGCACTTGAAAGAGTTGTTCACAAAATCAAAATTGAGACTACTGAGACCACCGCAATCCAAAGAAAGGGCCAAGTAATCAGCTCTGTAGAGCCTCGTCTTAAACTGAGCAGAAGTGCAGATGCTTAAAGGGATCCTGTCACCCCCAAAACACCTTTAAAGCTATTAAAACCTGTCCCTACAGCATATTAACACTTTCCCTACACTCTTTTTAGCTCCTAAATGCAGTAAATGATATTGCATAAAAACGTTTTATAAGTACCTGATTAGTGATGATAATGAGTGACTATGTATTCATAGTCACTCATCAAGACTGCCCCTCTGCTTCATAGCACGCCTGAATAGGCGTGATCTACATCCAGGATTCAAAATCGCGCGTCCCTTCTGTGCCCTGTGTCGTAGGAGGCTGCAGTGTGGCTTGTGACGCGATCCGCGTCATTCCCGGCGCCCTGTGACGTATTTACAGCGGCGCCGCGCTGTTAGCTTCAAAATGTGCACTGCGCATGCGCATTGGGCATGCGCAGTGCACATTTTGAAGCTAACAGCGCGGCGCCGCTGTAAATACGTCACAGGGCGCCGGGAATGACGCGGATCGCGTCACAAGCCACACTGCAGCCTCCTACGACACAGGGCACAGAAGGGACGCGCGATTTTGAATCCTGGATGTAGATCACGCCTATTCAGGCGTGCTATGAAGCAGAGGGGCAGTCTTGATGAGTGACTATGAATACATAGTCACTCATTATCATCACTAATCAGGTACTTATAAAACGTTTTTATGCAATATCATTTACTGCATTTAGGAGCTAAAAAGAGTGTAGGGAAAGTGTTAATATGCTGTAGGGACAGGTTTTAATAGCTTTAAAGGTGTTTTGGGGGTGACAGGATCCCTTTAAACTTCTCTCCATTCATTGTCTATGGGACTGCCAGAGAAAGCAGAGAACAGTGCTCCGCTGTTTCCGGATCAAAGGTTGAGCATGTGTTGTGAGCTATAAGGGCTAGGATAGTCCACCATCCAGGGGCTAACAGTCCAGGAGTCACAGCAGAGGCCCCCAGGAGTCATGGCACTGTCCGGACATGTTAAAGTGGGGGTATTTACCAGAGATGATAGTTTGTGACGCCAACTGGGGTTCTGACCATTGGTGGCCAGGGGCTGCTGAGGGGCTTCCAAGGGAAGATAGTGAGGCACCCAGATGGTAAACCCTCTCCATTCAGGACAGGGGTCCCTTGGAAGGTGTAAAGGAATTGATGGGCTGGTGCAGAGGAGGAGGATGAGAGTAGTGGTGCAGGAGGACGCAGGAAGGATCACACAACACACAGTCTTTGCAGTTCTTATACTTTACTTGAAGTTGGTAGTAGTTACAACCCAGCCAGGGTACGGTGTTCACAAGGATCACAGTCTGGCCAGTCCAGAAGAGGAATTTGGGGGTCCACCTTCTCAAGACACAGGGTATATTTGGCCTTCCAACTGCCTTTTCTGGTTCTGACACTTGCTACTCCTTTCCTCTCCTAAGTGTCTGTGGTTGCCATTCCCTGCTGGACGGTTAGTTGCGGGTCCTGCGAATGATAGTCTTTTGTTTTCTGACCCTATATAGCCCCTTGAGCCTCGGGAAAGTGCACAAGGTGAGTCACAGTACATGAAGCCCTGTGACATCCTGTTTCACAATCTGAAGTCTTCCAGATCGAGTTGGGGCAGTACCCCTGCTGCAGCTAGTCCTTCTGCCCAACTTCAACAGCGGGTAACAGATCCATCTCTCCAGGTCATCGACCTAGCACTTCACTCCATGCTCCATGCCACCTCACAAGCTTCCTCATACTTAACTTGAGCTCTCCTCTTGCCACCCACCCCTAACCTAACTCCTCTCTCCAGCCAGTAAGTTGGGACTGCCCTAAAGGTGGTTCTCTTCTGCCTAGCATCTTCCTGGCCTTGAGGTTCAGATGTGTTGGGTGTATTTGGGGGTCTAAGCAAAGTGTCTTCCACTTATCTCCAGGCTTGATATCACACATATAATTAAATGTAATACTATTTGTGGCAGCCTGCCACACATGCACATTCAAAACGGGGCTGGAGAGTGTTACTTATTTTTCTTAGGGCCCTTTCACATCAGAGTTTTTTGAAATTCGCGGCAGATGCGGTGAAAAAACCACATCTGCCGCGTTTAACGCATAACCGCGACACTTGCGGCACACTTGCGGCAAGCCCCATGCAATGTCTATGGGGCTTGCGGTAAGGGTGCGGCAGGTGCGGCAAGTGCGGTTTCGGCACTTGCGGCAGGTGCGGCCGCGAAAAAAAACGCTGCTGACTGCGTTTTTTTTCGCGGCAGCACCTGCCGCAAGTGCCGAAACCGCACCTGCCGCACCTGCCGCACCCTTACCGCAAGCCCCATAGACATTGCATGGGGCTTGCCGCAAGTGTGCCGCAAGTGTCGCGGTTATGCGTTTAAACGCGGCAGATGCAGTTTTTTCACCGCATCTGCCGCGAATTTCAAAAAACGCTGATGTGAAAGGGCCCTTAGGTGATCAATAATATACCCCCTGTTCAATGAATAGAAATAAACTTTGATTTTGTGTTCAAAATAAGGTATGCACAAGTACTCAGCTCTCGCTAGAGCGCTTATCTGTCAGGAAATTTATCATTTTTTGTGCTTGTTTTTGCATATTTTATATTATTTTTACTTTTTAAAGATGACCTGTCACCCCCCTGGTGCTTTCCAAATTGAAAAGGGCTCCGCTCTCAAAGAGAAGGGGTCTCCCATGTCTCCAGCCCCCCTGTAAGTTGTATAAAACACTTTAGAGAGTGTACAGTTAACGAGTCCGGAGGGACTTACTCAGTAATGAGTCCTCGCTGCTCCCTGGTGTCCTCCCCGCCTCCAGCCCTCTCTGTGCCACCTCCAGCCCCCTCTGTGCTGCCTCCTTTATGTGTCTCCCCTCCTAAACAGCTCAGTGCTCCTCCGCGTCTGAAGTCACGCAGACAAAAAGCGAGCAATGGGTGGGAGCAGTCCCGACGGCTGAAATGCTTCCTACCGGTGATGTCAGCACCGGAGCCGCCCTGCTGTACATAAATAATCTGGAGCATGGTGGGCTCCAGTGCTGACGTCACTGGCAGGAGGCGTTCAAGCTGTGGGGACCTGCTTCCACCCATTGCTCACTCTGCATCTGCGTGACTTCAAACGCAGAGGAGCATTAAGCGTCCAAGGAGGGGAGACACATAAGCGAGGCATTGCTGAGGCGGCTGGAGGTGGGGAGGACACCAGGGAGCAGTGAGGACTCATTACTAAGTAAGTCCCTCTAGACTCCTTATCTATACACTTTACAAAGTGTTTTGTACAATTTACAGGGGGGCAGAGACATGGGGGAACCCTTCCCTGAATGCTGCAGACAGGCGGCATTCAGGAGTGCTTTCAGTTTGGAAAGCACCAAAGGGGTGACAGGTCCTCTTTAAACACATTTATAAAAATTGTGCACCCCTTTTAATAGATTTCTCCAGATTGGCCTCAGTCCCCAGAATTTTCCTTGTTTCAGCCATAATATTTATGACTTGCAACTTTTTAATTAAGTTGCACAAGAGGTTGAACACTTGAGCGTAAAAGTGGAATAGCATTTGGAGAGAAAAGTGCAATTACTTAAGATTAGCCAAATGTATCCTGCATTGTGTGATATTTTGATAAAAATTGGGACCAATAATGGCACACAACAAGCAAAACGGATGTAAAGGGAAACTGTCAGCAGGTTTTTACTATATAACCTGAGGACAGCATGCTGCAGGGTTGAAAAACAAAAGTTAACTGTGCTTCTCTTATCAGGCTGAGTGCTGTTGATTATGTAAACTAATGGCTTTATCACCTGATGATTATCATTACAGGTCTACTTTGTCATGCACATGGAAGTCTGACTTGTCCCTTGCTGTGATTGACACCTCACTGTCAGTGCACAACCTCTATAGAGCCTGGTGTGGGTGGGGGCAGCTCTCTGTCGATAGACATTGTACATACAAAGCCTGATGTGGGAGGGGCAGCTCTCTGTCTATAGACATTGTACATACAGAGCCTGATGTGGGAGGGGCAGCTCTCTGTCTATAGACATTGTACATACAGAGCCTGATGTGGGAGGGGCAGCTCTCTGTCTATAGACATTGTGCATACAGAGCCTGGTGTGGGCGGGGGCAGCTCTCAGTCTATAGACATTGTATATACAGAGCCTGATGTGGGTGAAGGCAGCTCTCCCAGCTCTGCCGTGTTCCTTGAAACTAAATGTTTTGATTGTTTGAGAATGGCTGCATCCAGTAATCTATGTCAGAGGTTCCCAACTCCAGTCCTCAAGGCACACCAACAGTGCAGGTTTTCAGGATTTCCTTACTATTGCACAGGTGATAATTGAATCACCTGCACTGGGGATGATTCCAATTTCTAAGGAAATCCTGAAAACCTGCACTGTTGGTGTGCCTTGAGGACTGGAGTTGGGAACCTAGGATCTATGTGATACATTGTTGGATTCAGGGTTATTTTGTCTACATTATGTTGCTCTCAGGTAGCAGATTCCCTTTAAAACATTCCCCGTATAATACATTTCCACCCTAGGGTGCCAACAGTATTTTGAGCATCTAACTCAAACCCCGAAATAGCATGGGTCATTTAAAATGCTACAGGTTAAAAAATTAATCTTTGAAAAGTGTTTTTAAACTTTTTTAAAATATCAAAGTCACCCGCTACTTATCCCAAGTTGCCGTAAAAAAAAATATTTTTTCTTTTCTCTATGTAGAATGAGAACCTTGAGACGACCAGCTTTGATAAATATGATATTCTGTCGGGAGAAGTTTATGCTATAGGTGTCCATATATGGCCTCCTAGTTGTTGTGATGTGGATTGCAGCCTGTTGAGAATTTTGCTCTGATATTACATTTGAAAAGAGAAATTAAAATCCTGATAAAATATATATATTCTTTTGGATAAATCTATGCAAACCGCTGTTTCCTAATTCTAGACAAGGCCAGAGAGTTCAGCACATTATTTTAATGGAGAAAGGAACAAGTGAAAACTTTTCTCTATTTTTTATTCTTTCTTGAAAGTATTTTTGGTTAATTTCTATTTTTTTATATCTTACTCCTATAAAGCTCACAGTGAAGCTTCCATTGATTCCATTGTTTTCTGCAGCCTCTCCGTGGACCTCATGTTTTGCACTAATATTTTACTGGATGTTCGGCGTTGCCAAGTCCTAGCAGGCGACACTCAATGAAATATGCATCAAATAGTCACAAACATGACATCCGAAGGAACTTCCCGACATAACATCCACAGTGTGAGAAGAGATTGCGCTTTAACCCAGTGCAGTCCATCGGATTTAACCTCTAAAGTCCAGGAAGATGTTATTATTTTAGCCTACAAGATCCCATCAGACAGATAGAAGCAATCAGACACGTTCCCCGCCTGGCAGAATGGCAGCGCTCACAATCTCCCCATGTCGGAGACTTGATGAGTTTTGCAGTGTAGCATTTTCCTTTGACACAGCGTGATTTTTCCGCCTTGGCGTGGTGATATTACTCCGCTATGTGTGAAGCTCATTCTCCTGCCATGCTTTCTCTGACAGTTCAGTGACAGGACCTCATAGCACGTATCTATTCAAATTAGCAGTGAAAGCGTGGAGTCTGGAGAAAATAAAGGCATTGGAAGAAGCAGACGGAGCCCGGCGTCAGCACAAGGCACGCTCCCGGTTACGTGATGAGCCGGAGACACTCCTAATAGGAGGAGATGCCTGATTATTATGGGAACTGATGATACACATGATGACTGAAGTTGTCCTTGGGTGGTGCAGTGCATTGGGCAAAGCAAATATTGCACCCGGAACCTAGTAATAAGGCCCTCTGAGTGACGCCACGAGTGTCACCTTTAGAAAGTCATGATGCCACCTTTGTGCCAACCTCACTAAATTTATCTAATCCAAGTCTTCTTCTCGCCTACAAACGTCATTGAACTAATTGCACCAAAATGGTGACGTCTTGTGCCCTACCTGTTATGCACATGAGTATTCCAACACGTAAAAGGAAAAAGGGAACTGTGGAACCGAGTTGAATTATATACAGATGTGCTCAAAAGTTTGCATAACTCGGCAAATGTTTTGCTTTCTGGGCCTTTTTTCTTTTTTCTGATAATATAAATTAAAAGACCACGGAAAAAATATGTATAAAATACGTGTAGAAATATGCTGCTAAAAGGTAATAATAAAAAGCAAGTGCTACCGTGTTTTCCCGAAAGTAAGACAGGGTCTTACATTCTTTTTGTGGCCAAAAGTGGCCCCCTGTCTTACTTTCGGGGGGGACCTTACATTGGAGGCCCCACCATCCATCCATCCATCCACACACTGCAGCCATCCATCCACACATTCCCACACATACAGACAGACACATGCATACACATATATACACATATATACACACCACACACACCACACACACCACACACACCACACACACACATAGCACCGGTTCTTACCGGGTCCGGTCTGGGGTCCCCGATGGTCCTGTGCCGTCCTCTGTGCTCCGGTCCGGTCCCCGAAATGATCCGCTGCCATCCGCCATGTTCCGGTGCTGTTTTGCACCGGTATCGCCGATCCTAGGCTCCATGGTCCCTGTTCTTCCGGAGTTCAGGCCGCAGCTCCGCCCAGGTCATAGTGTGGGCCAATCAGCATAGCGGCGCTCAAGCAAGCGTCATCAGGCGCTTGCCTCTGACGTCAGCGCCGCTATGCTGATTGGCCCACACTATGACCTGGGCGGAGCTGCGGCCTGAACTCCGGAAGAACAGGGACCATGGAGCCTAGGACCGGCGATACCGGTGCAAAACAGCACCGGAACACGGCGGATGGCAGCGGATCATCTCGGGGACCGGACCGGAGCACAGAGGACGGCACAGGACCATCGGGGACCCCACACCGGACCCGGTAAGAACCAGTGCTATGTGTGTGTGTGGTGTGTGTGGTGTGTATGGTGTGTATATATGTGTATGCATGTGTCTGTATGTGTGTATGTATGTATGTAAACCCCCCCCCCGTGTTTCCCCGATAGTAAGACCCCCCCTCCCCCCTACCCTGCCTTACATTCGGGGGGGTCTTACATTAGCAGACCCCCGTCCCCCCCCACCCTGTCTTACTTTCGGGGCGGTCTTACTATCGGGAAAACACGGTAGTAAAAAACAGTGTCAATAGCAGGGTACTTAGTTAATACGTTTTTTGCAAAAATGCACGAAGCCGTTCTACTGATATCAGGGTAACCCATATCAGAACGGTCCCTATATAACTTATTTAAAACCTGATCCTATGTATACATACCTCATGGATGCAAGATGAAGACAGGCCAGAGTCCAATATAGACACAGTGCAGCAGACAGCACCTTATGTGTTTGGCTCAGAATTAAAGGGGCGGGGCACTCCCTATCTTGCATAACAAGAGACTAAATGAAACATACAGCTGAGCCAAAGCACAAAGTGAACACGTCTGTAGGACCGTGTTCACACCACCGAATAACTAGACAACAGAAAAAACAGTATAACAAACGTGTAGAAATACTCTGCTAAAAAGTAATAATTAAAAGCAAGTGCTAGTAACAAAACAGTGTCAATAGCAGGGTACTTAGTTAATACATTTTTTGCAAAAAATGTACGAAAGTACTGATGTCAAGGTGACCCGTATCAAAACGGTCTCTAGCCCGTCTTCATCCTGCATCTATGAGGTATGTATACATACAGTAGGACTAGGTTTTAAATAAGTTACACAGGGACCGTTCTGTTATGGGTCACCTTGACGTTGTTAGTACGGCTTCATACATTTTTTGCAAAAAAACGTATTAACTACCGTATTTACTCGTGTATAAGCCGAGTTTTTCAGCCCAAAAATTGGGCTGAAAAGTCCCCCCCTCGGCTTATACACAGGTCATATACGGTATACAGCGCCCCCCCATCAGTGGTATACAGGGCATACAGGGTCCCCCCCTTGCTGCCGCACACCTGTAAAGCAATAGATCATTATACTTATCCCTGTCGCCGCCGCCGCTCTCTGACACCGCACACCTCCGGGTCTTCATGCTTCTTCCTGCTTCCTCCTCCGGCAGGCGCAGGCAATGACGTCATTTCCTGTGCGCCAGAGGAGTGAGCATGAAGACCCGGAG
Source organism: Allobates femoralis (assembly GCA_033576535.1). Lineage (NCBI taxonomy): Eukaryota > Metazoa > Chordata > Amphibia > Anura > Aromobatidae > Allobates > Allobates femoralis. The sequence goes on along the minus strand of JARQOC010000010.1, from coordinate 44,872,530 downwards.
GAGTGCGGTGTCAGAGAGCGGCGGCGGCGGCGACAGGGATAAGTATAATGATCTATTGCTTTACAGGTGTGCGGCAGCAAGGGGGGGCCCTGTATGCCCTGTATACCACTGATAGGGGGGCTGTATACCGCTGGGGCTGCTGTGTACCACTGGGGCTACTGTGTACCACTGGGGCTGCTGTATATACCACTGGGGCTGCTGTATATATTGCTGGGGCTGCTGTATACCACTGGGGCTGCTGTATATACTGCTGGGGCTGCTGTATATACCACTGGGGCTGCTGTATATACCACTGGGGCTGCTGTATATACTGCTGGGGCCTGTATACCACTGGGGCTGCTGTATATACTGCTGGGGCTGCTGTATACCACTGGGGCTGCTGTATATACCACTGGGGCAGCTGTATATACCACTGGGGCTGCTGTATATACTGCTGGGGCCTGTATACCACTGGGGCTGCTCTATATATTGCTGGGGCCTGTATATACCACTGGGGCTGCTGTATATACTGCAGGGGGCCTGTATATACCACTGGGGAGGCTGCTGTAATACTGCTGGGGCCTGTATATACTGCTGGGGCCTGTATATACCACTGATGAGGCTGCTGTATACCACTGGGGGGGGCTGTATACCACACTGCTGGGGGCTGTATACCTGTGCTGGTGTCCACCCTCGGCTTATACACGACTCAATAGGTTTTCCCAGGTTTTGGGGGCAAAAGTCGGGGGGTCGGCTTATACACGGGTCGGCTTATACACGAGTATATACGGTAAGTACCCTGCTATTGACACTGTTTTTTACTAGCACTTGCTTTTTATTAATCCATTTTAGCAGAGTATTTCTACACATTTGTTACACTGTTTTGTCTGTGGTCTAGTTATTTGGTGGTGTGAATACGGTCCTACAGACCTGTTCACTTTATGCTTTGGCTGAGCTGTAAGTTTTTAATATGAACGATGACACAAAATTTTTTTTCAACAATGGTTAGTGGTTGGGTGTACCCATTTATTGTCAAATAAATAAAAAAAAATGTTTTCTCTTTTTAAATGAAAATGACAACCAAAAAATTCCAAATGACTCCGATCAAAAGTTCATATACCCTGGTGATTGTGGACTGATAACATGCACAGAAGTTGACACAAGTGGGTTTCAAAGGCTAATAAAGGTAATATCATCACCTGTGACCTGTTTGCTTGGAAACAGTTTGTGTAGATAAAAATTGAGTGAGTTTCTTGGATCCAAAAAGGCTCTTGCAACTTTCATCCAGCCACTGATGTTTCTGGATTGTGAGTCATGGAGAAAGCATAACAATTGTCAACGGATCTGCAGGAAAAGATAGTTGTGTTATATAAAACAGGAAAGGGATACATAAAGATATCTAAGGGATTGATAATGCCAGTATGCAGTGTTCAAACTGTGTATGTAAAGGCCGAATGTTAGGTCAAAATGTCACAGAAATATATATTTTTAGTGGAGTTTTATTGCTGGTTAATGAATAAAAAAATGATTACATTTTTTGAGTGCCAGTTATCATTTAATAGTTATTGTATGGGATATAACGCTTACTTGTGCACTCAGGTGCCTCAGACCTTAACATATAGCTCACATTTATATGGAAATGCCAATGCAAGCAATGAGGGGGTTGGCTCCATGAAACGTTTACCAATAATAGAGGCGCACTCTCTATGAACCCTAAGCATTTTTATGCCGAAAACCAATGCCAATGACTTTGGGTCAAGAGGGGGCTATGAAGGGATTAGTCCTATTAAAACTGTAGGAAGGAGCTAAATAATTAGGACAAAACAGGGATAGAGCATTAGTGTAATGCCATTTACCCCACCAGCTTCTTAAGGTCCCACAATATGCTCTGTCCTGCGTTTTTTGCATTTAGACCAACGTCTACACATCAGTATATTGCTGCAAAGAGCCGCGATGTGCACAAGAGGAAGTTGCATTTTGTTTTCAAGAAAACCATTTTAATGGAACAGCAGATGTTGCCTTCTCCATATGTTGCAGTGAAGCATGCTTACATCTGTCACGCGTCGCCTCATCTGGCTACATGTATGTCTCAGGCGCCACTGGGAGCACATTGTACACTGATACATAAAGTGCTGGGAATGTAACTGCAGGTGACAGTCTGATCTTGGTATAATTGTTCTTCTCGGGTTTTATTAAATTTAATTTGTTATGCGTGTATCAACTCACACACAGGTAAATTGGGAAATAAAGCCTAAACCACTGAACCGTACTGGTTTATGTACAGCCTAGGATTCCCTAACCACACAACTAAAAACCACAACTCAGACATGGCTCCCTAAAAGGCCATCAAGCTGTTTCTCGTTTCTCCTGAGGAACCAGAGGGGAGGTCGCTACAAGCAACTAACTATTACAATGAAGGTGTTCAGGGGTAGATAATAACCCAAGGTGAGCAAACATAAAGTATGTGCACAAGCGGATAAGGATAATAAAATAATAAATATAAATAAGGATAACCTCCTACAAACCTAACAGAGAACAGAAGATAGGTGTAAGACATGGAAAGAAAAATACAGAGAGAAATACATAGAACAATTACAACACTGATCTCTGCCTAACAAACAAAATCCCTTAGCTGCATATCTTGAATTATTTAGCAGAAATCCACATAGAAATATAACCAGCGAAGAAGGCTGGTTAAAGGAGAGTATAAATAGCCACACCTGGGATGTGATAGGACAGACACAAAATAAGCAAGTGAGAACACCTGACAAACTGCAGACCAAAGAAATAGGCAAAGATAAAAGAACCACCAGTAATTGGATAGGGACCAACCAGGCTGTCACTCAGCTGGGAAGGAAACCATGGGGTAAGAGGACACTGGATTTAGTCCCGAAACCAAGGCATTACAAAATCTGTAAACAGGTTTGCCACCTAATCTGATAGCAGCATAATGAAGAGACTGAGACTCTGTATTACTTACTAGGCTGCTTGCTGTAGTTTTGATAAGGTTACTGTTTTATCAGCAGGAAATCATAACTAAAGGATGAGTAAACCTGATGCCGTGTAATCCAACCATTCCCTACCATGCTTGGGAGCTTTCTGTGTCATGTCAGAGCCATGCCTTGCTCTCTGACTAATCAGACGTACTCCACTTTTTCTTCTTTAAAAATCTGAGTGTAAAGCTACAGCTGCATCCCCATCCCCTATATAGCTCTGACGTACTGTAGGATCAGACCTATTTGGTGCAATAAAAGTGTTTTTGTTCTTGTCTTCCCACTGCTGTTCTTTAACTCACCCTGCTTCAGATGTCGTCAGTATCACCCAGTATTTAGAAGGGTAAATAAAAATGATTGCATTAAACAATAAAGGATACAAAACTCTACATTCCTCAACTTTTCCTGTTCTGACACAACCGAGGTCTATCACATTTTTTATTGATCCCGTTCATGCAAACAAAAACCTATGAAATGGAGATCAGTGATTGACCAAGAAGAAATCATCCAGGATTTCCTGTGTGATGAGACCAGTAAACAACTGCAGAGAACCAGGAAAAGATTGGAAAGAGAAGATTAAACTGGAAAAATCCAAACTTCATTGTCTCCTGTGAAAAAACAATGATATCCCACTCCTCTCTTTAGATAAAGCCAGCCAGGGTGTAGCCATCGTTTCAATTTTAAAATAAAGGGAATCTCTCGGCTCCTGTGCAAAATCTGTAACAGCCTTTCCCCAGTCTACCACTGTCGGCAATATATAAACAGAAGCAGTGTCGAGTGAGTACTACCTTACTTGGGTGCTCGGCACTCAGATTGGCTTGACTTGAGTGTCAACAGTTGGACGCTCAGATTGGCTTGACTTGAGTGTCAAGTATAATTAAAGTCAATGGGTTACTCAAGAATGTTTCTGGAAGATCTTCCATTATACTCAGCTCATGAGTCAAACCCGACCAAGCGTCAAACTGTCCGTTAGGAATACCGAGCACTCATGCGTGGTAGTACTTGCTCATCACTAAACAGGACCTCTGCACCTTCTCTGGTGTCAGATACTGGGAAATAAATTCTACCATGCTTGGGTGCTCGGCACTCACAACGAGCAGTTGGACGCTCAGATTGGCTTGACTTGAATGCCGAGTATAATGGCAGTCAATGGGTTACTCAAGGATTTTTCTGGAAGAGCTTCCATTAAACTCAGCACATGAGTCAAACCCGACCAAGCATCCAACTGCTCGTTACGAGTACCGAGCACTCAAGCATGGTAGTTCTCGCTCATCACTAGACAGAACCTCTGCACCTTCTCTGTTGTCAGATACTGGGAATAATTTCTGCAGATATACGTATCAAGCAGTGGCGCACCCAGAAATTTCCCAAGGTAGGGGTCCAAGAAACACACACCGGCCCTGAAAGGGGGGTGTCACCCCCAGCGGGGTTCCGAGGGGCAAAGCCCCCAGTGGGGGGGTTTGGGGGAGCGAAGCCCCCCTAAAAGCCAAACGATTTTTGTAAATTTGAATACCTAGTTAATGCTTAATACTGCACGGTGGGCCCCCCCAGCTTCTCAGGGCCGTCCAAAGGGGGGTGTCCAGACACGTAGGTCCCCCCCTTGGGTGCGCCACTGGTATCAAGCACCAAACACACTTTAAGTTCCCCCTAAGGAATAATCGTCTCATTCATACACTATTTGTGCGGCTTATCCACCCTTCAACTTTTTATTGTAGCAACCAAGTTATGCTGGTTGGGTACCACACCATGGTGTGTGGAGGTCAATGGGGTACTCAAGGATTTTTCTAAAAGATCTTACATTATATTCAGCACACGAGTCGCACCCATCCAAGCTCCAAACTACTTGTTACAAGCTTGTTGCAGTGCTCGCTCATCACTAAACAGGACCTCTGCACCTTCTCTGCTGCCAGATACTGGGAATGATTTCTTCAGAAGTAGCAAGTACCAAACACACTTTAAGTCCGACTAAGGAATAATCGTCTCATCCATACGCTATTTGTGCAACTTATCTGCCTTTCAACTTTTTATTGTAGTGACCAAGTTGTGCCGATTGGGTACCACGCCATGGTGTTAAATGAATGTTTGATTGCCACAGGAAAAATATGTAACTCTATACCTCTTGGTCATCTGCTTAAAAGTAGTTGTTCTCCATGAAGCAGTGTTGAAAAAAATCAATTTATAGAGCATAGATTTTGAATTATTGCTAAAAAAAAAAACTCTTCCAAACTTTAAATAAGTTTAGCTGTTTCTGTAACTTCTGTTTCTGCCACCAGGTGCTGCTGTGTTCATGTGGAAGGTGGGGCTGGTGATGTAATAGTGTGACTTGTGGATGTGTTGTATTGCGGCCCAACTGCAGTCATTAACTCTGTGACTTCAGCCATTTAGGAAATACTGCTGCCTATTTAAATCCTCTGTCTGCTCTTGCTGGTTGCCAGATATACTCCCTGGTTCACTTGTTATTATCCTTCTTTGCTTATGATTTTCTGAATTGAACTTTCCTGTTTTTGTGCTATTCTCCAGCCTAACGATTTTGCATTTTTCTGACTTCTTGGCGGTTTTAACCCTGCTTGGTTATTTTTCTGTTCTTGGACACCTATTGCATTAACCATTGGCAGCCACGCTGAGGAGCGGGGGGGTGCTGGTGGCGTCGGCACGGTCCGGGGGGGGGTGCTGGTGGCGTTGGCTCGTTTTGGGGGGGGGAGCTGGTGGCGTCGGCGCGGTCCCGGGGGGAGGGGTGCGATATGGTGCTGGCGTTTGTGGTGGCACTCCTACCTGCGCGAGTGCGCTCCTGGGAGCCGGAGGGGCAGAGGAGAGGAGGAGAGGGGGGCGGGATCAGGCAGGGGAAGCAGGAAGCTTTCTGCTTCCCTTGTCTGACCCCCCTCTCCTCTGACGGCAGCTTGCGGGCGTCAGCTAGGGGCCCCCCTGCAGGCTTGAAGGGGCCCCCTAGCCGGTCGGGGCCCTGGTACAGCTGCACCAGCTGCACCACGGTACTTCCGCCCCTGGTATCAACCCCCTGGACCTTGCATTACAGCCAGATCCCTGTATCGTGGTTAAAGGGTGTCTGTGTATCTCAGGAATCTGCCTTTGCATTTATTCTGTCCAGATTTCCCCTTTTTACCTGTAACTTGGATGGACGTCACACTTACCTTTCCAAACTCCATGATGACAGCTTGATGTACATTTGCACAGGAAAGACTGTTAATCATTCACTAAGACCGCCTATTGGCTCAGAAAAAGCAGGGAATAAAATACATTAAATAACATGTACCGTATACAGAATCTTTTCCCACATACTTTGCAGCAGCTCTACATTATGCAGAACAACGATCCTACTGCGTGCTAACCATGACAGGTTCCCTTTATGTCATCCAATATTGACCCATAGTTTTATGTGGTTTCTTTGCTCTGAAACGATGAAAAATTGATAAACGTAACATAAAGCATAAGTGAAAAAGTCAAAAAGCGTAAAGCTAAAGAAGAGCTGTTCCCTGGAAAGCGCTTTTGAACTCAATGAGTGAACCTATGGTGATAAATTCTAATATTGATCCTCCAGCAGAATATCTATAGGTCTCTGATCGTCAGTCGTTCCGCAGTCTGGGAGGAGGTAGATTAGCTCTTCTCTATTTAGCACAAAAGGGCAACTGCTTCTCTCGATGGTCGACACCACTTTTATAATGAACTCCACTGACTCTTACAAAGCTTTGCAAGTCATTAAGGACGGTAGTTTATAGAGCAATCACCGCTGGACCGAGACACCACTACCGGAATGGGATATAAAAAAATTGCATAAAAATGATAACCCAAAGTTTGAGTATTACCCGGGGGTCCGAATAGCTCTAGATTCCCTCAGACTTCACTTTTATTTATCCTTTATTGTTTGGTTTTATTGTTTTTGAATGACTGATTCTTAAATCCATTAGAAAAGGGAAAACTTGCTTACAACATAATCTGATCTGAACAGTACTGAACCCCGCAGAGCTCCTTGATGGAGATGACAAGCTAATGGTGTCAGCAGTGCAATGAGCCAACAACAACCGGCAGCCGATGTCACCCACCAGAGAGCAGAATTACTCTCGGATGACT